>CM060195.1:44462990-44885474 GCA_030549335.1 Pontederia crassipes
GGGGCCTACCTAATGTTGGAGCAAAGTTTTCTATCATGAGATTTGGATCAAGAGAGTGATATAAAAGTTATATATAATATTATTAGCTTTTTCATAGAATCAAGTATCATCTCATTTGTATACTTGTATGAAAAGTTATGTATAAAAGAGCAAAGGTATAAAATGTTTTATTTGAAATGGATAATTTTGTATACTGAACTTTGAATCAATATTTGACTATGATCTTATTAGACATTAGATGAATGATAAATATTAAAGTTGTAGAAAATTCTGTTAACTTTTCATAGAATAAAAAAATAATCTCATTTGGATAACTATGCAAAATGTTATGCATAAAATAGTGCAAGATGGTCGATTAGTCAGCGTGCAGAATGCACTATAACGATAATATTTTAGCCTCAAAATTAGGTAATAAGTCCCAACGGTTAAATGGAGTTAAGAAGACTATAAAAGAGGACCCAAATGTGTAGGAATGATCAAGACTTCCAAGGAAAAGTGGGAAGAACATTTGTGAAGTCCATTTGAACTTCGAGTTGCAAATATTTTATTTCTTTCTCTCTTTTTTCTTGTGAGTTTTATATTGTAAAAGAGAGAAACATTTGCTCAGAGATTTGAGTGTGAGTTCCTGTTTAGAAGAGATTTTATCTTACCTCTCAAACTAGAGAAAAGATAAGCTTCCTAGGAGGAGAGGTGTGCTTTACTTCTAGAAGCGAAGAAAAGATGGTGTTGTAAATGATTTCTTCTTTGCCCCATTTAGAACAAAGGAAGGGTATTTAGTGGAATCTCCGGCGGTCTCGAGGTCAAGAAGTTAGTGCGGGATGAGGTCAAGGTGTGACCAAATCTCGTCAACAAACCACCGTGCACTTTGTGTTTGTCTTTCTCTCTTCCTCTCCTTCATACCTTATTATGCATGTGATATGATCATTTTTGTGTTGGTTTAAATATTAACGAATCAATTGTAAGCTTTCACGATGATTTTCATAAAATTGATATTTTTTATTTAACACCAATTCATCCCCCCTCTTGGTGCCTTGTGATCCTACACTTAATTCATTAAGAATACATCTTACAATAAGCATACAAACAATAACATTTACATTGCAAATGTTAATACAAACAATAATTCAGATTCCATATGTATGCATTTGACATGTTAATATTGCAAATTCAGCTAAATGAAAGTAGAAGACACCCATAAATAGGGTCCTACCTAATTCATTAATTACTTTAATAAACTAATCCAACATAGTGACAGAACTATAAAGTCGTCCTAAATTACAGGAAGCTCCAAAAGTCTCTAGGCTAGCAATCACATAAACAATATATAATAACATCACATAAATGAGCCTAACAATCAAAAGAGTAATTGAATCCAAAATGAGAAATCATAGATAAGGAGAAGTTAGCATTCTTGTGAGACCAGATTCTACAAATGTGCACAAACTCAAATGTTAAATAAGATTCATGTTCCTATGTTGGAAGTCACACATCGACTCTTCATCTCCGGTCACTTGCGTACGAAGCTATGAGATGTAGTGTGAACAAGATCCGTAGTTTGTCTTCTGTAGCAGTGTTATGTTCCTTTCATATATCAATTTATTCTTGTAACAAATGCTCTTTAGTATAAATAGTGCCTTATGTAGTGTTGCTTTTTCATATTGAATAGAAAACTCATTTTCCATTTGCTTTTTCCTTCCCTCTCCCGCATCTTCTACTCGCTTCTCTTATTCTCTCCTTTCGGCATTTCTCCAATCAACCTCGACTTTTGACATGGTATTAGAATAAGGTTCTTCTCAATCTTCTTGAGCTCCTGTTAGCTCACCGTTCTTCTTTGGTGTTCATCGTCATGGGCGAGCATCACTCATTTACATGCCTCCCACAATCCCAGCTGAGATTGATCTTATGTTGCAAGCAAGGTAGTTAAGATCTTGATCTACATCTTAAGATCTTATGATTTTATGACCTTATTGTCCCTTACCGATCTCGATTTTGAAGAATGTAAAATATTAATACGATATTAATTTTGGTCACGCAATCTTACGATCTTATCCAATCTTATACAATCTCATATGATTAATATAACCATTTAAATATAAATTAAAAATATATTTATGATGATAACAATTAATTTAGATGAAGTTTAATATGTTTTCTTTATTTTTAATATGTTTTGATATAATTTCGCTTAAGAATTGATAAAAAAATAATTTAGTGAGGTGTAATTTGAAAAGGAGAAAATGCAAGAATTGTAAAGAGTTTCTTCCTTTCCTCATTTGGAACGAAGGAAGGGTGTTAGTGAAATCTCCAACGGTATTGATGTCGAGAAGTCGGATGGGGGTCGTAGGTCAAGATGTGACTGAACCTCGTCAAAATATCATCTTGTGTTCATGCGTTTGTCTTTCTCTCTCACTCTCATTCCTACTCTATTATGCATGTGATTTAATCATTGTTATGTTGGTTCAAAAGTTTATTCAATCGATTTTGTGTTTCCGCGATGATTTTCGGAAAATCGATATTTTCGATTAAACAATAATTCACCCGCTCTTGGTGCCTTGTGATCCTACAACTCAGACAAAGTTGTTTTTTTGTTTTGTTCTTCCTTTAGTTTTCTCCTGTCTTCTTTAGTTTGCTAATTTTAGTTTGGAGCTCCATATCCTCTTTTTCACGGTGGAGTTCACCGTCGTTCATTTCACCAACCTATCATCAGAATTCTTCCTTTTTGGGATTCAACTAGAGTTGTTTTGGCTCATCTCATTGACCCAACGAAAGTCGCGTTGGGTATGTTCTCCTTTTTCTCCCTTTATCACCTTCTTTCCTTCGATTGTGTTTTTCCCAATTTTGATTTCTTATCTGTTCTTCGAGTATGTTCCTCAAAGCTTTTTTCTTATTCATTTTTCCGGAGCTTCATCTCTTTTCTTCACCGTGAAAAATCACCGATCATCACTTCTTCATGGTGATGTTCACCGTTGTCATTCTCTAACGTCTTGTCATATTCATCTCCTTTGTTTTTTTTTGCTTCCTCTTCAACTTGTTGAAGCCACCACCTTGGACTTTGGATTTCTTTCGAATCATCCTTGGAAACTCAAGTTCTTCCCCTCTATCCATCTACATTTCATTTTCATCTATGTTCATTCTTCTTCTTCTTTTAGATCTGATCGCAACTTTTAGTAGCTCCACCTTGTTTGCTATTCTTGTTTCTCTGTTTGTTGGTTTTTATATTCGTTGTGATCAAATCGCAGCTCGTCGCATCTCGTTCTTCCTCCCAGTTATTCTTCTCATCACCTTCTATAGCAGCCGTGACTCACGTCTCATCCAATGACACAACCTCTTTTGTGGTGCGTTCTCTTTACATAAACTCATCGATGGTGTCTTAGCGTCTCACATTGCCTCCTACTTCCATGTCACAATTTGCCGAGTTTCTTCTTTATAGGTGTCGATGAATTGCGACTTACAACAACATCCATATGGAAGGAAGAAGACAACCCGACTCTACAGAGTGCTTGATGAATTGTTCATTAGGTTGTCGTCTTGTGGAAACTCCAAGTTGACGCAGTACATAAATGCTTCCCGATGTCAACTTGAGGGGGGCTGTTGGAAGTCACACGTCAACTCTTCATCTTCGGTCATCTGTGTTCGAAGTTGTGGGCTGCAGTGTGAACAATGTCTTATATAGCAATGTTATGTTCCTTTCATATACCGGTTTATTCTTTCTTGTAACATATACTCGTTAATGTAAATAGTGCCTTATGTAGTTGCTTTTTCATATTGAATAGAAAACTAATTTTCCATTTGCTACTTCCCTTCCCTCTCCCGCATCTTCTACTTGCTTCTCTTGTTCTCTCCTTTCAACATTTCTCGGATCAACCTCCAGCGAAGTAGTGGAGCTAGAATTTTGACATCCTGTAAGTCCAAAGTCAAGAAGCAAAGAATACAAGAAATGCACAAAATGTATTCACAAATGTTTGAATGTTGATGGTGAGGGATGGTCGAAATGCAAAGATCGGTGTTGAGAAATGTTGAAGATGAAGTGCCGAGTCATTGGTGAGACAAACATCGAGGTCGGTGTTGAGGATTGTGGATGGCAGGGTGAGACGACCATCGAGGGCGAGATCTGGTGTTGCGGTGAGAAAAACATCGAGATTGGCGGCAAGAAGCATTGAGGTGGGCAGCGAGACGAGCATCTAGATCAATGATGAGGAGCATCGAGGCCGACAATGACATGAGCGTCTAGATCGCCGATGAGGAGTGTCAAGGCTGGTAGTGAGACGAGTGTCTAGATTGAGCATCTAGATCAACGATGAGGAGCGATGCCGGCGGTGAGACTAGCATCCAAATCGACAGTGAGGAGCATCGAGGATATGGGATCGACGACGAGGAGCATCAAGGCCGGGAGATCGCTGATGTGGAGTGCCGAACGTCGAGGAGCGGCAACGAGAAGTGTCAATCGTCTAGGTCACAGGACCTGAAAAAAGTAGAGAAACAAAGGGCACGAGAGATGTCTATTGTTTTGGGGTGTGTTTGGATGATAGAATTTAAGCTCTTATTAGTTCTTGAGAATTAATCGATTGGATAGGAAAGTTTAGATTTAGTGTTTGGATGAAAAAAAATGTAACAATGAGAATTTAAAAAATTGATTTGATAGATAAGTTTTAATGGGTGCTTGGATAAAATTAAGAACTAAGAATATAATTTATTATTTTATGAGGTATAAAATTATAGTAATACAAATATTATGTATTTATTTAAAATAATAATTACTAGCATATAAAAATATTATATGTAATTATTAATTTATAATTTATCAAAGAATTAGTAGTGTCATAATATATTTAAAATTTATAAAAACAACGAATCTTCAACTCTGACGAGCTATCGAGCAGCAACTTCTCGATCCATAAACTCCGACAAACATAGAGCAAACAATGAAGAAGATGACTCATATTGGGTCATAATTTGATCCTTATGACCCATGAACATCGACAATGGGATGTTATATATTATTCACGATCTGTTACAAGCATGCATGTCACGATCGTTAGTTGCCCTTCACGACTCGTAACAACATGAAAAAAAGGGACAACAGAAGAAGAAGAAAAGAAGAGGAAGATTAATTTTTTCCTTACCTGCCCAGAAGGCTATCTCGGCGACATCATTTTATTCTATGACTTAACTTTGACCAGTCAACAAATTGGTTTACATAAGAGGAAGACTAATTTATATAATAAACTTTACAACATGCAGAAGCTATTTATACAATATCCAATAACATGTGGGTTAGGGCCCACGTATATACAATAATGGACCATGTATCCGTGTGCATGTCACCCGTCAGAGGAGCCACCAACCGTCTCACCATCGCCATCACCATCACCTGTATAGATCCAAATACATGGGCAAAGCCCAACGAGATAACTCAGTACGTAGATGATTAATATGAACCAATATCAATAATAGCTATCCAATTCTATAAATAATCAATAATTTATAAACAAGATCATGATTAACGATGAAGGATTTATGTTATAACCATTATCTATAAACAATAAGTAATTATCAATTATACTATTATCCATATCATCAATTTAATGATGATCAATCAATATCAATTACTTCAATTATCAATTATTGTTAATTAATTATCCAATCGGCCAAACTCAATGGAGGCCCTATTTAATGATTATCGATCAACTATCGATCAGGCGCAAAGGCCGCGATCTACTATCCATCAGCCATTAAGGCGCAATTCACTTATCCATCAACCATATCGATTGCAGTACAATCGTCCACACCATAATGGTTACCATATAAATTAGTCAATTATCTTTCTTTAACCGCATATGGTACAATACAATCGTCAATACCATAAATGTCACAATACGATTGTCAACTAATCAATTTGCAATACAATCGTCAATATCATAAACGTCACAATACGATTGTCAATTAATCAATTTGCAATACAATTATCAATACCATAAATGTTACAATACAATTGTTCAATTATCCATTTAATCTTTGAAGTTACCATACGAACCATAAGGTCATGTCGATAGCTCTCATTTATTAAGGGAACATCATGCCGCATGGGGTCAATCAACCATAAAGGTCGCAATATGCAAAGCATGAAGACCCTCAATTTTCATCTTTTATCTTGTTTACTTATGACGTTTATCTGTAACAATTTAAGTGCCTTTTCAATTTGAAATACAATCATGAGATCATATCAACCATGTCATATCAATTAGGTGTCCATCAATAAATCAATACACCAATTATCCATAGTTGATTTCCATCGATTCCAATTCTCCATTAACAATTATCAATATCAATATGTGATGATGTATCATCATGTCCATAATTCGATCTTACCGATAAGGTATTTATCGTTAGTTAATTTACAACCAATCTATATATCAATCTATGATAAAAGATTATCATATATATGACACAATTAACAATCAATAAACAATGATCAATTACGTTACTACTATGTTCAGGAATCACTCCTATAACCATTATCTTAATTAATTATAATCAATAACACATCAACATTTTTTTCCTGAACTAAATCCGAAACGAGTGAGGTTAAACTCAGGTCGATTCGTCTAGTGTACAAACCGATTCCAATTCGATCAGAAGTAGGTCGATAATCCATAATCAATTATGATAGATTCTCAATTATTGATTAACATCAATCAACATAACAAGTATAATCAATAAAAGGACTAGTACATAACGATGTATGATAAAAAACAATCACTCGCAATGGAAAATATGCTTTCTACCGTCAGAAAATGGCCTGCGTCAGACGGAACATGGACCATGTCCCTATACCATTTTTCCACCTCAGTCGGATGAAACCCGGGTTGGGTGTACTACGAACTTGGGCCTGGTTTACCAATTCACGTCCCTATCTGTGCACATGTTCAACACGGGACGTGTTCAATGGAACATGGGACGTGTTATCGAAAATTCGAGCTGCATTGTCGCGAGCACGGTCCGCGTCTGAATCGGAAAACTCGGACCAACAATCCAATTTTTCCATCTTTATGTCATAACGCGAGACGGGTTGAGTGGAACCCAGACCGGATTGGCCAGTCCACCTCCGATTCGATCGCACCGCACCGGGGTCGAGCCGAAGCCAGGACCCGGGCCGGGTTTTGCAACCAGAACCAGTTCCGATTCCTATTCGGTCTGGATTCCATGAAATTCGGGCTGGGCGACGCAAAACCTAAGCCGGGTTCTACCGTCGTCAAGAAGCACTACAAGAAAATTGGCAATTAGCGACTCACGGTCGGAGATGTTAGGGAGGCGCTATCACGTCTCTGTTGTCAAGAGCGTCTCCTTCGCGTCTAACTAGCGCCGCAAAATTGAGACGTTGGAACTCGGTGGCTAGTGGCATCGCACTAAAGTCAAAGATGTTGAGACACAACTAGCGCCACATATTGACGCTATATCGACGGTATTAAGATGCGATGTTTGGGGCTGCACGAAGTAGGACCGCGTCGCTAAGTCGATGCGCAGGGGGCGGTAAACTTGAGACGCTCTTCCGGCGTCCACGTGTGGCTAACTTAGGCGCTAGTAAGGCGCTAGATTGACGCAAATATGATCATGCATTTGTCGCCAATGAGACGCTAAGATGGCGCTAAGCGTGATATGTCTAAATTAGCGTCGACATGCGTTTAGACGCCAATGAGACGCTATGGTGTCGCTAAATGCACATTTTTTTACCTGCCCCAGCCTCATTTTTTCTCTTCCCACGCCATACAATTTATAATGCATCTCAAAATGCATTGATATTCATCACAGGCAATATAAAAGCATCACAAGCAATATAAAATTATCACAGGCAATATAAAACTATCACAGGTAATATAAAACCATCACATGCATAATATATAACATAAGAATACGAAAACTACTAAACCGAACTAACAAACTATATGTATGTTTAAGTCTATAAGTAACAAATGCATAGTTTATTTTCTATCTTAGGTTTGGGAGTTATTGTTATCATTCCGGATGTTCAAACCAGACGTGCTCGGTCCATGGCCTCACGGGGATGGATTCTGCGTCGGGATCAATCCCTGAATCACCTGCAATAGAGGACCCAATTGCTGCGACAACTTTTGCGACACTTGCTGCGACACCTGCTGCGATATCTGCTCCGATAATTGCTGCGATAGCTGCTGTGATAGTTGTGTCAGATCAGGTGCAACGGATGAGCTCGGAGCAGATGCACCTCGTGCATATCCTCCGATCCTCCTAGGTATCTAAGCGGCTGTGCCGAGGCCACGCAGTATCCCCCTCGTGTCGTGCCGGCCACCTCTTACCAAACAATAGGGTCCTCTACGAAATAGAAAAATTATAAAATTATATAATATATAAATTATATATCAAGAATTATGTAAATTAAAAACATGACTAAACCAATGAAGAAACATTACTTGGTGAGTGAGTACTCGGATCATCTCCATACTTTTCAGCCATTTTTGCATTATACTCATCCTAAAAAATTTAAACGTTGTATATTTCAAAAATATTGCACTAACGGCAACACATATGCCGCTATTAATAGTTGAACGTTGTCGGCTATATTCTTATGTATGGAACCGATATCCATTGACTATGATGCCGCAGTAGCTAAGAACTTGTTTCTTCGGGCCATGACCGAGATCTCGTATTTTGTTCTCTATGACTGAGCCATTAATAATCTACAAAAAAATAACTAAAAATTTTATTAAAAGTTACGAACTTATAACAATTAAGAACAAGCGGAAAGATTTCTCACTTCACATCTCAACCAATCGGCAAAATGTTCGTCTCATAGTTTCAATAACTCATCGTTTGAAACTAATGGATTGATTTCTCGTTGTAATTCTTCGAATTTCCTGAATTCATAATTTTCAATTAATACAATCATATAGTAACAATTAGCTTTAAATTATATAAGAAATTAGAACAAATTGCCTTACTCGAGATACGGTGTCACTTCGTTACAATTTGCAATAACATAATTATCAACGGCGGTGAGATATCTGTCATTCAAGATAACTTTGCGTCCTGCACCAAGAAGTCGACATGGGTACTTGAAGATGGATAGAATATTCATGTCAACTTCTCCTTCACCACCATCATCGTTTCTTGAAACTTGGGTGTGTAGTGATTGTATGTGCGGCTCAAAGTATTTTGAAGTGAAGTTTGACACCTCCTCAATGAAATATGCTTCACATATGGAGCTTTCAATTTTTGCCTTATTCTTCGCCTTCCTTTTCAAATATAACATGCACCTTTCGAAAGGATACATCCATCGATACTGAACCGGACCAGCAATCTTTGTTTCATATGAAAGATGTACAATCAAATGTTCCATCACATCAAAGAAAGAAGGTGAAAATATCTTCTCAGCCTTGCACACAGTAATCACAATAGAAGCCTCTAATAGAGACATGTCTTCTTTTCGAACGATTGATGCACAAAGCTCTTTAAAGAACATAGACAATTCTGTTAAAACCTCCCAGATGGTCTTTGGCAAAAGTTCTTTAAAGGCAATTGGAAGCAGCCTTTGTATAAAAATATGACAATCATGACTCTTCATCCCGTGTATCTTCCCATTGTCCAAGTTAAAACAACGAGATATGTTTGATACATATCCGTCGGGGAATTTCAATTGCTTTACCCATTCGAAAATCACTTTTCTTTGATCATTACTCAAGACATAAGTAGCTTTTGGCTTTTTGCATTTACCATTTTGAAGATGAATGATATCTAACTCTGGTCTTTTGCATATTAATTTCATGTCTTCGCGAGCCTGTATGCTATCTTTTGTTCTTCCTTTAACATCCATAATAGTGTTGAAGATGTTGTCAAATACGTTCTTCTCCACATGCATGACGTCCAAGTTATGACGTACCAAGTTTGAAGGCCAATAAGACAACTCCCAAAAAATACTTCTTTTCTCCCAATTATATTCACTTCCAAACCCAATTTACTTATAACTACCGGACTTCAGTCCGAATGAGATTTCACTAAGCTTGTTTACTTGCTCTAGTAATTCTTCTCTTGTCAAATGAGTTGGACACAAAGTGTTCTCGAATGTATTCTTTATAAATGAGTTTCGAATTATCTAATGGCAGAAACATCCTATGACAATCAAACCAGCAAACTTTCCTATAATTTTTCAAATAAAAGGATTTCGTATTCTTTCCACATATAGGACAAGCAAGTTTTCCTTTTGTACTCCAACCACTCAACATTCCATATGCCGAAAAATCACTTATGATCCATATTAATGCGGCTCTCATAATGAAATTTTGCTTTTTAGATTTGTCATATGTAACCACGCCATCCTCTCACAACATCTTGAGTTCGTCAATCAAAGGTCTTAAGTAAACATCTAAACTTTTACCAGGAGATCGAGGACCCGGGATGATACAGGTAAGCAATATATTCTCTCGTCTCATACACATGCTTGGAGGCAAATTATACGGTGTCACAAAAATAGGTCAACATGAATAAGCAGTACTCAATGAGCCAAATGGGTTGAAGCCATCGGTGCAAAGTCCTAATCTAACATTGCGTGATTCTGCAAAAAAATTCGGATGAAGTGCATCAAATCGTCTCCATGCCTCCGCATCCGAAGGACGTGTAATTGAATTTGGATCTTCACGTGCCCCTTCTTTGTGCCATCTCATAAATGGTGCAATTTTTTCAGAAAGAAATAGTCATTGTAATCTTGGAACAATTGGAAAGTATCTAAATATTGCATTTGCCACATTTTTTTCGAACTTTGAGTATTCTTTTTCGGCTTGAATCTGGGCTCGCCAGTGAGTTGTTTTCTTTGTAGTACAACATGCAATAATTGCAGCATGCATCAATCTTCTGATATTCCAACCCTAAATGTCTCACAGCACTAGTAAAAATTTCCCGGTAATTTCTCGGAAACTGGAAGCATACTCTTAATAATGGCAAGCATCCGGTCAAAACAACTTTCACTCATATTAAATTTTGATTTTAAATTCATTAGTTGTGCCACTGCAGAAAGTGTAGTTTGCTTCACGCATCAATCCCATAAAGGTTCATCTGCCTCTTCGTGAAGATTATAAAACTTAGAAGCCGAAGGATTCGGGTCTTCTTCAATCGATGTTTCACCAATATTTTCTCCTAACATTGTATCTCGTATCATGTCCCTGTACGGATTGCTCGAGTCGCCCACAATGGTATCTACATTACTTGTTTCTTTAGCCCATATTTCTTCGTCATGAAAGAACCAATTGGTGTATGTAAGTAAGAAACCGTTGTAATATAAATCCTTCTGCACATCATATCTTACTTTCCACTGATAACATTTGCACTTCTGGCATGGACATAAGATTTCGCCATATGAAGAAGCAACACCTTCATTTTGATATGCCACATTAATGAATTCATCAACACCATCCTTATATTCTTCAGTTATGACGCCATGTTTATCCTTCCAACGACGAATTTAACTACGATATGGCTTTATCATTTTTGTAACGGAGAACATTAAGCCAAGTAAGAAATTTCTTGTACTTGAAACGTGTGATTTTGAACTTACGAATTAAGTCCAAAATCACATGTTTCAAGTAATACTTAACTTAAGTACTACTTAACTTAATTCATAACATGAATAAGTAATATTTAACTTAAGTACATGAATTACTTCATAAGTTAACTTAACAATTAACATAAAGTTAACTTAACTTAAGTAATACTTAACTTAATTCCTAAGAGATGATACTTAATATTATACTTAATAAGTAATACTAACTTGATCCAAAGAGATGATAATTCACTTAAGTACTACTTAATTTAACATGATAATAACATGAATAAGTAATACTTAACTTAACATGAATAATTAACTTAATTTAACTTCATGCATTAATAATTAACTTAATTTACATGGTGGCGGGCTAGAACCTTCGGCGAAGGGCGGAGGGCGGCCGAGATGGCAGTGGAGGCGGTGGGCAGTGGCGGCGGAGGAGGACGTTGGCGGCGGTGGAGGACGTCGGCGGCGGTGGAGGGAGGACGTGGCGGTGGACGCGACGGGCGGCGGTGGAGGCGGAGGGCGTTGGAGGCGAAGAGCGGAGGGCAGACGACGCGGCGGAGGACGCGACGGACGGTGGTGGAGGACGTCGGCGGCGGTGGAGGGAGGACGCGGTGGAGGGCGGACGAGGCGGCGGTGGACACGACGGGCGGCGGTGGAGGCGGAGGGCGGCGGAGGAGAAGAGAGGATGGCGGACGAGGCGGCGGAGGACACGACGGACGGCGGTGGAGGAGGAGGCGGCGAACCGTCGGGGAGGGCGGCGGAGGAGGAGGAGGCGGCGAAGGGCGGCGGCGAATGCAGAGGGCGGCGGTGGAGGGCAGTCGTCGGGCGTGGCAAAGGCAGGAGGCGGCAGTGGAGGGCGTCGGAGGTCGGGCGTCGGGCGCCGGACGTCGGGGTGCGTCGGGGGGCGTCGGGCGATGGTAAATGTTAAACAGTAAAAGTGAAAACAAAGAAGAGGGGTTAGGGATTTAAGTAATCTTTAGCATCGCAAAATAATGAGATGCTACGTAGACGCCATGTAGGCGTCGAAACTGTCACAATTCGGCTAGTGCGACGCTATAGAGAAGCTAATGTGTTGCTAAGACAACGTAGCGACACCATAGCGTCGTCGGGGCATCGTAATTTTGTAGCGTCTCAATATCGCGACGCCATTGAGACGCTCAATAAAAGTTTTTTCAAATTTTTGTAGTATGTATGTAATTTTATTTATCAATGTAACGTCTCATCGCATTATGCTCCGTTCCAATTGTTTTATTTTCTTCTGATAATCTATCATGTATGTATACAAAATTATAAATATATATGTATATGTGTATATAACACAATTGTGGGTGTATATATATATACATATGTTCTACACATGTGCGAGTCATATATATATAGATAACATGTATATGTATACATATTCAAAGTGAATATATATATATGTGTGTGTGTGTTTATTTGTTTATATGTGTCAGAGTAGGTTATAATAATATGTATATATGCACTTATTATATATAGGTATCAGCATATATGCGTATTTATATGTCTATATGTGCCCGATTGAGCGAGGGGTAAAAAGTCGGCTTAGGAGGCGCAATACAGACGCCATTGAGTTGCTAGATTTATTTAGCGACTCCGTAGCGCCGAACTAGCGTCTAAAACAATATGACGTCTCGAACATGCGACACTAGGGAGACGCCCATGGTGTCATCATAGCGTCGACAATAGCTTCGGCGCTCGTTAAACGCTAGGTGGATGCTATTGTGTGTCTACTGTGACGCTAACATATCACTCACTTAATCAACCATCGTAATCCCATGATTAAGTATATAATAATAATATATGCATAATTAAGATATTATATATATTATATGTATACATAACATAAATAATATATGTAAAAAATTATATATTTAGGAACACTCTTATCATGTAAAAATACATATATATATATATATAATCATGTAATTAATATATATATATATATATATATATATTGATATTATGCTATTGATAATATGTTTATAATCGTGTACTTAATGCTAATATAATATTTAATGAATTTATTGATTGACATATAGTATATATAATATAGTGTTTAAATATATATAGTAGCGTCTCATTAGCTTCTCCTTTGTTTGAGACGCCATATAGCGTCGCTTCACAGTCTTCAGACATAAGACGCTAGTGTCGCGTCTAAAATGGTCGACGACAAAATGGCGCTAGGTGCTGTCGCGCATTAAGAATTAATAGTGGCACGAAATAGTAGCGTCTACGTAGCGTTTGGAATATTGCAGCGCTAGAGTTAACGTCAACCCGCTGAATAGCTAATAAGACGTATAATTAAGATATATGCATAATAAAGATATTATATATATTATATGTATAGATAACATAGATAATATAGGAAAAAAAATTATATATTTAGGAACACTCTTATCATGTAAAAATACATATATATATATATATATATATATATAATCGTGTAATTAATACATCTATATGTTGATATTATGCTATTGATAATATGTTGATAATCGTGTAATTAATACTAATATAATATTTAATGAATTTATTGATTGACATATAATATATATAATATAGTGTTTAAATATATACTGTAGCGTCTCTTTCGATTGAGACGCCATGTAGCGTCGCTTTAGAGTCTTCATACATGCGACGCTAGTTTCGCGTCTAACGTTGTCGACGCCATAACGGCGCTAGGTACTGCCGCGCATTTGCGGTTCCTGGCGGGAAATAATAACGTCTACGTAGTGTCTCGATTGTGCTACTTTTAACGTCAACACTCTGAGTAGCTAGGAAGACGCTAATGAGACGCTATTGAGAGGCAAGTGGCGTCTAATTCGGGTGACGCTAAAGAAGCACAATGGAGGCGCTAGTGGCATCTTTATAGCGTCACACACTTTTGAGGCGCTACATGGCGTCGCTAATCGCCAATTTTCTTGTAGTGAAGTCATGTTTCGATGTGACTTTCCAATCATCCTATCTATGTCATACGATATCCAATCGATGCTAATAATATGTTATGATAATCTCTATATAACGAAGAAGAATTCAGTGTCGCAAAAAAACCGACATCATGGGGATCTTCCTACGTACTTGTCTGCTCAGACGTCGCGACTTTTGCCAGTGATTCCTCCTTATTGACGTTTGGAAACCTTTGGCTACCACTTGGATCTTATTCTCCTTGGTTTATGAGAAAACGAAGGAGAAAGATGGGCTCTCGTGCCAAAATTCTGTGGAGAAAAATAATACTTTCTAGCCACCTTTTAAGCCCTATTTGTAGCTCTCAAAATAAGGTTTTTGACTCATATTAGATCTTGAGCTATTTCTCCATCAATCATAACCATCTATCATTAATTATCATCTCTTAAATATTCAGATTTAATTAAATTCGAATTTTACTAATTATTTTATAATCATACTTATAAAAAATTTATCTCTACTCAAGTTATTTTTTATCTCTTTCATAACTTATTTCAATCAAACTCTACTTTTATTTTATCCTTATATTTTCTCTAATTTTCGTAATTATTTAATATGATAAAATTTTATCATCTAATTTTCGAAATTATTTAATTTCACAATATTTTATCACTTAATTTTTTTATTAAAATAATAATAAATATTATTTTAATGACTGAAATATTTTTAAACCACAAAACTCTCAATCCTATCCTATTTGAGAGTACTATATTCATTAAACTTTCTTTTGGATTTCAAATCAAATTGAAATTTCTAATCTCACTCTAATTATAACTCCTACTTCAAGTAGGACTTAATCTTTCTTTAACAAATGAACTTAGGCCAAATTATTTTATTGCCCCTGTTGAAATCTTGGGGTGTTACAGAAAAGGTCCATGTGCACACGTCATGAGCAACCATTGCGCCATCATGAAAAAGTCAAATAAATTTTCTAAACTATGATTAGCTTATGTAGCTATTAAATGCAATATGGAATATTGAGCATTTCAAGTCTATGGATAGAGTGAGGGATGACATTAATCCTTAAAAGACGGAAATAAAATGATTTCATTAATGGTATATGGCAATGCCTAAGGAGGTTATTCCAAAAGGAATAATCAAAATTTTAAGGAGGTTATTCTAAAGTAGAATAACCAAAGCCCTAAGAATAGTTTTTCCCACATAATATAAAAATTGAAGAATTGTACATTGAAGGGTGTTACCCTTAAGACATCATAGATTGAGATAAAAGTGAGGTCAACACAACAAGTAAAGCATGGCATTTATTATCAAATAGTGAATTAAAGAAGACCTCAATGGATTCCTAATCATAAGGTTAGGAAAGATTATTGATTCAAATTGAAAAGTTGATCTCTAGGTGTAGAGATAGTCCAAAAGTTATGTTATAGCTATGGCTTATGAGAAATTGCTTAGGAATTCATTGAATAAGAAAGATTATCATCATGCAATAGATGATAAATAGTTTTTCAACCAACTATACATAGGGGGATCCCTATATCGATGATTTTCGTCAGTATAGACCTCACGACCCTTGTCCTAAGTATTGACTATTGTATTGATGAATTGCAAATTCAATTACATCATTAATCGCATAAAAAATTAGTGCTGAAAGTTATGCCGAAAAGATGACTTCCTGACGACGGCAGAACTCGGCTCGAGTTCCTTGGAATTCAGGTGGCAATCGAATTGATCTAGACCGAGTTCATAAGAATCCGGCCTGGGTTGCATGGCACGCGGCCCAAGTTTTGGAGACCCTAACATGCATGATAAATTAGGATGAATCCAAACCGAGTTCTGGCTAGCTCGCCCCGAGTTTCATGATGAAGATGACATCAAATTGAGGAATCAAATTCACTCGGCCCAAGTTATATCAGACCCGACCCGGGTTCCAAAGACATGGAATTGGATTGAAAAAATTAGAGGCCGATCCGGCCCGAGATTTTGCCCAACCTGCCTGGGTTTTGATGATCAAATTGGAATATGTATGAGATCGGACGGACTGATGCGTGTAGAATTGATAGCAAATGCTAGCAAGTGCACTAGTCGCTCAAATAATAAAGTGAATGAGTAGAGTTATCGTTCCCACGAGAACGACTAATAACTTAGATTTTATTTTAACCTTGTTAATTGAGAAATTAAGGAAATAGTTGATTTCAGATGTGAATAAAAAATAATAAAAATAAAAGAAATGATCACCTGAAGAAATAATGATTTGATGATTAAGGCACATAATTATCACCACTAAAATATAATGAATTTTCTCAACTTGGAATTAATTGAATCAATAATAAAGTGAATTCCCAAAATTAGTTAACCAATGTTTCAGGCTTTAACTATTATCTTAGGAATAATTAGAATAAATCAATCCTTTCTATTTTTAATTTATTTAATTAATCATAAGATGCATTAAAACGGAATTTATATTAAGGACTTTCTCAAGTCACTTTAATAACTACACAAATTAGGTCTCTTTCGATTTTCCTAATTGTGGCATGCAATAGATAAGATTAATCCTAGAAACTATTGTGAAAATAATCACTTCTTCTCAGATAGCAATCAAATCATAAATCACGAAATCAAAGGAAAGCATTAAATATGAAATTGTAATGCTATTAAAGATTCAAACTAAACTAATATTAAGAAAAACTTCAAAACATAAATAGGGTTCAAATAGAATGACCCTAATGAAAGAATAAATCTGAGAATAACAACATCAAATCTAATGAAAAAAATTGGAAAAAGAAAACGAAGAACTCTAGTAGCCGTTGTGCACGTGTTCTCGCAAGTTTCTGGCAAAGCTTCGCTATTGTTTTCACTCTTCTTCTCTTTGTAGGCTTCAAATGCTCTAGGGATGCTTTTCCAAGTCCTCTTCTGTCTCATTTTATAGATTTTCTCGTCCCCCAATGGAAGAAATAAAAAATATATTCAAAAAGTGGATAAAAATGACTTTAAAACTGTCTAATCGTCCGCCTTCACGGCCGTGACAGAAGGCTGTCAAAGCTGAAAAGTACTTAGCCAATTTTTTGCTGGAAAATATCTCTGTCACGGTCATGACAAAAAATTTCATGATCGTGATAGTAACTTAGCCAATTTTCTGCTGAAAAATCTCTCTATCGCGGCCATAAAAAGAACTGTCACGGTCGTGACAGTATTTTGAGCTATTTTAGGCCTTTTCTTGTTTTAATTTCGATGTTTTTTTATATCCTACCATAAATAATTTCTAGACTTAGGTAGAAATTAAATTTAAAAGAAATTATATGAAACCAAATCAAAACTCCCATTTTCTAAACATAAAAACATTCTAAAATGTTAATTAAATGACCTAAACTAATGCATGTTTTTTCGTGCATCAAATACCCCCAAGCTTAATATTACTTGTCCTCAAGCAAATTTCAGATAAGGCATAATGCTCTATCACAAAACCAATACTTTTCTCCCACTATCTTTTTATACGACCATCGACAAAGTATCTATTCTCAACCAATACCCAGCCTTGCAGAATTCTTAGCATTCAAACATGTCTTTTCTGCATATCTATAAATAATATTAGTCAATCTCATAAGAGTATCAATATTGAACCATAAGTCTTTTAGGAGCTTATTTTCATATTATTATCATTTCACATTTCAGCATTAAGATTTTTTTTCTTTTCACTCAAGAATTTAGTAATCCTCCATATTGCACAAAGTGATCCATGTAACGGGCTTTCGACCGACGGATCCCAGAGCAGATGCTCTTAGGTCGCCAGGAAAATATCCCCTATGGGTCTAATTACCCGGACTCACTCAAGTTCCAGAGGGTACTTTATATTTTTCACTTAACTGTTGGGCTCAACTAGCCCTCTTTTCATTTTCATTTTTGAATTACAATTATATAACATAATTATAAGCTCCAAAAGGACTTAATGTTTTCAATAAAGATGCAATTATAATCAAGACTAACATCATAGTAAATAATAGAGAAATTCTTCATTTAAAAACTAGTCCTTCTACTTAGCAATAAATTCAATCCAAATCTCAATACTCTGGTGATACTCGATAAAAAGAAACAGTGATTGAATTTCATAGATTAAGCGATGTTCTGAAAATAAACTTAAAAAACAATAAAATAATAAACAAGAAGAAATGAGATGGCAGAAAAAAATGGTTTTTTTTCACAAATTTTCATAAATAGATGTATGCTAGACAAAATAAGATGATCGATTCAAAATGTTAAAAATAGACATGCCATGCAAATGAAACAAGACTAAGTCCCTCCCCTAACCTTGAACCTGACACTGCCCCAGTGTTAGGCTTGTACACAAAAAATTATGAAATAACAATGATAAAATGCAAAAGGAGTAAAGACAATGTGATGATTTCTAGGTCGGTCATGTTGTTTAAAAAGGCAGCTCAAAGGCTTCTTCCGGCATGATTTGGTCTTCTGCATTTTTAGAACTGTCACGATTGTGACATTACATGGGTACGACTGTGACAGAGACGTTGGCGTCCAGTAAGATACGTACGGCCGTGAGAGATCTAGGCATGACCGTGAGAGATGTAGTCGTGTCCTCCTGGAGCAATATCAATTTAAACAAATTTTACTGTTAACTAATCTAAATTAAATAATCCAATACTAATGCTAAATTAAAAATTAAAAAGTTTAAGACTATAGTTCTAAGTTATAGTCTTTAGCTTGACTTTTACCCTTTTGTTATCTCAAGTATCTGGAAGGGACTCGAAGTGACCTTTTTTCATCTTACCTTTGATGTATTGTTCAAGGCATTGTCTCGTCACTTTGAAAGAATTACCTGGTCTTCTTGTGGAGCTTGATCCTTGGACTTTCAATGCATAAAATTTTGTGATGTCTGAGGTGATGATGGTGTGTTCCCTTCCATCAATGAGTGATTTGGAGGTAATGGTGGGATGTTTGTTGGACTATTTGAAGGTGGATTTCTTCTTCGCACTTGTCCATCTTCCATAATATATTCACTTATCTCATTGACCCTCTATTGAGTAGTCCATGTCTTCTGATAATAATTCTTCTTCTGTCGTCTTGTTCCTAGATAAAAATATTACAAGTGACATGGACATATAATAGGTACGGATTTATCCATAATATTATCCCCCGAGGCATAAGCAATCTGAGAAGTCAACTTCACTTTCTTTTCTAATGCTTAAAATTTTGCCTACATAATATCAAACTTAACATTAAAAATTTGGGAACTGAGGAGGAGAAGAAATAATAACCGGTTGTTGATCCTTCAACTGTGTCAACTATGATTGTAGATTGCTAATGAGTTGATCTTGTAGGATAAATCTTTTCTCTATAACTCCAAACAATTGGCACAACTTTTCTTCGATGTTGGAATTTACCTCTGACTGAGTGGATGGAGGAAAATCATTTTTCATTTGAATCTTAGCCTCCAATTGCTTTACTTATCCCAGCAACTTGATAAATGTTTTTTCTTGAAGTTGGAATTTTTCCTCAGCAGTTGTCATAAACTTTAACATCATGTCTTCAATTGTACTCTTTCCTTATACCATGTGAATGAGTGGGATACTATTATTTGCAAGTTGTGATATTTGTGCTTCATGATCCTCAAACACCTTTCTTTGTTCTTGTAGATAATAATCTCTCATAGTCTTTGATTTTATTATTATAACTGTCTCTTAAAGATATCTCTAGGTCATACAAAATAATGAAATGTGAAAGTATATGAATTAATAAGAATCTGCGTGGAATTTAATAGAAAATTAAAAGCTCTCAAATAACAAGTAAAATAAAAATAAAAGTTATTAAACACCGTCCCAGGCAACGACGTCAAAAACTTGATGCGTGTAGTATTGATAGCAAACGCTAGCAAGTGCACTAGTCGCTCAAGTAATAAAGTGAATTAGTAGAGTTATCATTCCCATGAGAACGGTTAATAACTTAGATTTTATTTTAACCTTGTTAATTGAGAAATTAAGGAAATAGTTGATTTCAGATGTGAATAAAAATAATAAAAATAAAAGAAATGATCACCTGAAGAAATAATGTTGATGATTAAGGCACATAATTATCACCACTAAAATATAATGAATTTTTCAATATGGAATTAATTGAATCAATAATAAAGTGAATTTTCAAAATTAGTTAACCAAGATTTCAGACTTTAACTACTATCTTGTGAATAATTAGAATAAATCAATCCTTTTAATTTTTAATTTATTTAATTAATCATCAAATGCATTAACACGTAATTTATATGAAGGGTTTTCTCAAGTCATCTTAATAACTACACAAATTAGGTCTCTTTCGATTTTCCTAATTGTGGCATGCAATAGATAAGATCAATCTTAAAAATTATTATGAAAATAATCACTTCTTCTCAATAGCAATCAAATCATAAATCATGAAATGAAAGGAAAGCATTAAAAATGAAATTGCAATGCTATTAAAGATTCAAACTAAACTAATATTAAGAAAGACTTCAAAACATAAATAAGGTTCAAATAGAATGACCCTAATGAAATAATAAATTTGAGAAGAAAAACATCTCCTCTTTGTAGGCTTCAAATTTATGTTCCGGGGATGCTTTTCCAAGTCCTCTTCTGCCTTCTTTTATAGGTTTTCTCATCCTACAATGGAAGATACCGAAAATATATCCAAAAAATGGATAAAAATAACTTTAAAATTACCTAACCGACCGCCGTCACGGCCGTGACCAAGTCCTTCACGGCCGTGATAGAAGGCTGTCAAAGTCGAAAAGTACTTTGCCAATTTTCTACTGGAAAATCTCTTTGTCACGGACATGACAGAAACTGACATGGTCGTGACACTAACTTAGCCAATTTTTTGTTGGAAAATCTCTCTATCACAACCATGAAAAGAACTATCACGGTCGTGATAGTCTTCTGAGCTGTTTTAGGCCTTTTCTTGCCTTGATTTCGATGTTTTCTCACATCATACCATGAATAATTTCCAGACTTATATAAAAATCAAATCTAAAAGAAATTATATGAAAATAAATCAAAACTCTCATTTTCTAAACATAAAAACATTCTAAAATGATAATCAAATAGCCTAAACTAATGCATGATTTTTCGTGCATCACGGATCGGCTTGGGTTCCACCCTACTCGGCCCGAGTTTTATAGAAAGATGAGTTTGATTCGATATAAAAAATAGATGTAACACCCCAAGATTTAATACGGGTAATATAGTAATTTAGCCCAATTTAATGGATAAAAGGGGAGTTTGATATGGAATATGAATATAATTGAATATGAAATATGAATAGAAAGAAAGGTTAATTCTACTTAGAGATGGAATTAGAATGGGAGTAGGATTAAAAGTATGGTTAAAAAGGAAAAAAAGGAAAAGGAAGAAAAATTAAATCATATTGGGAGTAGTAATTATAATTTGATTGAGATTAAGGATTTCAACTTGATTTGAAATTCAAAAAAATGTTTAATAGATATAGGATTCCCAATTAGGATAGGATTGAGAGTAAAAATATTTTAGCCATTAAAATAATATTTTTTTATTATTTATTTCTAAAATTAAGTGATAAAATATTTTGATATTAAATAATTTTGAAAATTATATGATAAACTATTATGGAATTAAGTAATCCAAAAATTAGAAAAAAGGAAGAAATAAAAGGATAAGGTAAAAGTAGAGTTTAATTGAGAGAAGTTATTAAAGAGATCAAAAGAAATTTGAGTATCCATGGATTTTTTATAAATATGATTATGAAATAATTAGTGAAATTTGATTTAATTAAATTTGAATATTTGGCATTAGGTAATTAATAATGGATGGCCATGATTAATGAAGAAGTAGCTCAATACTCAATGAGAGTAAAAAACCTTAGTTAAGAACTATAAATAAAACCTAAAGGGTGGCTAGAAAGTTTTATTTTGCCTCCACATAATTTCTACATGAGAGCTCTTCTTTCACCTTCGTTTTCTCACAAACCGAGACACATGAGAACATGAGTGATATACCATTTCAAAGTCTCGACAGAGAAGAACAAGATCCAAGTGTAAGATATTTAGATGTCAATGGGGAGGAATGGTCGACCAAAGTTGCGATGTTCGTGTAGTTCATAGGCAACAGGAACGTTAGCTTTTCAACCAACTTAAGGTACGTAGGGAATTCCTATATCGATGATTTTGGTCGGTATAAACCCTCAGGACCCTTGTCCTAAGTGTTGACTATTGTATGGATGTTTTGTGAATTGAATTACATCATTAATCACATAGAAAATAGGGTCAGAAGTTACATCGAAAATGCGACTTCCCAACGACGGTAGAATCCGGCCTGAGTTTTGCATTGCCCAACTCAGGTTTGTGCGGACGATTGTGTCGCGCGGTCCGCACCTTCGCCCATGTGGGCCGCACACACACGCATCCCATATGCCCAATAGGGCATTTTCCAACAAATGATTATATCTCTGTTGAATATTCAAGTGTAGCTGAAGTTATTAATAAATAAGTATATATAAAAGGGGACTAGTGGAGCTCCAAAAAAATATGATGAGGTACAAAAATGTGTTATCCAGAACTTTGGTGAGTTTGAGTAATTAGATCTATTGGGGATTCTTACCTGATGACCTAAGGGTAATTGCTCTGAGATTCGTCGGTCGACTACATGAACCACCTTGTGCAATATGAAGAAGCACATGAGTATCGATTCAGTGAAAAAAAAAATTGAAAAGAAAAAGAAGTGAAAAAATGATGATGAAAAGTTTTTAAGTGAAGAAATATAATAGTAATAAATGAATAGAAGCTCATGTTACACTTGTATATTCAACATTGTATTTTTATTTTCAAGAATTATTTTCTTATTATTTAGAGCTGAATTTGGAGGAGTTTAATAAATGTCTTTCATTCAAAATTTTTACAAAGCAGGATTATTATGGAAAGTGGTGCAACACTTAGACGATGAATGTATAAAATCTAGTGCTAAGAAGAGTAGTTGAATGACAGGGTGGAAGCGATAATTAGTCATTTTGGTTGTAGCTCAGTTTTGAATATTGCTTGAGGACAAGCAAGTAATCTAAGTTTTGGAGAGTTTGATGCATACAAAATATAACATATAATTAGTCACGTGTTTAATCACATTTTGATATAATTCCTTTTCATATAGCATGCATCATTTTCTGACCTTATTTGCTTTAATTTTATAAAAAAATATAAATCTACACAAATTTTATGTTTTATTATAGAAAAAGAAAGAAAATTGAATTACGAAGCCACCAAAGAAAATTGCGTTGAAATCAGAGTTAAAACGGAGTCAGAAAATGAAAATTAGTGAAGGCTACCAAGACACAAATGAATATAACGGGCTGTGATATGACCATAACGATCGTAACAGTGGATGTGTTACAGACCTATAACAATAAAATGTCCAGATTCGCTTAGAAACTTGTCCGAGTTACGGGCCATGAAAACATAACTTATACTCCGATTTGGACATTTTGAGGGTCGTGAAATCCATGATATAAGTCATGAAAAGCCATATTCAGGCCGTTACGAAGCTCTTATGGGACGTTACGAATGCTGGCTTCGAGATTTCTTCGATTTTACTTGGAGATTTCAATTGCAAATCAACTTCATATCGTACCATAAGTCCCAAGGATCATTAGAAAATATATTTACTCATATTTGAATAAGTTTTTGGATGGTTTTAAAGTCCAATAAAAGTTGATTATGATTTTTTGTTGTTTTAAGATAAGAAAACTCCCAATCTAATCGAAACTTTACTAAAACCTTTGGGAGACCTAGAGGCTATAAATAGATGTCCTAGGAGATAGAAAATAGGGTACTTGAGATCTGAGAATTCGTGCCTTATTGCAAAAAAGAAATTTTATCGAAGGAGAAGATTGCGCAGCAACTCGTCGTTTGTGTTGTGCAACGGTCTAGAGGTCCTGAAGGCTACGAGTTCTTCTTCTATTTTTTACTTGTATGCTATTTTACCTATTTTTCATATTTATCTTTGTTGTAATTGAGATTTTAAATCCTTTTGAAGAAGGAAAACTATTTGAACCTTGTTATTAGTTGAGTTAATTAAACTTTTCGATTTCTTTTGATTATGCATGCTGAATTCATTGCTTTTTTATGAGCGATTTGATTCTTGAGATTAGATTACAAACCTGTAAGAGTAGTTAGTTTTAAAAGTTTTCATTGCTCTAATAATTGATCTTTTATTTTTAAGTTGAAGCATTCATAACGCGTGTTCGTTAACTCGTCGTTTGTGCCGAATTTCGCACGGTCTATTATTCTGTCCAGGTTTGTGGGTGAATAATAGTATATATATATATATATATATATATATATATATATATTAATGCATCTTAACTCTTTGTAAGATTAATAATTGACTTGTCATTTGCAGTTATTAGTTTTATTAGAAGTTAAGGTAGTTTGATTTATTCGTCTCGAGATGTACTCCTAATCTGTCATAAGAATCTGTTCTATTAATTTTTGTTATAACTCAACTATTACAGAGGATCATACACGTTTATCTTTATATTAACATATATAATTCTCAAGACTCAACACTAAATTTATTTTATTTTGATTATCATTTATTTTCTGCATGTTTAATTTTTTGTTTTCTTACCACAAAACCATTTTCTTCTCTCAATAATTTATTGAGATAGATTAGATTTAACTAGTTCCTCGTGGGTTCGACACTTCACTCTCCACTTTATTACTTGATATAACTAGTGCACTTACTAGCAATTTTATTGTTACAAATTCAATGCATCAAGTGACAAAACTATAAAGACGTCCTAAATTACAGGAAGCTTCACAATTCTCTAGATTAACAACATCACATAAACAATATATAATAACATAACATAAACGAGCCTAATCGAAGCCTGACAAAATGGGAAATCATAGATAAGGAGAAGTTAGCATCCTTGTGAGATCAGATTCTACAAATGTGCACAAAATCAAAGCCTAATAAAATGTTGAATTGAAGTCACACGTCAGCTTTTCATCTCCGGTCACCTACGTCCGAAGTTGTGAGCTAGAGTGTGAACAAGATCCGTAGTTTGTCTTCTGGACCAGTGTTAAGTTCCTTTCATAATATCAATTTATTCTTTCTTGTAACAAATACTCATTAGTATAAATAGTGCCTTATATAGTTTCTTTTTCATATTGAATAGAAAACTCATTTTCCATTTGTTGTTTCCCTTCCCTCTCCCGTATCTTCTACTTGCTTCTCTTCTTCTATCCTTTCGGCATTTCTTCGATCAACCTTGACTTTTGACATGGTAATAGAGCAAGATTCATCTCGATCTTCTTGAACTCCTAGTAGCTCATTGTTCTTCTTTGGTGTTCACCATCATAGGCGAGCATCACTCATCTACATGCCTCCCGCAAGCCCAGCCAAGATTGATCTGATCGATATCTTCGTCGACGTCGCAAGAAAGGCAATTAAGATCTCGATCTAGATCTTAAGATCTTACGATTTTATGATCTTACTGTCCCTTATAGATCTCGATCTTATCTTAAAGTTCTTATGTGTAAGATCATAATACAATCTTAATTTTGGTCACGCGATCTCACAATTTTATCCCATCTTATATGATTAATAGAATCATTTAAATATTAATTAAAAATATTTATGATAATAAAAATTAATTTAAATGAAGTTTAATACATTTTCTTTATTTTTAATATGTTTTGATATAATTTTGCTTAAGAATAGATCAAAAAATAATTTACGGAGGTGTAATTTAATATTTGAATGCAGAAAATTTATAAAAAATATATTTATTATCTTTTAAAAGAATTTTTTATTAATAGGTAGGAGGATTTGATCTTATGGCCCCTACGATTTTATGTAAGATTACGATCTTGACTACCTTGGTCGCAAGGGGCAACCAGATCAACATCTTCGTCAGTGTCTCCTCAAGTTTGAGTCGAGTTCCCAGGATCGTCATCTTCAGCTTGACGATCATGAGGCGATCAAGCACGATCACACTCCTTTTCTTGGGATCGAGGTATCTGGTCTTCCTCACCGATGGTCACAGTCACTCGCAATCTTATCTACTTTCTTCTTCCCTCTTTCGCTCCTTTTTTTCTCTATTTTTCGTCTTATACTCCTCTGATCTACTCACCGTTGGCGCATGATCAGAGCTCAGACAAAGTTGTTTTTCATTTTCTTCTTGCTTCAGTTTTCTCCCATCTTCTTTAGTTCGCCAATTTTAGTTTGGAGCTCCAACTCCTCTCTTTCACGGTGGAGTTCACCGTTGTTCATTTCACCGACCTATCATCAGAATTCTCCCTTTTCGGGTTCAACCAGAGCTGTTTTGGCTCCTCTCATCGCCCCGGAGAAAGTCGCGTCGGGCCTGCTCTCCTCTTTCTCCCTTTATAACCTTCTTGTTTGAACCAAAGTTTTTTTTAAAATCCGATTTAGATGGGACGTCCATTCTATTCTTTGGGGATAAATATATATAGTATGCAAAAGCGAAAGATGGTTGGAACGTCCATCTTGTTTGGAATAATCAATTAATCATCTAAGCTATGAAGTGATAATTTGATTTCCTCAAAACAGGAGGCGAAAATATTCTGCGATATTATATTCGTAAAAATCAAATTCTCTTGTAACAATTAAAATGGTTTATTTGAATAATGTCTCTATGTTACAAGTTTCAGATAATTGAATAACTTCTATTTGTTTATGGTGGGTAAATATTTATTAATGCATAACTATTTTAAGAAAGTTGTGACAAGAAGAAAAGAAGAAAATATTCTTTCGATCGCAGTATTTTGTATTGGGCGTAACTATTTATTTTTACAAGCAGTAGTTTGATGCTTTCAATTAGGGGTGTAAGCAAAAAACCGAAAACCAGAAAACCTAAAAAACCGACCCGACCTGACACGAAATTTTTAGGTTTTTTTTAATTGAAAAAACCTAGGTGGTTTTTAAAATTAAATAAACCATCCGAGGAACCCGATGGAGACCTACATAATTAAAATTTTATAAAATATATATTAATATTATATTCTAAATATTTATAATATATATAAATTATTCACTGAACATATTATTTACCCAATAACATATATAGGAAATTAATATAAGCCATAAATAGCACTATTACAATACATAACATGTGAATGTTGTTAATTTATGAAACAAAATATCTCTTCATATCATTAATAATTTTTATATAAATATAAAATGTATAAAATAAAGGGCCCCGAAAAAACTACCCGAAAAAACCGATAAGATTTTTTTAATTTTAAAAACTCAACCAAAATATATAGAATGATCTTTTTTAACGAAAAAATCCACCCGACTCGCACCATTTTCACCCCTACTTTCGATGACAGTTTTCTGAACTGGTCATTTCAAAATTTATTGCAGGGCTGGTAATTTATTCATATTTTTTTGTCCCCAATTATCCTCTCTAATTTGATTGCTCTTCATTATTTTGCAATAAACTAATCATCCAATTTTATTTTATAATAAAATGTTACCTCAACTTATAACGGTAACGAAAATAATACCTTTGACAACTAAGAAGAGGTAAAATGATCATTCCATTGGAATGAATGCAGTGGCATCCAACCCAATTTAAATGATCTATTATTTTTAATATAAAAATATCAGTGTTGTACAAAATAAAGCCAACTCTACTCTTTCTCGCCAATGATAGAGAAAGAGGAATTAAAATAGGTTCCTCCTCATTTGTTTTTAGTTTTCTACAAGATTATTTTTTATTTCATTATCATTTATAAGCTGAGGGATCAAGATTCTAAATCAAAGTTGGATAGAAATCTTGGGAACAACTGTGTCATAAAGTAAAGAAGAAGAAGAAGAAGAAGAAGAAGAAGAAGAAGAAGAAGAAGAAGAAGAAGAAGAAGAAGAAGAAGAAGAAGAAGAAGAAGAAGAAGAAGAAGAAGAAGAAGAAGAAGAAGATGATGATGATGATGATGATGATGATGATGATGATGATGATGATGATGATGATGATGATGATGATGATGATGATGATGATGATGATATGCAACCCCAATTAAATGTGAGAAACCAGGAGATTGATCTTTAATTTATTTAATATAAAAGCTGCAGGAATATGATTGGATAAACGGTCTCCACAGAAATAAAGCATGCATACGTACACGATTAGGTTGCTGAAACTTAGTTTGTTAAGTTTACTCATGGTGCAGAAATCTGAAATTTCTTGGATATGCAGCAGCAACAAATTATAATTAAAAGGGACGACCGAATTATGAACTGCCCGCCGACTGGTCATTTAGGTAAATCTGGCGACTTTCCGAAGTCGCAAACATTTAGGTATTCCTTCCATAACCCCATGGCGGCCTCAATTTTCTCGATAGCTTCCTTGCCATATGGTTCCGTTTCTGACATCTTCTCCATAGCCAACATCGTCTCTATGACAGCCTGTGGGATGCAAATTAAAAAAAATAAACTTTGAAAATGAAATCATTGCAAGAAGGTAAATCTGCGAGTATTATCGAGAGAAAACTTAGCTCATTAATTGTTATGCTGCTGAAACTTACCTTTTGAAGAAGAGGCCTCGCATCAAATCTGGACTTGTACTTGTCCAGGGCTTCGCACATTTCTTTCGCCTTCTGGTATTCTTTCTGCATTAATTTGACGGATATCATACTTTCTCGCATTGAGCGCTCAATGTTGTAAAACTAGAATCGGACCTCGATCCGAAATTTATTTTTTATTAGGTCCAACTGGGTCAAGTTTATTAATCCGAATGGTCGGATCGAATGATAATAAAATAAATGCAAATATATTCAATTAAAATAATAAAAAATATATTCATCAATAATTAATATAAATTATACATATCAAAGTATAATAATAATAACATTATTAACAAAATTTAATGAATAAAGGAACAAGATAATTGTTAAAATATATTTTTTTTACTTTTCTCTTGAATATATAAAGCAATATATAAACTCACAGCACTTAGTTATTACTATTTATTTGATACAAATGAAAGATTCTAAAATACAAACAAAAATGACAAATTATCTAACTTTTTTATTTTTATTATAGGATTACTTATTTTGTTATTTGGTGATTTTTTTTTACTTTGGTAAAAATATAAATAAAAGGACCTTGATATCACATATTATAGAATGATTGAGTGGATAATGATATCTTTAGAAATGGTGAGGTTCCTGGGTTCAAAAACTATTGATGTTGTATTTGTATTTCTACTTATTTTTTAGAATAGAGAATATAAACTGGTTGAGCAAAACCATCGGCTCAATGATTCAATCTATGAGTTTAATCGATTTTGATTGGTTTTAGCTCTACTAATGGCTCAACCTTGACCCATAGACCATTTTAGGATTTGAATTATGATCTGACCGATACGATCGGGCGGTCCGAATTTATCTCTTTAAATCAGCTATTAAATAAAAGAAGAAATGTCGATATTATTTTACGTACCATGGCAATGCAGTTGTTGACGAACACTAACCCAATCAAGTAATCGTCCTCACCGAAATTATCCTTATTATCTGGTGAAAACTTTCTGAGCAGTACTTGTTCAAGTATTTGGGCATTATAATCTTGCGACAGCTACAGGCCAGGGCAAAAAACACTTCAAAATGTGAGATGTGAAATATTCGTGCAAACTCCAATGCAGAAAGAAAATACCATTGATCCTATGTATCAACAACGGCTTCAAATTCCGATCGAAAAAAAAAAAGAAAAGGAAAAAACAACAAGGGCTTCATGCCTTCATCAAATTCTTTTACTTGAATCCACAACCACTTCAAACTTTTTAATGTGATGATCACCATAACAAACTGTCGTTCATGTTTCAAAAGTATAAAGAAAGATACTCATAAAAATCATTATTTTAAGATTAATATATCAGGTACAACATGCACAACATTATACGTAGGGAGGGAGGGAGGGAGGGAGGGATATAATATAATCGTATGAAGGGAAAGAAGACCTTATTAATCGTTGGCGTCTTCTGATGAAGTATGCCCGAGAGCGTGGCCCACGTCTTCTGGAGCACGGACTTGGACTCGCTATTGGGATCACGGTCCTTGGCATTCCTGCGTTCGGGGATCCTTGGAATAATAGGTTGATCTGGTGAGGGCGCCAAGTTGACAACGGAGTACGCGCTCCGTCGCCGTGAATGCGCTCCGATGGGCAAGCAGCTGATCATCTGGTGCTTGCCAAGAGCGTTCCTTCTCTGGTAGACGGAGGAGAGATCGACGACCGGCCTCAGGGTTTGGTTGCTCCGGAGGACGAGGACGGTTTCCATGGCTGCGGCGCTTGCTTTGTCTCCGGCGCGGCGGGGTAATCTTAAAATAGTATAATTTTAGGGAGGGCTTTACAAATGGAATCGTTGGGACTCTTTGGACAGGGAATAAACAAAAGTAGCTGCCTCTCCTCCGTCTGCTCCCTCTTTATCTTTTACTTGCTTCTTTTGTGAAGGTGACAGCGGATCTATGACCCGCGCCGCACGCCCCTTTAAGGAGGAACAAGCAAGGCATCGTTTATTTGTCGCACGCCATTTTATTCTATTCATGTACCTAGTGGGGGGCCAAACTATTGAACTTTCATCAAACACAATTTAGAACAAATAGACGGCATCACCGCCGTCTCGAGTCCAAAAATTTTGTTGCAGGTAAACTTTTTTTTTTGCCCTAAAGATTCATTAGTCATGATCAAACCCATAATTGGAGCGATCGAATGATAATGATTATTTCGACTATTTGGAATGTTATGATAGTAATTGAAAAAAAAATGGTGGCATGGAGTCGTGGAAAAATTTATGAATTTGAAATTATGGAATGTTGTTGTTAAATTCCATTTATTCCATAGCTTAGTGAACGTTTTTTCTTATAATTGTCGTCGCTTCCTATTCCATGCAATTTAAATGAGTTAAATGAATAGTGAAATGGCGAGTATTATATACCAATGATGTAAGACCCAATTGTTGGATCGATGTCCGAAAGGGAAAACAGTCCATGGACATTCGGACCCTCATTTGACTCGGTCAAATTTGAATTTGACCAATAAGGTTCATGTTGGATCTAATTTTTTTATTTACAAAAAATGTAAAAAAATTAAAAATAGCAAATCCTAAGTTTAGCTATGGGTAAGTTCTTCACAGTAATCTCTTCGTCAATTAGGTTATAAATAGTATGAGATTAATTTAGTGAAGATGGTATGATTGGTGACTTGTGAATCATTATCTCTTATTTTACTCACTTTTATTAATAATCCGAATATCAAATCTACCATCTTTGCATGAAAATTTTGTTTAATTATATGATTATTATTAGACAACTTTGAATAAGTCTCCAGGAAGATAACAACTTTTCAAATATTGAATTTTATGAGCTAAGAAAGGGGGAGATATATATGACTGATCAGATACAACAGACGAGAGGAGAGTAGAGAAAAAGGAGAGAAAAGAGAGGAGATGAAGCAAACACAAGGGAGGAGAAGATTTTTGGAAGGAAGACTCATGAAAGACACTTTTATTTTTATTTTATGTCGATGCTCGTCTAAACATTAGATATCTTGTGGTGTAATTATGTGATTACTGTGGTTTGATCTCTTTTTTCTGGTATGCTCTTAGGCAACTATTTGATTTTGCTTCACGTTTCATTGTGAATGATTTGTTTATGTTTAAACTTTGTGGATCGAGAGATTCTTCTTTTTGTATGCTCTATCTTATTCGAGAGAAAAGATGGTCTCTATTTAAACTATTAGCAATATCATTTCTTGTATCAGTAAATTCAAAAGTGGTTGAGAGTTCCACCCAATTACACTGTGAAACAAGAGTTCGCAATAGTCATGACTCTCTTAGATTAAGTTATTGCCAAGATTAGAATCTTTTTCATGTGTTCATAAATGATGAAACATATGTATTAATTATAGTAGAGAAACGAAGGGCACCAGAGATGTCCATTATTTTGGGGTGTGTTTGGATGGTAGAATTTAAATTCTTATTAGTTTTTGAGAATTAATAAAATTTAAGTTTGGTGTTTGAAAGAAAAAAATGTAATGATGAAAATTAAAAAAAAATAATTTGATAGATAAGTTTTAGTGGTTATTTGGATAAAATTAAAAATTAAGAATATAATTTATTATTTTACGATGTATAAAATTATAGTAGTACAAATATTATGTATTTATTTATTTAAAATAATAATTACTAGCATATAAAAATATTATATGTAATTATTAATTTAAAATTTATTAAAAAAAGTTGTCATAATATATTAATATTAATTTTGATTATTTTTTGTATGTCATTAGTATTATATTTTACGTAAATAATCTTAAAATTAAAATATATTATAAATTAGATTATTTATAATTTTACTAAAAATAACTAAAAATTTTAATTAATAAAATTCTATTACTTTATGCAGGGGTGAAGGTAGTTCGGGTAGGGTCGAATTTTCGGTCCCAAAAAATCAACTTCTATTTTTGGGTCGATTTTTAAAATTTAAAAAAATAACTATCCTAAAACTATTTTGAAAAATTAAAAACCACCCTCTAGAGGGTCGGTTTTTTCGGGTGATTTTTTCGGATCCCTACTTTTATATAATTATATTTTAAAAATACATATAATGAATTAAAAATAATAGAAAAATATTTAATTTACATTAAATATAAAAATATACTATTAAAATTTTAAAGTTATTAAATTAGAATTTTATAATGTAATAGAAAAAGTATGAAATTTTATACAAAAAATATTATATCTATAATAAAATAATTTATAGCATATATATTAATTATATAAATAAAAATTATAAATAAAAAATGAGCTCCACGGCTCCTATAATTTTTCAGGGTGGAGCCTAAACTTTAGCGGATGGATTTTAATTTACTAAAAACCATTCTAAATCATATTAAGGCCCATAATTTTCGACTTTTCCGGATTGGGTAGGTTTTCATATTGGACGATTTTTTTTGTTATTCACCTAATTTTATGGAGATTATTTTATTGTATTGATTATAAGATATTTTATAATTAATATAATATAATAATTTTGTCTTAAAAAAGATTTAAAGCAAAAATAATTGTTAACATAAAGAAAAAGAAAAAGAATACTTACCAGAACTATGGTATCGTCATCATTATATTTTTTCTATATGATGTTTAGTAGAATTTATGAGAACTAAGCCTAATTTTGAGTCTTAGTTTCTAAGCCGAACTCGCCCTTGAGGTCGATGCATGATAAGAGTGTATCGAGTTTTTTTTTAATCCGATTTAAATAGGACGTCCATTCTATTCTTTGGGGATAAATATAGTATGCAAAAACGAAAGATGGTTGGAACGTCCATCTTGTTTGGCATAATCAATTAATCATCTAAGCTATGAAGTGATAATTTGATTTCCTCAAAATAGGAGGCCAAACTGTTCTAGGATATTATATTCGTAAAAATTAAATTCTCTTGTAACAATTAAAATGGGTTTTATTTGAATAATGTCTCTAAGTTACAAGTTTCAGATAATTGAATAACTTCTATTTGTTTATGGTGAGTAAATATTTATTAATGCATAACTATTTTTAAAAAAAGTTGTGGCAAGAAGAAAAGAAGAAAATATTCTTTCGATCGCAGTATTTTGTATTGGGCGTATCTATTTATTTTTTACAAACAGTAGTTTGATGCTTTCAATGACAGGTTTCCTGAACAAAGAAACAACTGTAAAAGCACTTGGTCATTTCAAAATTTATTGCAGGGCTGATAATTTATTATTATGAGTAATCTTCATATTTTTTGTCCCCAATTATCCTCTCTAATTTGATTGCTCTTCATTATTTTGTAATAAAATAATCATCCAATTTTATTTTATAATAAAATGTTACCTCAATTTGCGGCGGTAACGAAAATAACACCTTTGACAAATAATAAGAGGTAAGGTGATTATTCCATTGGAGTGAATGTAGTGGCATCCAAATGATATATACCCAATTTAAATGATCTATTATTTTTTATTTTTAATATAGAAATATCAGTATTGTACAAAATAAAGCCAACTCTACTTTTTCACGTCAATGATAGAGAATGAGGAATTATGATAGGTTCCCCCTCAATTGTTTTTAGTTTTCTACAAGATTAATTTTTTTACTTTTTTATTTCATTACCATTTATAAGCTGAGGGATCAAGATTCTAAATCAAAGTGGAATAGAAATATTGGGAACAATTGTGTCATAAAGTAAAATATTGTAGGATTTGACTTTTGTAAATTTTTTACACATTTCAATGTTAACATGTATAATGTAACTCCCAATTATTTAATCCAGATCTTTATCATGTAACTCCCCCACGATTATTTAATATTGTTTAACTTTCAATAATTTTTTTATTAATTTTTGTGAGTATCCAAAACGTTTGTAGTGGGCAAGCACTTGACAAAAGTCATTATAATGCTTTCCATAACTCTCCCCGTGTACCCTAATTCATCATTGAATAGCCAAACACCTCATAGAATAAGGATAATGAAAAAAAATTGACAATACAGTTACGTACCAATGGATGTTTAATCTCGTCGGTTTGCTGTATGCAATCACAGCAAATTTCATCTATCAGTCAGAATAACAAAATTTGTTAGGAGAATACTACAATTCTTATGAACAAAAATTATTATTCCTTAAAAAATATTCTTTATCCAAACACACCTAGAATTAACTCTAAAAAAGTCTTTCCTAAAATAAAATAATAAATGCCATATGACTCTTCTACTTTCCAACTTTACTCTCCCATCGTAAATTTTACTGCCTCGGCCTCCTTTGTCCTTTTTTTTCATTTCTACTTTAGTCATTTTGTAACTGAAAGATTTTTAGCAATGACATTAAGAATGAAATATAAATGGTGAGTGCAAACTTAAATTTTCATATTAATAATAATAATGGATTAGTGGAAAGTTTTTGTTTCAGGAAGATGAAAAGACCTTAAAAGGAGGAATCGCCAATTTCGTTCAATGGAGAGGCTCCATACCGACAATACCCAATTTATTGACGAAATAGTAGTCTCCATACCGGCATATCGAGTTGCCCGGCGAAACAGTAGTGACCCACCTTATTCTTCATCTTCATTTCTCATCGTCCGTCGCTCCTCCTCCGTGTCCGGTGACCTATCTTATTTTATGACTTCTTCATCATCTTCTAGGGCTGTTCACCGGGTCGGGTCGAACCCGACGACTCGACCCGACCCAAACTAGTTTGGGTCGGGTCGGTTGTCGGACCCGACTCGAACCCAACCTGATGAGGGTTCGGGTCAGGTAAGGGTTGGGATTTCCCTACCCGAGTCGATCCGACCTGACCCGATGATCCGACATTTTTATTATTTTTAATTTTTTTTACTTAATATAATTGATTTAAAATGAAAAAAATATTAAAGTAAAATATTTTAATTATAAAAATAATGTTCAAATATTCAGAAAACATACTTTATATTTTATAATAGTTATTAACTAATTTTTTATATTAAAATAAATACAAAAAGTAAGTTAAAAAGTAAAAAGAAAAAAAAGGGCCACCCAATAAGAATCGAGTCGGGTTCGGTCGAATTTTCTACCCTTAGGGGCCTTGACCCAATCCGTCGGATTTATTCATGGGTCGGGTTGGCCCAACCCGACCCGTGAACACCCCTAGACATCTTCCTCTTTGTGTTTGAGCCTTACTTTTCGTCGTCGCCGCCATTCGTCGCTTCTCCTCCACACCCCTTGGCTTGTCTCATGTGTCTGTGCCCTGTTCATTCGATGCGTCCCTGGTAGTGGTTTGGATGGATAAGGCAATGGAACTTGATCAACTTGTAGCGTACGGAGAACAAAGTCTACAAGCATGGAAGAATTGAATTCGAAGTTCGAAGCAGCATGTCACCAGTTCTATACCAGATGGGGTTAGAAATTTTTCTACGTGGGGATCGAGCACGCACAGGGCAGCATCTATCTAGAAGCTACCTAAGGATTCCATCTCACTCAGCATGACTTTGTCCAGAAATATTCTATTTATGCATGCATGATATGTCCAAGTTAGCATTCAATTCTTATGTATATCTATCACTTAACAAAGGAAACCGACCTGCAGATATCCTCATTAGAGACAACGATGGTGCCGGACATAACCCATGTGGCTATGGGGCTGCCTGCTGCAGCAGCGAGGATGGATCGAGAGGCGAAGGTGTTGAGGTACAAGGAGAAATGTAAGAATGACAGGTTCAAGAAGACAATGTGCTACACGTTGCACAAGGCGTACTAGGAGGTGCGTCCCAAAATCAAGGGCAGTTCGTGAAACAGGCCAAAGTGGGGCGCATCTACTCGCCGGCAGCGGAGGCCTTGGCCGCGCTTATGGCGGACGACGACTACGGTGTGGTTCCCTCCTTTTGAACCACAAAAGTTAAAATATGAGTTCCTCATGCCGCACCGGAATTTGGTGCTTCTCGAGAGGGATCTGTGTTGACTATTTGGTTACTCGTCGACTTTTATTGGAAATGCATGCATGGCTAAGCAGCTCTGGCTTGTAGGTAACTTTTTATGATAATGAATTTTCACGATGATCTAATTAATTGAAGATGAAGAGAGCATCACCATAATTTATTTAATTTGGATAAGACCCAATTTTATTCTATGAATTTAATTTTTTTTATTTTATCTTGCCTAATGATTTAAAAAATTAAAATATTTAAAGTTCAAGCAATTAGGTTGTTCATAAAATTTTTAAGAGGTACATTAAAAATCGTTTCAAGTACCTTTTATATATTATATATGGAGATAAGCTTCCTAATAAATATGTCATTTCTCCTTTTGCAATACTTATTTGTCATTTACTTTTGTTTATTTATCATTTCCCTCTTTTCCTAACGATATATGATCCCATGTATGCAACCCCTATGCGATTAGTTAACTTATTTTAATTAAACAATATGACTTATGTAATGATTCATTATTAAACAAATAAATAATAATTTAATTATTCCATTTTATCAATTAGTTATTATTTATTGATATTGATTTATGTCCCTCCTTTTTCCAAACATGTTACCCAAATATGATTAAATAAAAATTGTCATTACATTCAATCCCTTTAAATTAATCTTTATGACTACATCAACGACGGGCCCATGTGTAATTGGTGGTCGGGTGGGCCCAATTATTTTACCCTTAATATATATAAATTATATATGATTATTTAAGATTAAGTAAAACGTCCCCTAAATTAAGTTTTCATAAAATAATATTTAGATATATATTTCATAAATATGTGTGTAATATTTTTATTATCTTCATAGTATAAAATTTGAATCTTGTACCATGTATCATTTTTTTGTGATTTTTTTCACAAATAATTTTTATGAGTATTATCTCAATATAGTATTAATTAATCATATCATTTAATTCTTTGTATCAACACTTGATATTTTCGTTGTCAATAATGTATTAAAATTTTAACATAATGATTAATTTTTTCACAAGTTACATATTGACTAATTCTATTCTATTATTTAGAATATAAATGCATCCTTTAACATTATCATTAAATTTTCATAAATTACATATTGAATCTTTATATTTCATTATATATATATATATATATATATATAAGAATTCAAAATGAGTCACAAATCACCATTTATCTCTTTTTTATGATTTTTTCCAATTTTATCTATGTTGAAATATTTTTATTATAATAAATTTCATTAAATAATAATAATAAATCATCATTAATCAACCATTGTCACTTTGTCTTCCCTCTAGAACGGAAGAATTTTTGTTATTCCTTCTTATGAAGGAATTATTGGCACATTAATTATTTATAAATAATAAATCATTAATAAGAATGAGAATGTGAAAATTTTGTTATAATGTCATAGATACCATTAATTAATAGCCATAAATAATTATTATCTCTTAACTTATGAATCATTATTTTACACCCTATTAATCTTTATCACTTTATCTTTCCTCTCTGCTAATAAGTATTTACTTGATTGTTCTGTTTGAAGAGGAAATTACTTGATGTGTATTCATTATTTAACCTCTTTGCTCTTTATAAGTGCACGATGCCACTCTTTTCCATGGAATGAAGCGTTGAAAGCAAAAGCAATAATTATGAGTTCTCTTCTCCTCTTGTATTGTGGACTGTCTCCTCCATGGAACTCCAATCGAGGAGCCAAATAACAAAGAGGTCCTTGAGATAGTCCCTTTGAAGGAGCAAAACTCAAGAGTGGCACCAATCGTGAAGCAATGGCAGCAGAAGTCAAAAACTATATATGTCACCCGACCAAGAAGGCAGAGGAGGCTTCATCGTCTCCATGATCCTAAGACTAGCGGTGTTCACGGGTCGGGTTCGATCTGACCCGTGAACAAACCCGACCCGACCCGATCAAATTTGGTCGGGTCGGGTCGGGTGGTCGGGTTATCCGACCACCCAATTTTCTTTTTTTTTAATTTTTTTCTTACTAATTTTATATTTTTAAAATATAAAAAATTTATTAAATATTTATTTTAAAGCACAAAATAAGTTTTATAACTATTAAAATATTATTTATGTATTTAAAACATTTTATTTTATTTTTTAAATTTTTTTTAAAGTAAATATAGGCCTAGATTTAAATAAAAAATAGAAAAAAAAAAATAAAAAATCGGGTCATCGGGTCAGGTCGGGACAACTCGGGTTGGAATTTTTTAACTCGTACTCGACCCGTTGGGTCAGGGTCGGGTCGGATCGTCGGGTTCACCGGGTCGACTCGACCCGGTGAACACCCCTACCTAAGACCGTTGAAGCCATTGAGAAGTAGTTCTCATGGCCACTTCATCATCTATCGACATACCAATGACAAACAAGATTAACAAAAGAAGGAAAAGAAGAAGGCAACCATCAACTCAAATTAGTCACGGGGCCGGATCGGATCGGCTTGAACCGGTTAAATCCAACGATCAAATCCGATAAGAATAAAGTAATAAAAGATAATTAAATGAATAAATAGTAATATTTGTTATGTTTTTTATATTCATAACAATATATTGATGATTGAGTTTAACTTTGAATGGAAACATTAAGATGAATAATCAAAGAGAAAGTGAATATATATTTCGATTACTTATTTCTACAACGTATTTTAAATTGAAAGCATAAAAAAAATTTAAGTGAATATATATTTCGATTACTTATTTCTACAACGTATTTTAAATTGAAAGCATAAAAAAATTTAAATTTTTTTTAAAAAATAATTCTTATTATGGATAAAAAAATTAGCTCATTAAATGAATCATGTACAAAACTAGAAAACTAAAATTTTAAAGTTTGGTTGAGAAGGTTTAAATTTTTTTCTTTATTTTCACTCAACAAAGTCACTCAAGTCTAACGAGTTAAATAGTTGAACCCGAATTTTGATCGAGTTTATGAAGTCAAAGCGGGTCAAATCCTTCACTAAATTTCAACCGACCTCCGACCAATAGGCTGGACCGGTCTCACAACACTAAAGGAAACCTAAAAAATGGAGGTACCAAGAAAGCTAAGGAGGTGTTCTCATTGTTGGGCGACAAATAGCGTGACTCAGTCCTCCTCAATTTCCTCCAAGTTCGTGGAAGCAATCATCGATAGTTATTTTAAATATTTTAAAATATAAATTAACTAACAATTTGTTTTATAAAAAAATATAACGTTGTAACTAGATATTTTTTGAAGTTATTGTAAAACATAATATCAAATTAAAATTATATTTTAAAATATATTTAATTTGCACGTGGCGCAAGGGCATTCACTAGTTTGTTTAATATAGGAGCTGCAGGAATATGGTTGTATGAAAGTTGGCGGATAAACAAGAAGACAGATGATGTAAACAGTCTCCACAGAAATAAAGCATGCATACATTTAGGTTGCTGAAACTTAGTTTGTTCAGTTTACTCGTAATGCAGAAATCTGAAATTTGATTCCTTGGATATGCAGCAGCAACAAATTAAAGGGACGACTGAATTATGAGCTGCCCGTCGACTGGTCCTCAGTGACCTGATCTGGTGGCCTTCCTGGGAGGGAGCGATCATGATCACCTACGTAAGAATTCCATGACTGAATGGCTCTCTTAATTTTCTTGATAGCTTCATCGCCATGTGGTTCCGTTTCTGACATCGTCTCCATAGCCAAAATCATATCTATGACAGCCTGCATGCAAATTAAAGAATAAACTTTGTAAATGAAATCATTGCAAGAAGGTAAAGATGCGAGTATTATCGAGAGAAAACTTAGCTAATTAATCGTTATGCTGCTGAAACTTACTATTTGAAGAAGAGGCCTGTAATCACTATCGGACCTCAGGCCTTCTTTCAGCAGTGTGCCGCATATTTCTTTCGCCTTCTGGTATTCTTTCTGCATTAATTTGATGGATATTACACTTTCTTTTTTTGCACAATATTGTAAAACTCGGATCGGATTTCGACTCGAAAAAAATGAATCAAGTTGGACTGATTAACCCACATGGTGGGTTCAAATGATAATAAAATAATATAAAAATATATTCAACTAAAATACTAATAAATATACTCATCAATAATTAATATAAATTATACATATCAAAGTGTAATAATAATAATAATAAAATCAACAAAATTTAATGAATAAAGGAACAAGATAATTGTTAAAATATTTTTTTACTTTGCTCTTGAATATATAAAGCAATATATAAATTCACAACACTTAATTATTAATATTTATTTGATGCAAATAAAAAGGTCTAAAATAAACAAAAATGATAAATTATCTAATTTTTTTTATTATAGGATTAATTATTTTTTTATTTTGTTATTCAAGTATGGTGAAATTTTTTTTACTTTGGTAAAAATATAAAAAAAAGAACTTTGGTATCACATTTTATAGAATGATTGAGTGGATAGTGATCTCTCTAAAAGTGGCGAGGTTCATGAGTTAAAAAGATAATTGATGTTTTATTTCTACTTACTTTTTGGAATAGGGAATATAAACCGGTTCAATAAAATCATTAGCTCAATGGTTCAACCTCGAGTTTGATTGATTTTGACCGGTCTAATTTGAGTTAACTGCACTAATGTCTCAACCTTGACCCATAGTCCATTTTAGAATGTGGATACTCATGTGGCACCAAGTCAATATTTTCTTTCTTCTCCAGGTGAAATTTGAAAAAATGTCATGTCAACATTTTTCTCTTTTTTCTATCTAAACTTAATTTTATATCTACATAGTCATTTAACTTTTTAAAATTTTGAGATATGATCATCAAACTTTTCAAAATTTTAATCACGATCATCATTAAAATTTTAAAATAATAATAAATAATAACAAAATAAATAACTAAAGGCACTTAGATAAACCTGACACGGTTTGAACACGACCTAGTCGGGTTTGACTATTTAATTTTTTATGTGTATTAAATATATAATATTAGAATAATTAATATTATTAAATCATTTAAACAAAAAATTAGAAACATAAAAAATTACATTTCCCCTAAAATTTGGACTAATAAAAATATTATAATATACAATATTATGATTATTAGATATGTAATAAAATTATTTTTTTGACTGTTAGCTCGGGTCTACAGAGGCCTCTGGTGTCCGAGGTTACTAGCGCCCGACCAATATGGAGCCGGAAAGATAAAATAGTAATGACTTATTCAATTGCCAATGTGATAACTCCAAGATTCGAATATGATTTTATGAACTTAACATAATTATAATATGCTATTATATTTATGAGAGAATATGTGTATGTTTATAATAGATTTATACTATATTAGGTGTATTTATGAATATATAACATATGTACCAATAATTTTGATTTCTTTCTATAACAAATTAAATTAGTTAGTTAAGTAATAAAATGTGAGTTACATATATCATTCTTTAACATGATAAACACAAAAAAAGATATACATGATGAATGACAAAAAAATTATTTAAATTAAAATTAAATAAGATTTATAGTTTTGGATTATCTTCTAAAATAATATTTTGGGTTATTTCCTTAAACCACCCATAAACTATCACGATTTTCAGATCTAACCTCAAACTACGAACTTTATTTTTTGGGTACCTAAATTATCACGATTTTTTCAATTTGATCTTTCCGTCCAATTCCGTCAACTTTTCTGTTATATTTGATTCTTCGCATTTGTGAAAAGTCCATTATAACCCTTCTTTAAGTGTTAGTCTATTTTTACATAAAATAATATATAATAATATTTTTTTTTTTAAAAAGAAAAAGTTAGGGGGGAATGCGGCGAGGGAGAGAAGGGGGGCCGATACCCCCCTCTCTCGGGGGCTCCCCCTTTTGTCTTCCTAAAGGAGGGCCGTCACCCCCCTTTTCTCCCTCGTCGCAAGGTGTCGCCCCCCTTTTCTCTCCCGCACGCGGAGAGGGAGAAAAGGGGGGCTGACGCCCCCTGAGCGAGCTCGCTCAAGTGGCACCGGCGCCCCCTCTTTCCTCCTAAAGGGGGGTCGGCGCCCCCTTGAGCGCGCCGGTGAGCTCGCTCCGGGGGTGGGGTAGGGGGGGCGCATGCCCCTCGTTTGTAGGGGTACAATGGACTTTTCACAAATGCGAAAAATCAAAGATATCAGAAAAGTCAACGGAATTGGACGGAATGATCAAATTGGAAAAATCGTGATAATTTATGTACTCAAAAAATAAAGTTCATACTTTGTGGTTAGATCTGAAAAATCGTGATAGTTTAGGGGTGGTTTGAGGAAATAATTCTAATATTGTTTATATTTTTGATTTGATTAAAAATTTTGATTATATATATATATATACATGTAGATATACATTTTATCGATTTTTACTCTCTACCTTTGGCCCCCCAAGTTCTCATCCTGGCTCCGTCCTTGGACTCAACCCCGCTACTAGTTGAGCTAACTCATTAATTATTTATATATATATAATATTCATAATGTATGATCATTTATATATATATGTATATATATATATATATTATAACATCGTGATTATGATTTGGTTCAACACTCCGTTGGATGTCGATTAGGGATAGATAAAAATGTAAACATGATATTTTTATTTTTTAACATGTGAAGGAGAGAGAAAATACTGACATGCTCAACGTCACGTCGTATCCTCCAATTGACTGGCGATAATCGATCGCGATAATCGCGATTGAAATGTTTCTGAAGTTGGATAATTGTGGTGTTACATAGTGAAGTTAGTTGATTATATTGGGAATAGCCCCCCAAGTTGGATAACCATAACTGAAATTTACTCCAAAGTTATAAATGACAACTTATAAACCTTAAAACCTAATTATAGGTAATTTTTTAAAATAAATGTGTATGGTAATTGATAGTTCGTACTTATAAGTTAAAGATAATAAGCAAAGAATTCCAATATTGTTAAATTCGACCTGACCATCAACCCAAATTGATGGTCGGGTCAAGTTGACTCAATTAAACTGATTCGAATCGTACGATCGAACTAAATAATATATGTTAATAAAAAATTATGTCAAATAAGTTGTTCTCATATTTTTAGTGGCTTGTAAGATGCATAAAAATATAATATAAACAATTAAACAAAATAGTTTGAAAGTCAAATAATATAATATAGTAAGTATTAGTTAAATAATTATTATATAAAAGTTGAAATTTTTTTTGTAATTATAAACAAAAGAATATTGATGACATGTGATGAAAAATGAAAAAAAATGGATCATAAGTTTCAAACAATATATGTATGTGCGTGTGTCCCGAGGGCATTTCCCGGGGTACGTCGAGTTATCTTACTTCATGTAATTTTTCCTTTTCAACCCACTTTTGTACTTAGTTTTATTTCCAAGTGTGATAGTGGCAGTTTTATAATTTCTGCACTCTTCAAAAGTGCACCCCCTAGCTTGTTCTCCACATCACACGTCGCATATAGGCCTCACAAGCCTGCGGTATATTAGGGGAAATCCGCTAGTCCTCCCCCAAAGCCTTGTAATCATTCTTGTTTATTCAACAAAGATTCCAAGCTTCCCTAAATCTAGCACCGTGCCTCGAGCGTGGGGTGGCAACCCACAAGAGTGTTCCAAAGAGATCGAGCGTCTCGCTGAGGTGCCCGTTCGTTTATGAACGCCTCCAACGAAGAAGCGGCCGCTCGGGATCGAGCGTCCCAAAAGTTGTGGCATTTGAAAAGTGGCATAAGCAAGCTTCTGCAAAGCATTCAAAAGAGCTTGCCTATACGTTGAGCACGTCTAGGCGCCGCACGGGTCATCGAGCGAAAAATGACCCCGTGACAAGTTGGTATCAGAGCAGCATTTTTGGGACCGCTCAAGTTGGCGTTCGACGATCAAGGAGAAATGACGTCGAATTCGAAAATGACAAATGAATCCGTCGCACCGAAGAAGGGCCGCCCCGAGCGAGGGCGCGCCCGCTCGAAGGACACCTTGTCCGCCTTCGAGCAACGTCTCGGCCAATTCCAATTGGACGTGGGCGAGATACAAGACCAACTCGCAACGCACGAGCGGGAGTTGGAAAAGACCGTGGATCTCGCAATGGTGCGGGACGAGATGGCGCCGTTGTATATGCGGTTGGAGTCCATGGAGACGACGATCATGGACATGCGGGAGACCTTGAACAATGGTCTCTCAAACATACGGTTCGAGATGGAGCTCGAGCAAGAATTCAAAACCATGCGGGAAGAACTCAAGCGACGCTATGAAGATGGGCGGCGTCCCGAGACGCCCGCCCCGCATGAGGCAAGGATTGATGTGCCGAAGCCGCGGCCCAACAAAGATGAGCGATCGGCAAAGGAGATCAGTGACTTCCTGTGGAACGTCCGAAGGTACATGGAGGCCTTGGACGTGACGTCTGAAGCGAGGATGGTGAAGACCGCATCCTTCTACTTGCAAGATACGGCGAGTCTATGGTGGCGGTGCCATTGTGACGATGTGGAACGTGGCAACGTCGAGCCCATTGAGAGGTGGGACGACTTCAAGAGGCAGCTGATGAATTACTTCTGCCCCGCCAAATCGGGATTGGAGACCAAGATTGCGTTGTTCAACATTTGTCAGAAGGGCAAGTTGAAGGAGTACGTGAAAGAGTTCATCGAGCTCCGCCTACAGAACTCCCAGGTGGACGAAGACACGTTGTTGGCAGTCTTCGTGAAGAGTTTGAAGCCATGGGCTAGGACGGAGTTGGAGCAACGAGATTGCCCCAACCTTCGCTCGCTAGTCGCTGCCACTGAGTCGCTCGTGGAGTAAGCCAAAACGAGCGCTCCACCACCAAAGCCCTCGGGCAAAGGGCTATGGTGGGGGAGAGAAGCCAAAGTCGCAAGGAGGCAAGCCGCACTATCAAGACAAAGGAAAGGGACACCAAGACAGGAGGCCCAACAATGACTGTTTCAAAAGGGACGGAAAGCCGCCGAAACCATGCTATATTTGCAAGGGTCCGCATTGGACAAGCGATTGTCCGCAAAAGGCGACGGTCAACGCCATATATTGCCCCGATGAGAAGGAAAAGGAGGAGGCGTGTCTCAGTTCGATGCACGTTCTCAGCGCCATCAATGCCTCGAAGGGTCCTTCATCGGCCGCTTGACTTTATGCATACATCGAGCTAAACGGGCAAGTCTTCAACGCCCTCATTGACACGGGAGCATCAGAGTTATTCGTGTCAGAAGTGACCACCAAGAAGCTGAAGCTGCCACTACAGAAGACTAACACCATGTTCAAGACGGTGAACGCGAAGTCTATCTCGACCACAGGAATTTCTCCTGTAGTGAAGGTTCGCATCGGCAAGTGGTCGGGAAGCTTCGACGTGACGGTGGCACCGGTGGACGACTACGAAGTGGTGGCGGGCATCTCTTTTCTACGATACATTGCTGCATGTGTCATCCCCCTCACCAACTCAATGGTCATCTTCGACCCCAAAGGATCCTACAATGTTCCCGTGAGGTCGGGAGGTGATCTCAAGTAGAAGACCTCTCCGCCATGCAAGTGGCGAAGGGGTTGCGCAAACAGGAGCACACCTTCCTGGCGACCGTCATGTTGGAAGATCCGGAACCCTCCACTCCAACACCTCCCAAAGTCCTTGAAACTCTCATGAACAAGGTATTGCAACCATTCCTTGACAGGTTCGTGGTTGTATACCTCCACGACATTATGATCTACAACCGCACCTTGGAGGAGCATATCGAGCACATTCAGCAAGTGTTCGAGGTGTTGCGACAGAACGGGCTCTACGTCAAGCGGGAGAAGTGTGCCTTCGCTCAATCGAAAGTGCACTTCTTGGGACATGTCATCGAACGTGGCAAGCTGAAGATGGAGCGGGAGCCACCCAGGCGGGTTCCGACATGCGTTCGTTCATTGGCCTGACGAACTACTATAGGCGATTCGTCAAGGGATATTCACATATGACGACCCCTTTGACGAATCTCATCTGGAAGAATGTGAAGTGGGAGTGAACGCCGACATGTCAAGAAGCGTTCGACACCCTCAAGAGGGCCATGACGGAGGAACCGGTGCTTCTGACTATGCCATTGGAGGAGTTCTTATGCAGGAGGGGCATCCTGTGGCGTTCGAGAGTCGAAAACTCAACGACACGGAGCGGCGTTATGCCGTTCAGAAGAAGAAAATGACCGCGGTGATCCACTGCCTTAGGACATGGCGGCACTACCTCCTCGGGTCGTGATTTAACATCAAGACGGACAACATCGCGACAAGTTACTTCGAGACGCAGAAGAAGCTCTTGTCGAAGCAAGCAAGATGGCAAAATTTTATGGCGGAGTTCGACTACATCTTGGAGTACAAGCCTGGCAAGATGAATGTCGTTGCCGACGCCCTCAGTCGACGCGCGGAATTGGCGGCCATGAGCTCCTCTCAGGCCGACATGATCGAGTGGATCAAGAAAGGACTGGAGTCAGATCCCACGGCAAAGAACTTGTTTAAGTAAGCAAAGGAGGGAAAGACACGCCGCTTTTGGGTAGAAGATGGGCTGATCTTCACTAAGGAACATCGCATCTACGTTCCTCTGTTCGACAACTTACGACGCACTATCATGCAGAAGTGCCATGACTGCAAGTGGGCGTGACATCTAGGCATCCGCCGCACTTTGGCACTCATCGAAGACAATTACTTCTGACCAAGGATGGAGGATGACGTTGAAGCTTTCATGAAGACATGCCTTGTTTGCCAGCAAGACAAAAATCTCAATCAAGCACCCGGCGGACTTCTAGAACCCCTGTCTATTTCAGAACAGCCATGGAAGGATGTTTCCATGGACCTCATCACAGGCCTGCCCAAGTCTGAAGGGGCGGGTACCATCATGGTGATCGTCGATCGGTTCTCCAAGTATGCCATCTTCGCCACTGGCCCTGTAAGTTATCATGCTACTGAAGCTGCGGAGTTGTTCATGAAGCATGTAGTGAAGTATTGGGGCCTACCACAAAGCATCGTCAGCGATCGGGATGGTCGATTCGTTGGCAACTTCTGGAAGGAACTGTTCAAGATGATGGACTCCAACCTGCATTTATCGACATCACTTCATCCTCAAACCGACGGCCAAACTGAGAGAGTGAATTGTATCTTGGAGATCTACTTGCGGTACTATGTGAGTGCCAATCAGAAGGACTGGGCGAAGCTACTCGATATCGCACAATTTTTCTTACAATTTGCAGCGGAGCGAGTCGACCAATCGGAGTCCCTTCGAGATAGTGACGGGGCAGCAACTTCTGATGCCCCAGGCCTTCGCCACATCCTATGGTGGCAAAGTCCCCGCTGCTCACCGCATGGCGAGGGAATAGCACGAGTAAAATGACATGACGAGAGCATGTTTACACAAGGCATTGAAGCGCATGAAGAAGTGGGCGGACACCGCCCGACGGGACGTCAACTTCGAAGTCGGAGACTTGGTCCTTGTGAAGTTGGTCCAACATCGCGACTAAGTGGAAAGAATCTGCACAAGGGCCTCGTTAGGCATTACGAGGGCCCGTTCAAGATCCTGAAGAAGGTAGGCAAGGTGGCCTACATGTTGGAGCTCTTGCCTCAGATGCAGCAACACTCCGTCTTCCATATCAGCCTGCTCAAGCCTTTTGTCGAAGACACTGAAGATCCCAGGCGTGGGGTTTCAGACCGCGCCCCGTTGGCCATCCGTCAGCAGTTTACTGATTAAGTTGAAGAAGTACTCATCGTCCGCACGAAGAATCGGAAGAAGGAGTATATTGTTCGATGGAGCGGAAGACCGGACGCCGACACAAGTTGGGAGACAGCCGAAGACTTGTGGCAGTTCAAGTAGAAGATTGAAGAATTCCAAGCTACAGCTCCAGGGATGTCGCTGACTTGAGTGGGGGAGAATGTCCCAAGGGCTTTTCCCGGGGCACGTCGAGTTATCTTACTTCATATAATTTTCCCTTTTCAACCCACTTTTGTACTTAGTTTTATTTTCAAGTGTGATAGTAGCAGTTTTATAATTTTTGCACTCTTCAAAAGTGCACCCCCTAGCTTGTTCTCCACATCACACGTCGCATATAGGCTTCCCGGGCCTGCGTTATATTAGGGGAGACCCGCTAGTCCTCTCCCGAAGCTTTGTAATCATTCTTATTTATTCAACAAAGATTCCAAGCTTCCCTAAATCTAGCACCGTGCCTCGAGCGTGAGGTGGCAACCCACAAGAGTGTCCCAAAGAGATCGAGCGTCCCCCGAAGTGCCCGTTCATTTACGAACGCCTCCACCGAAGAAGCGGCCGCTCGGGACCGAGCGTCCCAAAAACTATGGCATAAGCAAACTTCCGCAAAGCATTCAAAAGAGCTTGCCTAGACGTTGGACACGTCTAGGCGCCGCACGGGTCATCGAGCAAAAATGACCCCGTGACACATGCACACATGCAAGTCATGTATAAAAAAGTTAATTTATTTTGTCCTAATTATTTTTTTCATGTTAGCCCGATTGTGTTTTGAACAAGTTTTTATCGTGATTGGTCGGGTCAATCTGAAGGGCGTATTTGAGATGACATTGGGGTCATTTTAAAGACCAGACATCGATCTAACTGGGAGGGCCGAGTTTTACAACATTGAAGAATTATGACATATTTATTTTTTTACTTATAAATTATTTGGTCGAATAATCTAACTTACCATTATATATAACCCTTGTAAAACTTGGACCAGATCGGATGATCGAACTATTTCCATGGGGATGTGGGTGTTCAATCAGTCTATGGGTAAGTAGTGAACCCGTTGATCCATTGACCCTTAATCCGGTTGAATCATCTAACTTACCATTTTAACCTTTGTTGTAAAACCCAGACCAAACTGGGAATTGGGTGTTCAAATGATCTATGGGTCAATAGTAAATTAGTGGAGCTATTGACCTAGATTGATCTGACCAAACCCGGGTTCTATCGTTTAACTAGATGAGTTTTGAGTTGACTTAACAAATTTTACACTGAAAATAAATGATAGAGGATATGATTAAATTGGCGCCTTCATTTCTTTTGTGTGCTTATCTACCACTTGACCATTATATATTATGTGAATCAATTCTCTACTACTTTATTTTATCACTTTCTTTATCAAAGTAATAATTTTTTTATTATATTTGAATATTGAAACAATAAATAATTAAGTACATTAATTATGAGTTTATATGTTAATTTATATAATCATAAAAAATAAAAAAGTTAAATTATTTATTTATTTCTAAGATTTTAACACTTTGTCTTAAGTAAACATTAATAATTAAGTACATGAATTATGAGTTGATATTTTAATTTTTATATTTAAGAATATATATATATATATATGAACAATTATTTTGTTCCATTATTTATTAATTTTTAAATAATATCATTATACTTTGATGTGTAATTATAGTAATTACCAGTAAATTTGCATTCATAAGTGTTTTAATTATATATATTTATATTATTTTGTTATAATCATGTTGGACCATCCAAGTTGAAGCTGTCGGTCTGATCTGATCCGAAAACTTGTCTCGGTTGATGTTCGATCTGAGTTTTACAACATTGATTATAACTATGAAATTACTAAATATGTTCACCATACAATTTTTTTCTTTCTCTTTTCTCACATGAAGTTTATCAACTCAATTCAAATGAGACAGCCTCTTTTTGGATTTATACAGTCCAATTTCGTGTTTAATATCATCATGCCCTCTATTGAAAAGATCCACCATTTGCAGTCGGATCCAGTGCCAAGCGATCGATCAAGGCGCTTGGCAACGGAGGCGGCCACTCGGGTTGCCTGGCAGCCAAATCCAGTACCAGGCAGCCAGATCCGACAGCCTGGAGTCAGAGGCGGCCGGATCCGGTGCTAGGCGACAGTCGGGCCGCCTGGAGCTAAAGGAGGCCGCTCGGGTTGCTTGGTGGTCGGATCCGGCCGCTTGGCGATGGAGGCGGCCACTCGGGCTGCCAGGTGGTTAGATCTAGCGCATGGTAGCCGAATCCACCGCCTGGCGGCTTGATCCGACGCATGACACCCAAATCCAACCCCTGGCCCCGATCTGGCCACCTGCCACCGAATTATGTCATCGGGTGATCAGATTCGTCGTCGGTAGGCGATTGGATCCAGCTAGGGACGAGCTGCTGACCGTCGGCAACCGAATTCGACGACAAATGATTCCATCCCTCTCACTCAATCTTTCCACGGGCATACACGTCGCCAAGGTTATCAAAATCGCGAACTTGATCGTACGATCTTACTTAAGATCTGCGATCTCAACTTTGGGATTGGTTTTATAAGATCGATAGGATCATAATAGCAAGATGGTAGGATTGGTAAGATCCTACTAATCTATTTTTTTCAATTTTTTCACTTATTTTATTTTTTAAAAAAATCACCAAATATAACATGACTTTTAGAGAAACAAAATTGAGAGAAAGATGATTGGTTATAACTAAAATTAGTTTATTCACAAAATAATTTTATTATCAATGTTATTAAAAGTTATTATTTGATGCTACTCCATATTAATCATATTATTACCATTTTCAATTCATATTAAATTACTATTATAATATATATATATATATATATGCATTTGTAGGAAGCCTTAATAGCAAAAAAAAACACTCAAGTTAACATTATTTATAAATTTTAAAATTTATTTTAAAAGTTATTTTACATAATTTTATATATTAAATATATAGGTAGAATCTTGCGATTTTCGATCTAATCTTACGATCTTTGATCTTATGGATCCCTTCCGATCTTACATAAGTTCCCGATCTTATGTACCCGATCTCGACTACCTTGCGTGTCACAACTTTTGACGGGAAGACTTTCGTCGGAATGTTGACAGGTGTGACCCGTCGAAAGTTTCGACGGTGCCTACCCGTCGTAAGCTTCGACAGGAGCTTCCTGTCGAAAGTTTCGGGGGAACATGCCCGTTGAAACTTTCGATGGGAAGTCTCCTTTGTAACTTCCGATGGATACTCTATCGGAAGTTTTGAAGGATAGTTGCTCTTGTCGGAAGCCTCATTACCAACGAACGATTTTCTAACCACCAGTATCCATCAGAAACTAGATTTTACGACGAGTTTCATCATATATCCGTTGAAAATTCATAAAATTGTTGTAGTAATATTCATATATGTATATATTAAATCATATCATTATAAGATTTTTATTATGTATTATGTTTAAGTTAAGGTATTTTTTATTTTGCATGTTTCATAAACATTTGAGTCTTGTAGTAATAAAAGTAACTTTTCAGTCATTTATTAGTAAACAATTGTGAATGATAGTATATTTATCTAAGACCCCGTTTGACTTAGCTGATATAAAATAACTGATAAATTAAAGTGCTGATAAATATTTTATTGATTGAAACTTATTTTTAAAAATAAGCAATTACGCGTTTGGATAAAACTACTTATATTTAACAACAACTAGTTAGTTATGATACAACTAACTGACTTATTTTTTAGAAAGAAAATAAGCACCCCTCCCCCTGCTTATTTTTTTTACTTATAAGTAAATTTGATATCTGCTTATCAGTCGTATTTTTAAGTTACCAAATGCTGAGGTTTTTGTAAACTAACTTATAAGTGACTTATAAACTTAGTCAAGCCCCTAACTACGTAAGAAGTTACTTCTTAAATTTCATTTCGACACTAAAGTGGTTAATTACAAATTTTTTATCGGATAAGTCAATGGGACTGTAAATTTGTTTTATAGATTATAAAATGAATAATATTAAATAAAGGATAAAATGTTGATATTATTTTACCATGGCAATGGCAACGTTGACGAGCAATATCCCAAGGTCGTAATCCTGGTTATCCAACTCATCTTGTGAAAACTTTCTCAACAGTAAGTTAAGCATTTCCACATAATCGGTCTGATAGAGAATTGTACTGCAGGGAAAGAACACATAAAATGTGAGATGTGAAATATCTGTGCAATCTCCAATGCATAAGAAAAAAATACCGTTGATCTTTTTCTCCTCGCTTCATATATCAGATTCACATGTTTAAGCTGACGATATTTTAAGATTTTATTTAGTTATAGTTTAATGAGAAATCGATTTCTTTATAATACATAGCATCAAATTACTGGGTTGGTTTGGCACTGTGTATATATCAAGACAATATATGCCATCTATATCTACGTTCCTACGTACACATAACGCATGCACAATGGAGGGATATAGTCACAAGAAGAAGACAACCTCTCGCGCAATAGATGATCATACAGCGCAGAGTTAGCAAGATTAGGCGTCGGCCTCTTCTGAACCAGAAGCATGTCCGAGAGCGTGGCGCGCGTTTTCCGGATGATCGGGGCCTCGCTCGTGACCTGCGCTGGCTCGCGGGGATATGGCAGCAGTCCAATGAGCGAGCGTACAAGCTTCATCCAAGCCACGCCGGCCGCCATCACGCAGGCCCGCAACAGCCGGGCCATGGCCGCCAGCGATCCTTTCATTCCTGATCCTGCAAAATGGCCAATTGCATTCCCGGGTTTGAGGTCCTTTCGAGGAGGTGATGGAGGTTGGGATGATGGTGACGGTCTCGGGTTGACATGGGAGCAAGCGATCCGTCGCTGCGAATGTGCTGCGATGGGCAAGCTGATCGGGTTCTTGCCAAGAGCGTTCCTTCTAATGTAGACGGAGGAGGCATCACTGAGCGGCCTCTTTGTTGGGGTTTGGGCGCTCTGGAGGTAGAGGGCGGCTTTCATGGCCCCAGTGTGTGCTTCGTCTCCGACGCAGCCGGGTCATGTTACAGCAGAATGATTTAAGGGAGGGCTTTAGAAATGGAATCGTTGGGATTCTTTGCAGAGGGAATAAATAAAGCAGCGGCTTGTTCTTCATCTGTTCACTTTTTTTTTTTTCATGCGTCCCGGGTCTACGTCCAGGCCACTAGCTTTTCCTGTCTTTTACTTTTTTTTGCTTGCTGCTTTTGTGAAGGTCACAGCGGATCTGTGACTCGCACGTCCCTCTATGGAGGCACAAGCAAGGGATCAGTTATTTTGTTGCACATGGACTTAGTGGGACCATCTATTTCATCCGACACAGTACAAGGTTCTTTTAACAAAGTTACTAGCATATTAACTAGCAAATTGGATTAATATGGATTAGGGTGGAGTGGTACTGCTCCTCTCTATTTTAAATTCAGAGTCAAGAAAAATTTTATTGGGAGTCTCATTTATTACTGTCGGGCACATGATTCGATCTGAAATAATTTTATTGAATTTATTAGACTCGACGGTGGATCGACTTTCTAATTTATTATCAATCACTACAAGAAAATAATCATTTTCTGATGGATAATTTTTGACAGATAGAAATCCGACGGATTTTGCGACGAAAATATTTCCGTCAGAATTTTTTATGGTTAAAACTGTCGAAAATAAAAATAATAAATTATGTAATTTATTATATTATTATTTTATTTTCACACGGATATCTATCCGCCATAATTTTTTATGGTCGTCACCATCGGTAAATGTAAAATAATATAATATAAAGAGTATTTTATTAATATAATTAGTGATAATTTAAACCGTCGTAATTTTCGATGGTTCCGACCGTCGATAAATAAAAAGTAATATAATATAAGGAGTATTTTATTAATATAATTAGCGATAGTCCGAACCGTCGTAAGTTTCGACGGTTCCAACCGTTAATAATTAGCGGCAGTTCAAACTATCGGTAAAATAAAAAATAAATATTATATATAACTAAATATAGTATTTTATTTTTATAATTAAATAATTTTTTACGGTCATAATCGTCGGTAACTTTAAAAATAATTAATATTTACTTTTTCGATAGTCAGAGCCGTCGGTAATTAAAATTTTATTTTCCGCTTTTTTTTTACGTTTTCCCGCTTTCTCATCTTTCCACACACACATATATATATATATATATATATATATATATATATATATATATTAATCTTTCCCCAATCCCACATTTTGTTTCTTTCCCCTCTCCTCTATCTCTCTCCCTCTCCCAGCCGGCGAGCCTCTCCCGATCGGATGTCAAGCATCGACCGTCGGCGTCCCTCACCTCTTCTCTCGCTCTCTCTCTTTCTTCTCACTCTCTCTCCAGCCCGGACCGCCAGGCGGTCGGATCCAACCGCGAGCGACCGGCTGGCGGTCGGATCTGACCACGCTCTCTCTCTCTTTCTTCTCTCTCTCTCCAGCCCGGACTGCCAGGTGGCTGGAACCAGTCGCTAGCGACCGGCCAACTGCGAGCGGCCGGATCCAACCGCGGCCTAGCGGTAGGATCAGGCCGTGCTGGCGGCCGGATCCAGCCGCTGGCCGCCGGATCGGCCGTCAGCGGCCGGCTAATATTTTTATATTATAAAAATTCTTTGTGACGGTTTTGACCGCCGAAAGTTTGGGCGGTTGCGCGAGACTGCCGAAATTTTCGGCGGTTGCTACCGCCGATATTTGCGGAGGTCGTATCGACCGTCGAAAGTTTCGGCGTTCACGACCGCCGATGTTTCGATGATTTCGTCGATCGCCGCAAATATCGACAGTCGTGACCGCCAAAACTTTTGGCGGTTCACGACGGCCGAAAGTTTCGACGGTCGTGACGGCCGGACTTCTATCGAAATTTCTGACGTTTTTTTCCAAACGTCGAAAATTAATTTACGACGACCATTTTTCGGACGAATCGAATCCTTCGAAAAAACTGTCGGAAATGACGAGTTTTTGAGAAATTATAGAGGATTTTGATTGTTTTTAATTCCCATCTTTCTTGTAATGAATACGCTCAATTAAACACAAAATATCATCGGTTGGCTACCAAAAAAATAACCATTGGATTAAAAGGTGCTATTAACGGCTTAATATCAATAAGAAATAGAGATTTATTTATAAATTTAACAAAAAATATGTAATAAATATAGTGATTGAACTAATGTATAATTATATAATGATAAAAATAAACATAAAAACATAATTTATCATCAGTCTTATAATATTCATAATAATCGGTCATATTTTATTTTCGAAATGATATCTTTAAAATATCATTTTCATATAAACCGATTGATTATTTGAAATAAATTTGTATTCATGTTGTAATTAAAATTAAATAGGTGAAAATTTAATTTACAAAATAGAACATGATGTTTAAAAATTAAATAAAGATTTTTTATTATAATACATGTGGATATATTAGGAATAATGTATAAATTAGTAAGAATCGATTATAAAGTTTTGTATTTATACTCTCCTTTGCAAATTCTGAAGTAGAGTTTTGACACCCGCTAATTGAAATACTACTTTTTGGATGCATGTGCCGAATAGTGCCCTAACAAATAGAAATGCGAAGTAGTTGAAAAGTTTATGAATTTCACATTACTAAATGTTACTTTTAGATTTGTCAATAGCTTTGTGAACAATTTTCTTATCAGTTTTAAAGCAAAAATGTTGCTATCTTATTTTTTTCTTAGAAATAGTCCTCTCAAAACTTGAATGCGGTGTTTGAAAAAAGCATTATTATCCATGAAAGGAGAATTAGTATTTAAGTAGATTTAGTATTTATTTAAGTAAATTAAGTGTGTTTGAATGAGGGCAGACTAAGGTAAAAAAAAGGTGATGGGTTAAGTAAGAATTGAGACATTAATTATTCCTCATGTTAGAGAGAATGGTTAATTTTGACCTTTTCATTTTTTAATGTTTAATTATTAGATTAACTGGATACTTAATCCACTCCATTTTTTAATCTGTTTGGAGAATAAACTCATTTATTCTTAGTTAAGAAATCATAAAAAAAAAAATTCACGCCGCATGGAGGATATTTTTTGAATTTATTTCTTCAACATGCATGGAAATCATTTTTTTTTCTGGCGGAAAACATAAAAAATATTATATAATCAACAACGTATGAAACAACAGAACATTGGTCCTCATATATAACTATATAAGTGGATATAGTCATGCTTATTATTTTATTACAAAATAATATCCATATTGATATAAATTCATTTGCTGCATGCAAATATTAAAGTGCGTGACAGAAATTCTCACCCCATTAAAAGTGAGGCTACAAAATGGAGACCACTTGGGTTAAAACTCGGATCGTATCTGCTCATAAAATAATAAATATATTAAAATATATAATATATGTCAGGCTAGCCCGAGTCGGACGGACTCATGCTCGTTGGGCCAATGCCTAGCATTCTTCTGAACAACTCGGCATGGTATGGCCTTGGCCGGTCTGAGAAAATTTTGTGGGCTGAGCTGTAATGAGGAATGAAAGAACTACTACCTACTCACATGCCACCGAGAGGGGATGACCTAGAAGAGAAAATTTTCATGTGCCTCCGGATCAGGGCATGAAATGCTTAATTTAGAAATGCATACACGAGGAGCAGTTCTTGTGAAAATATCCTTTGTGTCTCGTGCCATTGAAAGAAGAAGGAACACTCAAGAGTGAACTTGCACAGTTCACTTTCTTGTCTTCAGCTATAATATTCTAGTCTGATTCGTACGAAATTTCATCTCTACTATGCTGCCATTCAAATTTTGAGTATTCCAATGACTCTTTTTAATATGAGGGATTACTCGTCCATGGATATAAATTAAGGAACCATTGCAGGTTGATGCATGAATCATATAATAGATAATTAGTCTTGCATATAATTTTATTTTGATTCATTTTCTTATAGCACGCATACTTTATGAACATATTTGTTTTAAGAGTCATTTTCAAACCTTTGAATTATAACGATTTTTCGCGTTTAACTCTGAATTATGAACTTACCATATGATATTAAATTTTACCTTGATTTTCAATGAAGTTTTTTCGTATGATTCTATTATTTTTTCTATTATTTTTTATTTTTCTATTTATGAAAAGATTAAAATATCCTTTCATGAACTATCCTCTATTTTAATATTTTAAAAGAATAAAATAATATAAACCCTAGAAAATATATATATAAAGAGGGGGTGGGGGGCTATGACAAAATATATTATTTATATTATATTATATTTTTCTAAATTAAAAAAGAGGTCAGTACATGGAAGAACATTCTAGTCTTTAATAAATAGATTAAATTGATAATAAAAAAGTTAAGAGAATTAGATGGAAGGACATAGGTGAAAATTATGATAAAATTTAGAAATGTGAGTTCATAGTTCAGAGTTAAACACAAAAAATCATAGTTCAAGAGAGGCTTATAGAAAGAACCCTTGTTTTAATTTTATAAAACTAAAAATCTACTCAATTTTATTGTTTTGTTATAGAAAAAGCAAGAAAAAAATACAAAATCATTGGAAAAAATTGCACCCAAATAGAAATTAAAACGGAGATAAAAAGTAAAAATTAATAAAGCTAACGGATGATGATAAAGGCATAACGACCATGACAAAAAGGTCATGACAGAGTCATAATGACCCCTGAATTATGCAATTTACACTACAAGAAGAATCGCATTTACCGACGATTACTATCGTCTGTAAAGAAACAAAAACCGTCGAAAATGGGACTTTTCGACTTTTTTGACGGATGAAATCCATGCGAAAACTAGGCGTCGCAAACTATTTTTGACGGTTATCAAACGACCGTCGAAATTTTCAATGGTTAGTTTAGCGGTCTGAGCCATCGAACAATCGACGGTGCTCACCATCGAAAAGAACCGACGACTAGAGTGGTCGAGACTTAAGATGGTTCGTGCGTCGATAAGTATCGACGGTTTGAGCTATCGATAGCTTTCGACGGCTTAAATCATCGATAATTTTTTACGGCTTTAGCCGTCGAACCCTTTCGACGGCCAGAACCGTAAATTTGATAGTTTCAATGGTCTGAGACATCGAAATAAAATAATTTTAGAATTTAATTAAATTATATGAAAATATATTTAATAAATCATTTAAAAATGCATTTAATAAAATTTGTAATTAATCTAATTGAAAATAATTTCAAATTAAAATTTTATGAAAGTCATTACAACATTGTTACAAAATTACAAATTTATTTCCCTCATCGTCGAGCTCGCCACGCATCATTTGACGCATCATTTTTCATCTCTTTCCTTTGAGTTCTTGCCATGCATCGCTCGCGTTCTTCGAACTCTTTTCTAAGCACCTGTCTAAGCTCCTGTCCGACCTCCTGTCGGACATCGGATAAATATTGTTCCCACATATTGTCAAACATTCATTGCATATGTTGACTCGAGGAATCGGATATCGATTTACGATCATATCCAATATCTGCACTAGTATCAAATGATCCGAGACTGTAAATGTGATCCTTCTTTATGCCGACGTGATCTGTCCAAAGTTGTCTAGGGGCCAGCAGTGTCATCCCCTCCTGCGTGGCCTGCGTAATATGTTTGGCTTCTCTTATTTTGTAAACCTCCTGAAAATTAGAAAAAAATGCATCAACTTTTTTCACATCACGAATTTGATATATTATGTTATGATCTATTTTCTTACCCATGTCTCCCGAGCAAGTGATGAAACCCATTCTTTTTTTTTCTGATGGTTTCTGAGAAATATCTCATCCTGAGTAGGTGCTCTACTAGTCTCTTTCTCTTACAGCTAAAAATTTCAAATAAAATTTTCTTACACTTAAATATAATAATTTATTCAAAAATTTTACCATTCTTTTCGCAATTGTGTTCGTGGATATACATCCACCCACATGCAAGCAGGCTCCTTGGTCGGACTCCTGATTTATCTTTATTTTTTTGCATTTAGATTTGTACTCCTCGGTAGACCACTTCCCTTGCAATTCCTGTAGGTCGTGTTTCCGAAAGCATCGAAGACAATATCTTTGAGCACCGAGAATTAAAAGGCCTTCCAAATTTCTTCCGTGCACTCCGGATCCCACCACACATCATCCTTCATGCACATAAAAAAATTGAATTAATATGAAGATAAATTGAAATGACTGAGATTGGCTTTCGAGGATATATGAAATTCTCTAAATAACATCTATCTTGTGGCATATGGAACTTCCCTCCATATAAGTCACGCTTTAGTATACCTATGCCGTAATAACTTGGTAACAGCGGCAGTCGCGTGGTTTGGCCACGACCGTCGAAAACTGCTATGCCCATAGTTACCACAAATATTTTGATTCGTAGAAAATTCCTTCGGTACTTTAGAAGGAATTTCGCCCGTCGAAAATGACCCGTCGGAAAATGTGGTTTTTCCTGTAGTGTTAATCTAAAAAAATTACTCGGGTCACTGGACGTGATCAAAGTTTCATGAGCCATGAAATTCACGCTTTTACTTCGATTCTGTCATTGTAAGGACTATGATATCACTATCAAAGGCTGTGAAATCACGTTCCAATTGCGATTTGAACACTATTTGAACCATTACAACACGTCATGGGTCATGCCAAGGCATAATTTTGAGATGTTTTTTGAAAAATGTTAAATGCAAAAGGGCTCCAAACTTTGTCATTTCAAAATATATTTATTCAGAATTGAAATAAGTTTTGGATGATTTTAAATCCAACAAAAACTCAGCATGAATTTACCTTATTTTATCGTGGAATGATTTCAAACATTACAAGAAATTACCGAATAACCACGCGTATTAGCAACCCAAACAAGGCGACGCTAATGTGATGCCAACAAGATCCAAACAGTGATGCCATTGGCTCGAATAGCAAGGGACACTAATTGTGTCTCATTAGCCTATACTTAGTGTCACATTTGTGTTACAAGTTCTCGACAACAAAACTGATGCCTTCATGTCAACGCTACGACACCACTAATATTACGTGCGGTAGAAGGCAAATGTGAGAGCTACATTGGCATCGACAACTAGTGACATTAAATTGGCACAAATAGCGTCGTGCCACGGTTGACTCTATAGTGGCCTTGTCAACGTGTTGGACACGACACGATAGTGGCGTCGGCAACTTGTGGGGCTAAAGATTTTGCGTCGCCTCCTTTGCGACGCCATTGTGAGTCTAATGGGTCGCTATTTTGAAAGCATTGCTATTGCGACGATGATGTGGCACAAACTTTTACTAAAATGAATATTCATAGATGTATATAAGTGTTAATGATTAATTATAAATTGATTGAATATTAATAATAACCGTAATGTATATGAATACAAATATAAATACATGTACAAAAATAGAAATACACACATATATGTATATAAATAAAAAATACATATATACCTATATTGATTCAAGTAGGTAATGTTAATTTGTATAACTATATATGTTACCTATACTATACTATACTTCAATGAATAAATCGATTAAATATTAATTATAAATGTATTTCTAGATGCATATAAACACAAATACACATATATGTACACACACACACAAATAGAAAGCCATATATATACCTATATTGATTTAAGTTAGTGTATATACATATATTAATTGATATAATTAGGTAATATAAACTTATATACACATTTTGTTAATATAAGTAGTACACATACATATATATATAGGTATGTATGTATGTATATATGTATGTATGTATAAAATAGTTCATCTAACTTGAATACCTACATTCATTCATATATACATATACATATACACACACTATATGTATATATATGTATGTATATGTATATGTGTGTGTGTATATATATATATATATATATATGTATGTATGTATGTATGTATGTATGTATACAACATATATCATATTTTAATTATCTATAAATCATATTTTTTATTTCCTTGATCATACATTTATCACCGTGGAATTAAGCAATAATAGTTTTATCCATTGTTTAATTAGAAAAATTGAATTATTTAAGATTAATATTATTATTTAGTGCCATCGTAAAGACACTATGGAGTCCACTGTAAGATGTGTTTTATTGGCTTCACTTTAGTGTTGCTATAGCTTCATTACAATTTCGACACTAAATTAGAGTGACAAAAGCGTGGTATTAGCACCACATCTCTATGACGCTACTTCTTGTTGAATTTGGACTTTTCAGTGCTAGAGACAAATTAGCATTTTCATTTTGGGAGTCACTAAAAAATTTTGCCTTAAATCCCTAACTCCTCTTTTCGTTATAATATTTTACTGTTTACCTAAAATACTGAGTCGTCGTCAGTCCTTTGCTGTCCGCTGCCATTCATGGTCGCCGACGCATGGGTTTGTGAGTTTGTCGACACACGACGCACAAGTTCACTAGGCACTGTTCGTCTTATTCACCGACACACAACGCCTGACCGCCGATGCACGACGCTCAAACGACCTATAACGCTCCACTCTGTATCCGCCAACACTTGACCGATGCATGAAGCTTGACCACCAATGCTTAACCGCATGATGCACGATGCTTCGACGCTAATGCACCATGCTTGACTGACGACGCTCCGCGCCTTCAACTTTGTGCGCTGACACCGTCCGCCAACGCCGACGCTGCTGTTCCATTCCTCCGGCCATCAACTATATAGGTGCCCATTTATCCGTTTACTGAAATAGAAATTGGATGATGAGAATTCCTCCGTCCCTTGATGAATTTCTTACTTGTTACCATGAAACTTTGACATATTTTAAAGTATTCTTGGGAGAATAAAATGGAAAATGAAATGGAGAATGAAGCTTAATCCATATGTTGTACATGCTTAATTATTACTTGATCTGATCAATTATGATTGTGGATATATGAAGGTTGATCTGATCAATCATAATTATGATTGTGGATATATGATCAATTACTACTTGATCTAATAAATTGATTAGTAAAAAAACATTTTTTCGTCGTACAAAATTGGTTCTGTTACTCTCTCATGTGGTCACGTTACTTTAACATGTCATAAAAGATTGGAATTGGGTTTTCAATGCATGTGCAAGCATACTTAACACCTAGACTATATAATGCTCTCATGGGACCATGTAGCTACATAGTTTATGTCTCAACTCATTTTTGATTAATGGTTTTAGATGTTAGTGATGCTGAGGTGCACACAATTCTACAGGTCTAGAAAGTCCTTTCCTCTTCTACAGTCTATGCTACATTATTTCAGACCTTTTGGTGTTATTTGAGTCTGCTGCCAGCCTTCTTCAGCAGTACGATTTCCTTTTTTTCACTATTATCCTCTTATATATTGGTTGTTAAATATTCAGAATATTACTTTTCCAAAACTAGAAATTGATTTCAGGAACTACAATTGTAAGACTTTTTGGTAAATAAGTTAAGTAAATAGGAATGAAATAAGAAACTATGAAATCATGATGCAAAATTATTAGATATATGTTATTTCAATCAAGGCTTGAGGCTCAAAGAGAAAGTTATCTACAGGGAGGCTGATCACTATTCTTTAATATTTGCCCATCCAAAGGATCATCATTTAGTTGAAACTTCAAAGTTGCCATGTCAATTATCATGTTATTGAATTACACTCTCTAACACCCTATAAGATGTCAATGGAATTGTGTCCATGCATGCTAATAGATTTACACGCAAATTTCTTTCTTATAACCTTCTATTGGTGATACACTATGTGGGACCAATATTTGACCATTATCATTTGTTCCTTGTCATGCTGAATGAGTTACTAAATCAAGTCAGACACAAAAATGACAGATTTTATCAATACATAAATTCTATATTCCTTCCTGTTTAAATATTTTAGTATGCATATAGTGAAAAAATGATCGAGAAATACGAGATGATCCTACTACTCAACCACCAGCTAACGTATCTAAAAAATGATTAATATTTCTAACGTTATATCACACTTTATATGGTTATAAAACTTATCTATTTTGTAGAGGATGCTACTATTCGAGAGGAGATGAGTCGGATACCTAAGGGACTTAAGAATAGCCACTCAGGTTTTTAAGAAGATCAGATGATATGTTTATGGTGAGCTAACGCTGGACAGTATCAGGAGACTATTGCAGAGATAGAGGACTCAATGCTGAGAAGCTTTCTACAATAGCTAGCTCCACTTTTGTAGACTATTCATACCATCATCAAAACTTAAACCCAGACGCCAAGAGTTCAAGGACTGAGTACATTGTTCTCGAATGTTAGGAATGACGTTGATGACAATAATGATTTAGAGGGTGGAAAATTTTGCAACTTTGGATATGATTAAAATTTTGTAACATCAAAGATTTTGTAGTGATAATACTTTTTTATATTATTAGCTTTTTGTGATGTTATTAGTTTTATTTTGATGCATTATAATTGCTTTAATTTATATTGTTGTGGATGCACAAAATGTATTATAGATGCATTGTAAATTATATGGAGGAGTGGAAGAGCACAATGTAGGAGAGACACAATATATTAATTAGCGTCATATTAACATATTAGCATCACATTAGAAACACAATATAATGAAATTATGATTTGACCTTGGCGCCAAGATAGCATTGTGTCGGTGCCTCAAGTTACTGCCACGTAGTGTTGATATCACGTCATGGTCTAGTGCTGCTTTGGAGTCAAAATAGTGTCGACACCAACAACATAAAAGGAGGTGGTGATGATGGTTTTCACATCACTACAACGTCAACGTAGCACCACCTTGGCATCACAACAATGTCGTACTTTTAGCGCCACTTTGGGGGCTCCTTTATCGATGCTAAATGTGTTTTCTCCGCCCTCCAAGCAATGTCACTATAGCGTCTCGCTAAATGATTGTCGCTAAATAGCGTCATTTTCTCTATCGGCACTAGAGCGATGCTATAGGCATCGAAACATTGACGCTTCTTTTCCTGTGGTGCAAAGTCAACGCTAATGCATCGTTATATTGTTAGCATCGCTTTAGAGACAATGCTGTATCTCTAATTGGGCTATTTTTTTTATGGTGGAATCAGTCTGAAACTGTTGGAATAACTAGACACTAGTCTTTCTATGTTCTTGAAGCCTACGAGCCATGCCAACCTATTAAGGACGAATTTTGAAGTTTGAAGATCACCTGAAGAGAAGGCTACGAGAAACTCATCGTTTGTGCTATGCAATGATCTAGACATTCTGAAGACTAATACACTACAAGAAAATGACTAATTTGCGATGGACATTTTTTGAAGGGCACGTATCATTCGCATTTTTCGACGTCAATTGTGATGGATAGAAAAATCCTTCTGAATTATCGAAGGCCAAAAAGTCCTTCGTTACTACGGACGGAAAATCCCCGTCGATAAATTACCGACGAGTATAGTCTTCAAAATTACCGACGGATCTAAATCCGTCGATAATTTCGACAGGTCTATCCGTCGATAATTTCGAAGGTTAGAGCCGTAAGTAATTATATTTATAATAATATATATGTAATATGATATAAGTATATATTCACTATTCTATTATTAAACTACTGTTTTATTTACCGAAGGATAATTCCTTCAAAATTATCGAAGGATTCAACATCCGTCAATAATTTTGAAGAAATTACCTATTAGTAATTAAAATAATATCATTTAAATATATATACATAATATTATTATTAAACATTAATAATATTATATGTATTGATATTAATTATATGCATTAATATACATATAATTATAAATATTAGTAATATAATATTATAAATATTTTAAGCAAATGAACGAGAGATATGTATTATATTATAGACATTAATAATATATTAGTATTTTATTTACCGAAGAATAATACTTTCGAAATTACCGAAGGATTTAGCATCAATCGGTAATTTCGAAGGAAATACCCATCGGTAATTAAAATAATATAATTTATTATCCATGCATATATATAATATTATTACTAAAATTAATAATATTATATGCATTGATATTAATATATATCATTATAAACATTAGTAATATAATATTATATTATAAATATTTTAAGTAAATGGAAGAGAGATATGTATTATATTATAGACATTAATAATAAATTATTATTTTATTTACCAAAGGATAATTCCTTTGAAATTACCGAAGGATTTAACATCCGTCCGTAATTTTGAAAGAATTACCCATCGGTAATTAAAATCATATCATTTATTACTAATGTTTTTATATATAATATTATTATTATACATTAATAATATTATATGTATTGATATTAATTATATGTATTAAAATATATAATTATAAACATTAGTAATATAATATTATATTATAAATATTTTAAGTAAATGGAAGAAAGATATGTATTATATTATAGACATTAATAATATATTAGTATTTTATTTTTATAAATACATTAAAAATAAAATAACTTGAATAACTTGGTTTAGATCTAATATGGAATTTATTTATATATATTTATATCTATGAATGAGTAAAGAAATAAATGACAAAAAAAATGGTATTGGGGTTTGAAGTAGTGGATCCTACCTACCAGAAAAATAATATGTTAAATGTGATTGAAAGTGTCTCTATATGATATTTTAATATTATACATATAATATAAGATTATATATATTGATAAAAATATTATTATTTTAATTACTGACGGGTGTTTCCTTCGAAATTACCGACGAAACCCAAATCCTTCGATGATTCCAAAGGATATACCCATCAATAATTAAATAATTATTTTTTATGAATGTTTATAACATAATACATATCCATCTTCCATTTATTTATAATATAGTATTATGATTATTAATGTTTTTAGTCATATATGTTAATATGTATAATATTATAATGTTTAATAATAAATTTTCATATATAAAAATTGATAAATAGTAATAATATTTTATTCAACGACGGGTACTTCTTTTGGAATTATCGACGAATGTAAAATCCGTCGATAAATTCCGAAAGATATACCCGTCGCTAATTCTAATATTTTTCCGCCCAATTTCTCCTCTCCCTTCTCGTTCTCGTGCCCCCCTCTCTCCCTATATCTCTTTCCTCACTGTCGTTCTCCCCCTTTTTCTATCTCTATCTCTCCTCCTCTCCCTCTCTCTCTCCCATGGCGGCGGTGACGACTCTCATGATTCCGGCCGCCTCTCACGACTTTGGCGATCCCAGCCGCCCTCCCCCTCTCCCTCTTCCTCTTTGTCGACTCCATCCGCCCTCCCCCATTCTCTCTCCCTCTCTCTCAACTCCAGCAAGCGGACAAATCCAACCGTAGAATCTGACCGCAAGCAGCGGATCCGACGCAAGGCGGTCGGATTGGGCTCTCGGGTGGCCGGATCAGGCGATCAGCACACCCAATCCGCAGCGCCTATGGCCGTATCGGGCGATCAGCACACCCGATCCGCAGCCTACGCGCCTGATCCGCAGCACCTGTGGCCGGATCTAGCGCGCGGGTGGCGGATCCGGTGGCCGGCACGAGGGCAACAGATCTGACGCACAGGTCGGTTTCGGGGCACCCGACGTCCGTTCACAACCGTGGCGGCTGGATCTGGCTGTCTGGCAGCAGATTGCATCTATGGCAGCCTGGTCGGTGCGCCTGGCATCCGTTATGACCGAATCAGGGTGCCCGACGTCCGTGTCTGCCTTGCTACAGCGATCCTGGGCCAGACAGCCGCCTCCCCATGCCTCTCTCCCTCTCCTCTCTTGAGTTCGGCCGTCCTCTTTCTCTATCTCAATTCCGGCCGCCTGCTCCGGATCAGCTGCTAGCTCCGATCCGGCAGTAGTGGCCTATTTTTTTAATATTATTAAAAAAATCGACGGATTTATCTGCCACTTCAGAACCCGCCGATGCTTGCAATGGATTTTCCCCATTGAAGGCTTCAGATGGGTGATGTCCGTCGAAGTCTCCGACGGTTCCCACTCATCGAAGGATCCAATGGGTCCCACCCATCAAAGGTTTCGACGAGAGAACTCCCTTTGGAACTATCGACGCGTTCTCCCGTCGAAACATGCGAAGGGCGAATCCTCCCTCCTTAATTTGTGAGTTCCGATGACAAAATCTGTCGGAAGCATCGAAGGATGTCAGTTCCTTCTTAATTTGCGACGGAGTTCGTCCTTTGCAATTTTCGAAGGTCGACTTTCCTTCATAACGTTTGACAGATTGTATCCGTCGAAAATTCTAAAGGCAAATTAACCGTCACAAACGTCCATCAAAACTTTCGAAGGACTTTTGAGGACTGTCGATAATTCTTTCTAACGGCTTAATTTTCAACTAATTATTATCCATCGAAAACTCCGTCAGAAAGGCATATTTGCGACAGATTTCGAAGGTTTTACGACGGATTTATCCATTGAAAAATCACAAAATTGTTGTAGTGATAATCTAATTCTATCTTTTACATGGATGATCTTTTACCTAGTTTTCGTGTTCAATCTTGTAATAATAGATATTTTATATTCTGTTGAAAAGAGAAAGGTGCAAGACCCTTATGATTAGTTGAGTAAATTAAACTTTTCAGTTTCTCTCCTTCCAAAAATCTCTGCCACACAATAACAGTATACATCTTTCTAAAGAGTTCGTCCCTCTCATTACCCAATATCTCCTCCTCCTCCTTTCTCTCTCTTATTCCATCTATTGTTTCTCTCTCACTCCCCAATTTATGCTTCTTTTCTCTCTTGTTTCATTTCATCTATCATCTCTTTCTCATTCCCCGATCTATCTCTTTTCATCTTTTTCAATTGAAAACTCCCCATTTTCCCCTTATTCCCCAATCTCTCTCTGGTTTCATTTTTTTTGAAGAATAAATTATATCTCTCTCTCTCTCTCTTTACTAGCATAAATTGCTATCATAGTATCACATATGGACATATAATATGTTTTATAATGAATCCCGCTTTCTCGACTAAGTTGACTCTCTATCTCTATCCAATCTGTCTCCATGGAAGGGATCTTGTTGTGCTCTGCACCACCACCCACAGACCCTTGCTTATCCCGTCCATTCGACTCAGCCTCAACCAGTTGGCACCTTACCTTCCTCTTTCATGTCTCTCAGCATTTCGCTAGTGCGGTTTACATCATACATTTGTCGCCAATGTGAAATACAAAAATCCAAGATGTTGCACTCTATGGAGCATTAGGATCCCACAGACATAGTCTCCTCTTGATCATCTTGGAAGTGGCTCGTGACTCTAGGCAACAGTCGGTTCATCAGGATGTTGCAAAGTGGTGACCTCTAAGGGGGAAGTTGTGCGCGGTGAATGTGAAGGAAGTCACATTCTACGACTAGCATTTGGACCGGTGGGAGGAAATGTTGGCCAGAATGCTAATCGGATGGATGGACTGGCGGTGACAGCGGAAGAGGACGATGAGGAAGGCACCATCTACATCATTGTCTAAGGAAGCATCATCCTGAAAATGTACGGGCTTGAAGGGAGAGATGACAGAGAAATGTGAATGGAAGATAGTTTGACGAGAAAACTACAAAACTTTTTTATTAATTAGGACACAAATGTTTAATAAAAGATAATTGATAGATATGGCTAATGTGAATGATTGATATAACAGGTGCACGAGTCGTTCAACTAATAAAGTGTAATAAGTAAGAGTTGTTGATCTCATGAGGAATTAACTTACATAACTAAACTAATCTCACGAGGAATTAACTTACATAACTAAACTAATCTAAGAGAGTAATAAGAGATGACATGGTTTCAATAAAATAAATTGTAGGAAACTAAATTGTAGATAAGTAAACATTAAACTAAACTAATCTAACCTAATAATGTCTAGGGTCCTTAGGATGTGTTGATATGATTAGTAACAAACTAAATATCACCTCTGCAATGATATAGATATTTAGTTTTTAAATGGATTTGAAACACCTAAATTATGATCCCCAAGGTTCGAGATAGAATCAACTATCCTAAACTTTTGTAAATTGAGAGCACTCCCTCTCAGCTCTACTCTCAAATTCATTCAAGTTAGTATGCAATGATTTGTACGCCTAAACTATTGAACAACCTGTTTCGGGATCTATTCAACAAATCACAAATTCTAGTACTCCCTTCCAACTTTATTAGAATAGGACATAAATTACTTTTACCGTGGTCAGTTATACGATAATCTCAAATTAGCAGAAGACGTGTCAATAGTAAACTAATTAATTTAATCAAAATTAAAGAAACTAAACAATCTATTATCAATAAAAATTAAGATCATTACAAAGAACTAAAATTATAATAAAATGATTAAAAATAATACTTAGATTCATCCCAATATGTATTAGATGAAAAGTAATTGCATAATTTCGACGATGAATGATTGCTCGATTCTCCTTCCAAGTCTATCGTACAGAAATTTTCTCAATAAGCTTCTAGAATTTCTTCACGTTGTTGGCTTCAAAGAATAGGTTGTAAGTCATAACATCCTCTCTCCAAATTGTAAATAGTCTCTATTTATAGGGTTGGGTTTTGAATTACCATGTGATCGGAGGAGAAACAATTTTTTCAATTAAAAAATAAGGTAAATTCGGATTTTAAATAAATTTAAAATTTTGATCTTGTCAAACTCTGAAATTTCTGCAATAAAATCATTCCAATTGATCTATGGGAGATATGGTATGAATAGGAGTTCTTGTGCATCGATAATTATTTTGGAAATTAATTTCTTAATCAATTTCGACTTCTGTCACACCCTTTAAAGTGATGGCCACACCCTTTATAGGATCTCACGGCCCATGAAGTTTTGGTAACGGCTCATCATTGTCTCGGCTGATAGTGTCATGGGTTGTGATAGTCATGGTAATGGTTGTGACTTGAGCTAATTTCAAGTCGAACTTCAAAACTTATGATCCATGATGAATATGTAACGACTTGTTACAATGAATCTAGTGATTGTAGCCTTCTGTGATATCCGTGATAACTTGATATCACATAGCGTTTCTAAATATTAACGGTCATGAAGATGTTATAATGACCCATTACATATCAAGGTTGAATATTGTGAGTTTCATGATATCAACTAACATGTCATGAGCTCAAGTCGGTAACGATCATGATACCATAGTCACAACCCATGATTCTTCAATCTTCAATTCTAATGGGCACGAATTTGTGGCTCCTTACATTATCGATCGTGCCCTTGAAGTTCGTAGGAAACGGTTATAATATGTATGTAATGATCCATTAATTTGCAAATACTTTCACAATAGCAAAGCATGATCTTCAGAATCATGAAAACAAGCTTGTAATTATCATGACAAAATGGTCAAGACCGTTGAAATTATGAGAGGTAATATTTCGAAGATTATTTTGACTTGATTTTTCTTCCAATTCTTTCTCCACTTTTTAAGTGAGTTTTTGCAAAATATTAGTGGAATAGAGTAGATCACTTACTCAAACAAATTAATAAAATAAAACCCTAAAATGATGCATGTAATGTTTTTATAACATAAGTGCTAATGCAAGTCAAATTATATGTTGTAAAATGCATGAATTAATTGCTTGTTGTAAATTACAGCTCAACACAAGAGAAGTATATTCTTTTTGCCCTTTACTATAATAACTTAGAACGAATCGTGAATACATGACATATGAAGTTGAAGGTCAGTTTCGGATCAGAAAATACACCTTAAATAAGTGACCTCACCGAATTTCCTCCGGCCATTACAATCGGGATTTCACCTTGGCATTTTTTAGGCTAACATAGGGTAATAATAGGTTATATATATAAGATTTTTACCATGTGGTTCAGGAAAATACATTACTAAGTAGCTAGCGAGTTGCCTGCTTCAGCTCTTTGAAATTCTAATAGTTAAAATGAAGGTCCAATCATTTTAATTTATTAAAAATCATTGTTTAAACTCTAATTAACCTTAGTTAATCATAGTTAAACATATGTATTATAATACTTAAAAATTTTAAAATTTATTCCTAATAATCTTATATAGTTTCTTTATCATTCTTACCGATAAATTAATTATCATCATGCTTTAATCCAAATATTAATTGCAACATACAAATATGACTATATAAGCATCTAAACTAACTTAATGTGCTAATTAAAATTATGATTATGGAAAAATGATATTTGTGGAGCACGTCCGTGACATTTTGCGTTAAATTTTCCTAATTTATCATTGATATTCAAAAGTAGCATTTGCAACCAAACATTTCAAAATATAAAATATTTGATTCCTTTCCATACAAGACTTCGAAGCATGTTTTATTCACAAGAGGTTTAAGTAGAATTCTATTCAAGACATAGCATGATGTATCCATGCCTTTTGCTAAAAAAGTATTTAAGTAATTTACTTTCATTCAATATTCTCCTATCAATTTCATGAATAGTTCTATTTTTTTCTTTCAACAATTCAATTTTGTTGAGATGTCGTGGAAGTAGAAAAATTATGAGTAATTTCATTTTGTTCACAAAAATAATTCAAAAGTATGATTTTCAAATTCTCCTCCATAATCATTTCTATTTTTGGAATTTTTTTCAAGTTCATTTTGAACTCCTTTTGCAAACTTAGTAAATATTCTTATAGTTACATCATTATTATTAAGAAAATTAGTCCAAGCGAAATGAGAAAAGTCATCAATACTTATAAATACATATTTTTTTCTCATAAACTTACCATATCAATAGGCCTAGGCAAATCAAGACGTAAAAGTTTTAGAAATCTATGTGTACTAATAACATCTTTCAATTTGAAGAAGTTTTTGCTTTGTTTGTCTTTAAAACATAAATCAAAAATATTATTTTCCTCAAATTTGACTTTAGGCAAATCCCTAATCAATTCATAACTTAATGTTTACATGCCATAATCTTCTATGCCATAAGTTTGTATCATTATGCATGGTACTAAGACATTTTTCATTTTCTAAATCATCAAAATATATTTTAAACACATTGTTATATCTAAAACCAATATGTAAAACTTTCTTATTTTCAAATAGAATCAAGCATTTATCTTTTTCAAATTTGACTAAATAATTTTTATCACTTATGCTAATTAAGCTATGTTTCAAAATTTTAATTAACCCAATATTTTCTAAATAGATTTATCATTCTTACCGATATTACCTATATCAATTACTCTTCATTTGCTATTATCTCCAAAAGTAACATTTTCTTCATTTTTCTTCTCCAAAATTATGGATATCATCAGTCATATGTGTTGAACATCTACTATCCAAGTACCATTTACATTCATTGCACTTTGAAGCTTTCTAGAAGAAAGAAATTAAGATTCATCCTTTTGGTATCCGAACTTGTTTGGATCCATTTTAATGAGAAGTGATCATTTTTAGACTCAAATCTTCTTAGTGTCGCTATTTATTCCTTTTCTAATTTTGCATTCATATGAGTAATGTATTTCATATGAACAATGAAAATAAGTATTATGTGACTTTGCATAAGAGTTATGTGATGCTCTAAGAATAAGATTCTTTTATTCCTTTTAGTATAAAATGACCTAAAATCAAATCCATTGTTTATTAAAGGATCTTCTTTGTTTTGATAACATGGCATGTGACATCTTTCCACCATTTATAAATTTCTCAAGTGAATTTTTTTTTCAAAGAGTCAACAACACAAATTTATTTTTCACAAGATGATTTCAATGCATTATTTTACATTTTCAACTCTTAAAAAAATTCTAAATTAGATTGTTTTTCTCATTGAACAAATTATACTATAAAATCAACATGCTCATTTTTCTTTTTCAAAATTATTAATTCTATTTTTAAACTATCATATTTCTTCTTAAGACATCCATTTCGATTAATAAGAATTTTAAACTCATTATGCATATTAAAAATTCACTATCATTAAAATCGAATGATTTAGATGATATCACATGTCTATTTGCCATTAAACATGTGTAGGCCTTTTCATCACCACTTAATGAGTTGGAGGAAATATTTTCTTCATCTTCACTTTCATCCAAGTAACTTGAAGTGCTTTCATTTTCTTCTTTGATTTTTTTCCTTTTTTGTAATGTCGAACTTTCTTGCACGCAGAACATGTCACTTGATTACTATTCGACGAAGACTTTCTATTGACAAAACTATTCTTTCTTCTTTTGTTTGGCGAACTTGTGATACTTGTCAAGCTATACAAGGTAAGTTTTCTTCATCAAAGTCTATCTTCTTCACTTATCTCTTCCTCATTTTTTTGTGCTTTCAATGCCAAGGCCTTCTTCTCTAAACTCATAGGTCCATAGTGATCCTATGAGATCATCAAACTCCAATGGATTTAAATCCTCTTCTCATGTGCCACTTAGAAGAGAGTGACCTAAGAAATTTCTTGACTTTCGGAGAGTTAGTCCTTAGCTCGGCCAAAGGGACTAATCCATTCACAATATCAAAAGCAAATAACCATTTCATTTATAGACTCACTATCATGCATCTTAAAGGAATCATATTTATGTTTCAAGGTATTTAGGCTAGGTAATAATGAGTTTTTCCCACATTACATTTCATGTGCATTGTGACAAGTAGAGTGTGATTGAATTCGTTTGCATCCAGAGCACAAAAAAATAACTTTTTGCTTTCCAATTTAATTTAACAAGTAAAAAATATTTCGCCTTCAATGTATTCCGAAGATGATTTATCATGCAAATCAAAACAATTTTCAATCACATCCCTAATATCAATGTCAATGGAACACACATATGCCTACATTCTAAATTTCCAATAAGCAAAGTTAAAAACATTAAAGAGTCAGGGAGTGTAAAACTATTTAATATCATGACTCTAAAGATGCTTAAATTTTAAAACTAAAAGCAACCTTACTTTGATATGATGGAAAGAACCAAGAGGATGGATGACTTGGTGTACAAAAAACTGATTATGTCAACTAAATCTAATTTTTATAAAGCACAATAATTTGCAAATAAAAAAGGATCCATAAGCAAGTAAGAATATGAAGCAAACTATTTGTTGATGAGGTTCGGCCACCACTTATGTCCCTGCTCCGGTTCCTCATGCCTTGAGAGGCTCAAAGATTTATGAGCAATCCTCTTTCCGAATAGGGAGAAGAACCATTTACACCATACCGTCTTTTTTCTACCCAAAAGTTAAGGCACACACTGTAACAACACAATATCAAAGGAAGAAACACCCTTTTCCCCTATTATAAGATCTAAGCTGAGTGTAATAACCAAAAAAATCCAATAAAACACCAAACGGCTAGCGGGAGATGAACTTTAAGTTTATCATTACAAGGAGATAACAGCAGGGGATAGAGATTATATCAAATTTGAACAAGAGTGGAGGATTATTAGATAAAGCAAACTTTTTATTAAGCCTCTATCCTCATGAACCTCACAATACCCTCTTATTTCTTCCTACGTTTCTGCTCCTGTGCGCGCCTGAATTGAGGGATTTCTCCTTCCGATCATTCCCAATAGTAAGGGGTATCAGACCCTCTTATTTCTCCCTATCGTGCTTTCTGAGTTCTGCCTCCTCACGCCCTCTTCGCTGGATTGTTGCAGGCGGAGATCAAGAGGGAGAGTAGAGAGAGGACAAGGGGACGTGACCGATAGGCTCCATCGGATCGAAGCAAGGAATAACCACGAATCAAGTGGGTGAATTGAAATCACCTTGCATGATTTGTAATAGATATGACCCATGCCTTTCCTTTCAAGATTTTTCCACATTTAAAAGCACGAAGATTGATATGCTATAGATTCTGATTGCCCTATTGCTATTTGATTGTGTTTGCTTGATTGATTTCTTGTAGGAATGATTTATATTGTTGTTGATCTGCTTGAATGATTGTTAGGATGTAGGATTTAATTTATAATGATGTTTTGCCATGGATTGAAGAAATTTTTGTGTTAAAATCGGTTGGATCTGCTACCGAAACGGTCGTGCCATCTACCTGGCACGCCCGTGCCGCCTCTATCACGGTTGTGCCAACCTATTGGCACGCCCGTGCCATCGGTCGATCAAAGTTAAGTAAAAGATCGGTCGATATCGGTCGACCGAGTATCCAAGCCGACACGGCCGTGCCACCCCTTTGGCACGCTCGTGCCATAGTCAAATAGGCACCAACTGCTACTTCAAATCCGATCAACCGACCTGTCTGAATCGGTTGACCGCTCCCAAAATCGTCACGACCGTGCCCACTTTTGGCACGCCCGTGCCATCTTCTCTAAGTCCAATGCCCGTGCCACCCCACCAGCTTGACCATGCCATTTCCATCGGCACGGCCGTGCCATCATGTTGTCACGGTCGTGCCAAGCTACAAAACAGTTCATTTTTACGTTCATCCTCTTTTCTTGATTTTGATCTAATCATTGACTATTTGCCTTATGATTAAGCATCATTATGGTTGATTTTAATGTCATATTCTCCATTAAAATTCGTACCTGATTAAGACATGAATCATTTTAATGATTTACTCTTCTACTAATCTTTTGGTCTCCATTGCATGAAGAACAAGAATAACAAGATTCTAAAGTGATTAATAAGATAAGATGTAAAATGAATAATGGGTTGCCATCCAAGTCAAGTGCCTCAAGATAAGGGTCACTCCCTTGGTCGTAGTTTGATCACTCATTGATCGCACATGGTTATATCGTTTGCTCGGCATACCCAAGAATCTAAAGACACCTAAAGTCACCAAGTTTTTAAGCATGATGCAAGAATAAGAAGTAATGTACAAGTAAAGCAAGCATGAATGTCGAGTCAAGTATCGTTATCATTTATGTCAGGAATAATAAGCCTACTCTTGATTCCATGTTTATTATGTCTCATTATGATCTTACTGTTTATCAAGATTTATTGATTCTTATTATTCTGATGATTTTATGCTAAATCCCTGGCCAAGATAATTTATGTCATCTTTTGATTTCTCTATTCAAGTTATGCATTGTATACTTATGTGGTTCCCCACTAGGCTGTAAAGCTTATGGGAGGACCTCCTCCCCTGTGTCCGATTTTTACATGATCAGGTCATGGTAGTATTGAGTAGGTGTGCTGCGAGGATGCTAAGACGACAAGAAAGCACATGAACAACATGGCCTATTTAGTTACTTATTTTTCCTTTCGTATTTATGAACTTATGATGTAAACCTTATAATATTCATTTAGATATAATGTAGTCACCTTTTTAAACTTCCATAACTTATGTTATTTATCTTTATTTTATTATTCTTCCGCTGACGTGTCTCAATTCTTGACTGAGATATGATCAATAAGATAGTCAAAGTCATAACGTCCGTAGCACTCTAGGTTGGTCTTCTCCACGTGACGTGGGTCGATTTGGAGACGTTACATTTATGGTATCATAACTTAAAGTCATGACTCTCTTGACGTCCTATTGTATAAGATAGTAAGGTAAAGGTTCATGTACTTTCGCCGAGCAGTCGTCACACCCTCCACCGTAAAGTACAAGTAAGATCTTTCTTACTTTGTGTTATTCTTTATTGATGTATTGATACATATTTCATATGAGTGGTTGATTCCTAAGGAGGTTATTTAGTATGGTAGGAATCAACCTAAATGGTATTTATACAAAAGGGTCATAAAGGTTATGAAAAAAATTGGAAAAGAATAAGTAATGCAAGGGGATAATTATACCTACATGAAGAATTAGTCTTACAAATATTTAGAGAATAAAATATAAGAAACTATTTTGTTTCTTATAATTCATATTTTCCATCTCTTTCATGATCATCCTATTTACGGATTTCTTCTGTTGACTACAATATTATGAAGAGGAAAATGAGTAGCCATATCAGTAGCAAAGAGATGTAGATTTAAGAAATAAATGAGGAATTATATGAGTAAATAAAAGATTCGCCTCACACAACAAATATGTGTGAGATGATATGAAACCAAGCATGCTTAAGTAATGATTTATTGTTATGACTCATGTGATCCCGTTGATTTACTAAAATAGGGGCTTAATGAATTATCTTATACGTTTACATTGATAAGTATGGACTTGTAATACTCGTTGTGCCTTAGACTTCATATGACCCCTATATTATATTGATAAAAGTTCCTAAGCAAATCCAAATTAGTTGTACGAATTTCTAGTTGGGTTACCTTATGTTGAAAAATACAAATTAGAATTATAAATTATGTTCGAGTTATGTAATATTGGTTAGACAAGAGTTTAAGTACTAGTGAGTTGTCCAAGAATTGTGTATAATGCATCGATGGACAAATATAGAAGTTTAAATGATTCAAAAATCACCTGATTGCTAAGTATGAATTAAGATTAAGAGGTACGGATAAGTAAAGCAAGTATGTTTCATTATTAAGATGTATGGATAAATAAAATAAGCATGTTTCAAGTATGGATAAGTAAAGCAAGCATGAATTCTAAGTCAAATTATTATCAGTACTTATGTTATGATTCTCAAACATGTCCTCAAGTCCAAGTTTGTCGAGTATTACATGATTGTACTGATTATCGATGTTTATTTATCGTCCACATTATGATTTACGATGATCTATGCTCCACCTTCTGTCAAGATTACTTTGATTTATTGCTGATTTCTCGATTCAAGTTATGCATCGTATACTTTTATGATTTCCCACTATGTTATAAAGCTTACGAGAGGACCTCTTTCTCTATGTCTGATTTTCAGAGAACCAGGTCAGTGATGGTGTTGAGTTTGTGTTCTGCGACAATGCTCAGGCGACAAGAAAGTACATGAACAAGGCCTATTTAGTTATTTATTTTTTCTTCCACATTTATGAACCTATGATGTAAACTTTATAAGATTCATTTAGTGATGATGTAGTCACCTTTCTAGACTTTCGAAATTTATGTTATTTTTTATTTTATTATTCTTTCGCTGACGTGTCTTAGTTCTCGACTGAGATATGATCAATAAAATGGTCAAAGTTATAGCGTCCGTAGCGTCTCCAGGTTAATCTTCACCGCGAGACGTAGGTCGATTTGGAGGCATTACACTAAGAATGAGAGTGAATATATTAATCTAGCTCAAGCACATTTAAGTGTTGTATTCTCGTTTGTCCAAGGTCAACTTTTTTATATGAGATCTTAAAGAGGATGACGGTTGTGTAACTTCTAGAAAAAGTGGAAAAGCTAATTTTGTACTGTTAACTTTGAAGCTAAATTTGCCAAAATAAATGGTCCTTGCAATTGTTTGTTTTAATCGGTCATCTGCTCTAATAATATATTTGTTACTTAGCGTAGGTGGTCATCCTTCTTTGTGTTGCTATTGTCCATTCCACATATTTTTCAATTTTGATACTTTGATAACGGGCATCCACTCTATGAATCGATCGTTCGTTCTAAAAGACCTCTACTCTAAAAAATTAGTGGTCGTTCTGACAGTTTCTCGATTGTCTATTTCATCCTTAGCAGGTGTTCGCTCTAAGAAGCCAGTTTCTCAATCGTCTATTTCATCCTTCAGGCATCGCTCCATGGAGCAGTCGTCCGTTCCGGAAAGAGTCTTGACTCTCGAAAATTAGCGAGCATTCTTGCACTCGTCTGCTACCTCTAATGATCGTCCGATTTGATTCCACTGGGCGTCCAATTGTTCGACCGTCCGTCTGTTGTATTGACAGTTTTTCTCAAGTTATCTCAGTGGATGTCCATTTCATTCTGCAACATTTTACATTGATTTTTTCTTTAAAAAATTAATCACCCTATTAAGTTCAATACTTCAACCAATATTAGTACATCATCATTTTTATTTTCTATCATCAAAATATGGGATCTAGTCTTCCGGACAACATTTGTCTCCCTTCTATTCTTTCAACGTTTCAACTCTTGTAATCTTTCATTCTTGTTAACATTAATAATAAAAAATCATGAACAAGAAAATAAGTAAAGCTTTATATTTATATTATTAATGATGTCATTTTATTAGACAACGAATTTATTCCTTAATATATACTATAGAAACAATAGTACCCCGCCAAATAACATATTTGATATTATTAGCGGACTAACAGACCCCTTAATAATTAATAAATGAGTACATATATCAGAGTAGTGGCTTAAAATGTGGGAGTCCGGAGCCTTCTAAAATGACTTGCAATCATGTAGATTGTTCCAATAATTTCGTGTATATATATCGCTCCGTCTTATTGCAACATATATAGTTGGCCTGCGTACTTAAGCTTCGATAAGTATGAACATCAACCATATGCTCATGGAAATCAAGGAGCAGAATGCATCAAGGTCAATCTTTTTATTTACTGACGACTTTTGTGAGCTTCTGCAATCTCTCTCCCGAGGTTCTCAACAAGCTTCTCAAATTTTCCATATTCATGCATGGTAAGAAAGAGCTGTGAGTCCTCCTTTTGTGTCTCCGGCGTGTGGAGGGTGCGTTGGATGTCCTGGAACCCTCTGTAGCAGTTTTTAGCTTCATCTTTCTTGTCTGTTATGATGTAAATGATTGCCTAGACGTTTTACCACAATATATATAACCCGTGTTTAGATTAAGGTTTGAAGCTGTTTTGGATAAGGCAAGAAACGAATCACTCATGCAAAGAGAAGCACCTTGTATAGAGGAATTCGGGCGTCAGAAATGTCTGTGTCTCGCAGGCACTTGCAGTTCAGGGCTTTCTGGTAGTCTCCCTAAAGTTTGGAAGTCCAGTATTAATATAGTAAAACAAAAGAGAAGAACGTAAATTAGCAGAAACGATTTGATGAAGGAAAACTTGTGTTTGGACATGATATCTATATATACCTTGTATATGAGCATTTCAACTACCAGCATTTGGAGTTCATAAGCCTCATGTCGCTTCCCATTCTTCTCAGCATTTTCTACTGCCTTCTGCAGCATGTTGATAGCTTCATCTTCATTCCCGCTCATCTCCAATTTTGCTGCAGCTTTCTGTCACACCGAATTCATTATTCTCATCGCATGATAGAAAAGTAATCCTCAAAAACTTAAGAGACGTTCCAAAGTTATATTAAAGGGATTGATCCATTATTAAGCATGCATAAGACTGAATGAATTACGTGTACGTGCACAAAGATGAAAAATCTTACGAATCAGATCTGTTTAATGTTTGATATCTAAACTCTAAAAAAGAAAAGAATACGTGGATCAAGTTCGAAGTCCTTACACTCAATTTAGTAAAGCTCATCGGCTTCTGGTTCAGCAGTCGCTGCATATCGGCCGTGTAATCCTCCAAAGCCGTCTGGTTCCCTACCTCGTGGGCATCGACCAGCCGTTCGATTACCGCCTTTCCTCCGTGCAGTGCAGCCATCGACACAGACCTCTTCAACAGGGAGCCAGTCTTTTGAGGTTGCAGACTCTTCTTGGCCTTCCTCCTGCCATAAAAAACTGCAAGGCAAAAGAACACAAAGATCAGCGGCCCAGCGGCCGGGATGGCCGCCAACGTACGTTGACATGCTCTAGCCACGTCCCTGGCGCTCAACTCTGTCCAGCGCGACATGGACGACGCCGGAGGTGCGTGCGGTTGGGCGGCCATACCCCCGGCTGGCTTTGCCCCCATGTGTTGCACTCCTTGAGGCTGCATTGTTTGATGTTCGATCAGGTGGCCCCTGTGTGTGTTTGGAGAGAACTGTGAGCGCAGTGCAGTTAAGCTGTCTAGCTGAGGAATTAATAATAAGCCAGGAATTGTACGTACCTTGCTTGTTAAAAGAGATAAAGGATAGCGTGGGCATTGGCATTGACACTCCAGAATCATTTGCATGCAAGCTTTTTTTTATTTTCGGTGAGAATAGTTTGCATGCACGTTAAGGATCATACTTTTCCTTGTTCTTCCATGTGTATTGTGTACTTATTTCCCTCTAACTACTGTCATCTCCTAATAACCTCTTATAGAAATCACGAATAATGTATAAACAATCAAACTTAATTGAGTTTTCTATTATATTATATTTTTAAAATTTTAAAATATGTTCTAGTATACTATATCTTGAAAATAATGCTTGTACAACCCACTGTTGAGCGGTAAATTACAGCTTTAAATTTCATCCGAACGGAGAACAACAACATCATCGCGAAAGGATGCCAATGGTCTCGCTGAGGTATACCGGAGATCTCCAAATTGTAGGGTCGCCGGGTTAGGTGCCGGCGATCATCAGGTCTTGACTCTTGAGTGAAAGCTTACCAAAGTGTGAGCTCGTGGGGCCTTGGCGAGCTTGACTGGATGTGAAGGGAGAAAGAAGAGCAGGTAGCTTGACTGGATGTGATTCCCTTGTGACTTCTATCACTGCGCCTTGCTAGCTAGTGGAAGGGATAGAGAGATCTAATGTCGGCTCGTCGTTCTTCTGTACCTGTATGGACCTTGATGTTGATCCAGTGCCGCGTATTATGGCTTGTTCCACGGCAACGTTAAACAGTGAGATTATACTTGTATGACATATCTTCAGTTTTAATTTTTGTGATCAATGATTTTGTTGTTTCTCTTCTGTGCCACTCAGAGGAGAGAATTCCTTGTTAATTTCTGTTGGATCATGCAAATAAGAACCATGCCGTCTCTTATGTTCTTGAATTCTATTATCTTCTTTTGTTTTTTAATCAACATCTTCGATTCCCATTAATTAGTAGGCGATTTATGTCGAAAGCTATAGATTTCTGCTCAAAAAGATCAAGAGAGAAGATTGGGGAATGGGGAGAGAGAGAGAAAGAGTGGGGAATGAGCGAGAAAGGGGGAGTTTTCTGTTAAAAAGATGAAACCAGAGAGACAGATCGTTTTCGAAACTTACGACTGATGTTTTCGAATAGTCCGAAATCGTTTTGCGACGCCTCATTTTTCGATCCATCGTTTTTGGTAATTCGATTCTTCGACTGATAAGATTGTCAGAAAACACTATTTGTCTTGTAGTGAGATTGGTGAAATGAAACATGCCGAGACGAAGAAAGAGCCAAATTGCCACCAAGTTGCTATAAGAAAAAGAATTCTAAGCACATCACGACTACTAGTTTCTAGGCGAGTTCGCAGCATCTGGAAGGAGGAATAGAACATTTTTTTATTCGCCCTCGTGAGTCCATCCGTCAACTTAAATTGGACGGCTCCCATTGAAGAACCAAAATCTATGGCCTGTAATTTACGGGACATTTGGATAGTGAAATAATGATTCTTTTGAGTTCTAAGTCATGGAGTGGAATTAGAAGAATGAAGTAATTTATGTGATAGAAAAAAATAATTTAAGAAATATGTACCTACCATTAATTTATAAATGTGATTTTTGATAAATATTTTTTAAGATGAATTTATAATGAATTTATATTTATGATTGTTGGATCTCATTTGGTTCCACACAATGTTCAATTCCTAAAAAAATAGATATGATAGATTAATATTAGTGTATGTTTGAATAAAAAATATTATAAATATAAAATATAAAATTTTAATTAATAAATCTTAAATATTTTCATAAAATTTTTTTGTTAAAAAATTATTTAAATATAGTAAATTGTTCTTTTAATAAATTATATTTAACAAAATATAAAAAATTTATGAAACAATCGATAATAAATAATATTATATTAATCATTTATAGTAATTATTTCATATTTAATGAACAGATTATTTTATATGAGAAAGTTATGAGACAGAAAAGCTAAAAAGAAAAAATAGATTGAAAATAAAAATGTCGCTTCATAAAAAAAATTTGGAAAAAAAAATGCCAACAACATTGGCCTCCTTCCACCATTTGAGTGTCGGGTGATCCTAATTTTGTGGCCTCATTCCAAATCGAACCACATCCCGATTTGATTAGGTTCAATCGAATTAAATTAAATTTTATTAAAATAATATTATTTATAAACATGGGACTATAATACAAATTAATGTTATATAATTTATAAAATGTAATAATAACCTAGTAATAATAATATAATAGCATAAAAATATTACTTAAGAATTAATATTTATAAAAGATTGACTCTCTAATATTGACATGTCAATATTAATTTTGTTTATTTCTTTAATTTTGATTTCTTTATCTTTAACACTTTTCTATTTTCACTAACTAATACCACGTTAATTCTCTTTTGTCATTTTCTCTCTTGTATTTGAAAAATATATTAAATTCTTTTACCTTAAATCACTCATATTATCTTTATTTTTTTAACACTTTGTTTTTTTATTTAGCATTAATTTCTCTTTCCCCATAAATTTTTCCATATATATTTACTTTTTTACTACCTTTTAAATTTTAGTTTTTATAATTCTTCATTTAAATTTGTTTTCATTTTTATACTTTCTGTTTTTCATTTCCTTTTTTACTTTATTTTCATATTTTTTTTAAAATTTCTTAATTTTTGAAGTTGAACCATTTTTTTCATTTTTTAGTTCTCTATTGTTATTTTTCCATTTAAATATAAGATTTTATTTGTCTAATCAATTAATTTGTAAGAATTTCCAAAAAAACTTAAATTTTTCATACAAGTACTAACTTAGATATCATATTACTTATGAAAAGTCTCCAGAAATCTACCTCGCCACATAGAATGCACCTTTAATAATGTTATGAAAACATAAATACATAATCAATTTATTAACCAAATGAAGAAATTTGACCAATTAAATAAGAGAATAAATTAGCAAAAGGAAATGAGACTTCAATAAAAATATTTTATAAGATGAAGGATAGAAAATAATAAGTCATTTTTTTTACTATTACGTAATCATATAATGGTCAATAAAATTAATACAAGTTAATAAATCATAAAAGTAATGGTGAGACTCTATTATCCAAGTGCCTTCCTTTACCATAGCTTGATCTATCTCCATATATGTCACCATTATCACCAAGTATGATCAATTAAGTGCAAAAGTAAATATGCAGGATATATGAACATCTCTTGAGTTGTGATATCTAATATATAATAAATAATGATGTAAAGAAACTCATAATATGTATGTAAATATCTAATAATCGAATAGAATGAGTTCTATGGTCAATATGAAGTTTAAAGCTATAATCAATTCATGAAGATCAACATTAGACGATTGTCTGTTATCTTGTACTATAATATTCTTTTATTAGCAGCATAAATAATGTAATAAATAAAATCATATATGAAACACGAATAGTTATTTGTCAAACATAATTACATGGAACCATAGTTTGAGCATTAGCTTTCATTATGAATGATCAACGATAAGATCATCGACAAGTTTTGCCAAATCATATTTAGCATTCACTACAAGAAATCTGTCAAATAGTGATGCACATTAGTGACTCAAATGTGGTGACGTTAATTTGACGCCAATAGCATCTACATATCAACACCTTTGGGTCGAAAAAACACTACAAGAAAATATATCAATTGTGATGAAATAATATGATGAATTATTTTCATCACAACTTGTGATGAATATGTGATTAATTTGTGAAAGAAACACTAATATGATTTTTTTAGCCGATTAATGATTATTTTTGATGATTTTTTTCCTCACAAAATTATTCATCACTAATTCATCACAAAATTTGATGAAGTTGTGATGATATATAATTTAATAGTGTTTGTGATGGGACATTCATGATTTTTATAATCACAAAAAATATCATCACTATTTTTTTGTCACTAATTCATCAAAAGTTTTAATAAAAATAAAAACCCAAATTAAAATTTGTTTGTAAAAAGGATCGTCATTTTATTTGGTTAATTTGGGTTTTAATCTTTTAATTTGCACCATAGATCCAACAAGACCAGTAGATGGTAACCCAAACGTCTTTCCCTAAAAATGCCCTAATTGTCCAATTCCATTGCTACGGTCTCATTGCTGCATGCTCGACGATGTTCGACGGTTTCATTGTTGCGTGCTCAACGGGTGCGCGTCCTCCCTCCTACTTCCTTCTTCTCCTTCTCATTCCTTTTATTGTTCGACTTATTCTCGTCTGTATTTGTGCATGAAAGGCCACCTACGGGAGCTTTTTCTTTGTTGTAGGGACCGCCGCACCACTGGAGCCGTCGCCCAAAATGGTTGCATTTATGTTGCAGGTATGTTCGAAATGGTCTTAAACTTAGATTTGTATCCATTCTGGTTTCCTTTTCAAAAAATTTTTCTGAGTTATTATGTTGTGAAAAAGGTTGCAAGCCTGCTGCAACTAAAATACATCGATGTCCAACAAGAGCAATCTTGCAATTACCATCTCATTTTTTCACCTGTTATTTAGCTATGAGATTTATTATCCTGCAAGTCTACCTATGGGAGCTTTTTCTTTGTTGTAGGGACCGTCGCACCACTGGAGCCGTCGCCCAAAATGGTTGCATTTATGCTGTAGGTCTGTTCGAAATGGTCCTAAACTTAGATTTGTATCCATTGTGGTTTCCTTTTCAAAATATTTTTCTGAGTTATTATGTTGTGAAAAAGGCTGCAAGCCTGCTGCAACTAAAATACATCGATGTCTAGCAAGAGCAATCATGCAATTACCATATCATTTTTTCCCCTGTTATTTAGCCATGAGAGTTCAGCATCGTAAGTGCAGATGTACATAATAAATTCCTAAATTATTTACATTACATCATGTTAAGCTCCCCCTCCTCCTATTAATTGTTGAAATTTACTATTGACATGAGATATTGATTTCTGCAAAGGTAGATGATCTTCTTATAATTTCTTTCTTTCTTGCTTGCTTATAATTTGTCAATTATTTCTTTCTTTCTTTCAATGAAGATGCACATGCACTTTTAAACTTTTTTCTCTCTCCCTTTCTTTTTGCTTTCCTTGCTTTGGAGAAAAGCAAAGAAGTTTCATTAGTTTCAGTAGTCCAATGTTAATCTGGAACTATAAGAAACCCAGAAATAACTAGTGCGAATTCAGTTATCTAGTGGTCAGGTGAAGCCATTAGCTATGCTGGACTAGGCATTAAAACTCAGGTACAACATTATTCACTCTATCTATGATATCTGATACTATGTAGTCTCAATTTGTAAGGTATTTGTTCGATTAAGTTTTTTTATACATAGTCAGATAAGTTTTGTGCATTTTGTCCTTTGATGCTAAACTAAGCAATTAAAAGCATACTATTTCTTTCAAATGATACTAGATGCTCCTGGCATTAGGATACAAAAGTATGTAGATGTTAAATTCTTGCATGGCTCAATGGTTGATATCAATATAATAGGAGATTCAAAGTTGAAACCACACACATTTACACTAGATTTCCCATTGACCGTCAAAGGAAGAAAACTCTGCACATCTTCTTGATTTTTACCTACATTGAATACAAATAGATATATTTTCAAGTGATATATATTTTTTCTAAGTGATTATGAAGGTTCATATTAATTTCTCTTTTGCTAGATAGATATTATTATAATGAACATGTCAAGTGATCGTCGTTGGATGCATCATCGTTTAGACACACATGGATATATTATAGATGAATATAAGGCGGGCATAAAATATTTTGATGACTTTGCATTTTCTCAACCGGGGAGAAAAAATTAGATGTCCATATCTGAGATGCAAGGACATGATTTTTCATGATAAAGATACTATTTTTTTTCACCTTTGTATGAAAGAATTCAAAAATGGTTACTTCACATGGGATGCTCATTGGGAACAATCTAAACACACATCTTCTAGTACAAATCATGAATTGCCCGAAAATTCATATATAAGCATGGTGTGGGATGCTGCAGGTCCTCAACTTAATCAATATGTTAATAGATGTGATTTGGGGAGTGACATTGGACCTCCAAATCCAGAAGTTGCGAAGTTTTATGCTTTATTAAAAGATATGTTGACGAGCCATTTTGGGATTGTTGTACAAAGCATACAAAATTGTCAGCATTGTCACAATTGTTGAATTGTAAGGCAGAGTTTAACATGAGCGAAAAATGCTATGATCACATTCTTTCCTTAACTAAAGAAATGTTTTCGGAAGGTGAGAAGCTCGGATCTAATTATTAATACTCAAAGAAGAAGATGGGGAAACTTGGATTAAGTTATGAGAGGATAGATGCTTCCATTAATAATTGCATCTTATATTATAAGGAGAATGCAAAGAAGATGTCTTGTTATGTATGCGAACATTCTCGTTATAAACCGAGAAGACATCCTAACAGACAAAAAGATGTGCCTTACGAGGTGTTATGATACTAGCCCTTAACACCAAGGTTACAAAGGTTTTATGTCAGAGAAAACATCAAAGCATATGACATGGCATGCTTTTAATAGGTGTCAAGAAGGACATATGGCACATCCCGTGGTGAAGCATGGAAGCATTTTGGCCGCACACATCCATTTTTTTCTTCAGATCCACGAAATGTGTGAATTGGACTATGTACTTATGGCTTCAATCCTTTTGGTCAATTTGATAGCCTTATTCATGTTGGTCAGTGGTTATTTCTATATATAATCTACCTCCAAGCATGTGCACAAAGAGTCCATACATGTTCCTAACTCTAATTATTCCTAATCCTATGAGTCCTAGAAAGCACATCGATGTCTTCTTGAGGTCACTAGTTGATGAACTAAAAGAATTGTGGGAAGTTGGGGTCAACACTTATGATGCAAGTAAAAAACAAAATTTTCAGATGAAGGCAGCTCTCTTATGGACAATTAGTGATTTTCCAACATATGCTATGTTGTCTAGGTGAAGTACTCATGGAAAATTAGCACGTCCTTATTGTATGGAGCACACTAAATCTTTTATATTGAAAAATGGAGGAAAACCATCATTTTTTTTATTGTCATCGTCAATTCTTGCCTCAAAATCATCCTTATAGAAAGCAAAATGATAAATTTAAGAAAGGAGTTCTTGTGAGAGATTTGCCTCCTCCGCGATTATCTAGTTATGAAATATTTGCTCGAGTTTCTAGACTACCTAATATCACATTTGGAACAAAAGTTGACAATAAAAAGATAAATGGATTTGGTGTGCAACATAATTGGGTGAAAAAAAGTATTTCCTGGGAATTGCCTTATTGGCAAACTAATTTGATTCGATATAATCTTGATGTGATCCACATGGAGAAGAATGTATTTAAGAATATCTTTTTCACGGTGATGAATGTTAAGAACAAAAGCAAAGACAATCTTAAAGCAAGGAAAGATTTGGAAATATTGTGCAAGAGATATGCACTGGAGTTAATACACTTAGATGGCAAAGTCATTAAACCCAAAGCTTCTTTCACACTAAGCAAGGAACAACAAGGGATGTTCGTGTTTGGCTTAAAAATCTTAAGCTTCCTGAGAGCTATTCGTCCAACATATCCCAGTGTGTTAGTGTTGATGAAAATAATTTTTTTGGATCAAAGAGTCATGATTGTCATGTGATTATTGAAAGATTGCCTCCTATTGCATTTCGAGGTTTATTACCCACTCTTATATGGGATGCATTGACAGAGATAAGCTATTTTCTTAGAGACATTTGTTCAAAAGTTTTACGAGTTGATCACATGGAGATGCTTGAGAAAAATATTGTGGAAACCATGTGTAAACTTAAGAAAAAAATTTCACCAAGATTTTTTTATTCAATGGAACATTTAGTAGTTCATCTAGCTTACGAAGCTAAAGTTGGTGGGCCAGTTCAATATTATTGGATTTACCCATTTGAATCGTAAGTGAATAAAAAAAATAATAATTTAAAGCATTAAAAATGATAATTAATATTTTGTTAATCTTGTGTTATTTAGGTACATGCAGCAGCTGAAAAAAGTTAAGAATAAGGCATGTGTTGAAGGATCTATTTGTGAGGCATACATCATTCAAGAAATTTCAACATTTTGTTTATTTTATTTTGAAATAAATGTCCAAACAAAGTTGACTCAAGTACCTAGGAATGATGATGGTGGTGATGTTGAGCCATTAGGTCGTCTTTCTATCTTTTGTCATCCTGGTCGACCATTTGGTGGTTATACAAGAAGAATGATGCCCAATGTTGAGATGGATGTTGCGCATATATATGTTTTATTAAATACACCTGAAGTCATGCCATATATTGAGTATGTATTATGAACTTAAATCATAAAAATTGATGAAATCATTTTAGGATTTCATATATTGAGTAGGAAATTAAAATTTTCCATTCTAACATTTTAGGATATATGATGAAATCATTTGTCAATTGAATGTGCATATTAGTGATGAACAAAAGGAAAGGTCACATGAGGATGAGTTTGCAAATTGGTTGAAACAATATATAACTAAAAAATATTCTACACCCCTTTTTATAATAAAAAATGTGTGTGCTTTTGTTCACAACTATTTTCTTTTAGGGAATAAGGAGTATGTGGGTCAAAACATGACCCATATATATGGGTTATCTTTGGATCATCATCTGATGATTCACAAATAGGCACCATCCAACATCATTAAAGATGCACTCATTTGTGAGCCATTAGATGACGATCCAATGGTGGCCCATATATATGGGTCACTGTTTGTCCCACATAGTCTTTATTCTCTTTCTTTTATTATAGGTGAAGGAAAAGATGGATCAAGTAGACGAAAGAATCATCGATATAGCTCGAGGCTCTTCACGTATTGTAAAGTGTTACAAAGGATACTACATAAACGGGTTCTTATTTGACATTTATCAAGGTCGAGGAAGAAAGACAATGAATAGTGGTGTTTACATTAAAGGAAATTCTTGTAACGATTGTGAGCATGACTATTATGGCATGTTGATAGACATAGTGGAGTTGTGTTATTCTAGTATAAAAAATTCAATTATTTTGTTTAAGTGTGATTGGTTTGATACTATTAATGGACTAAAAGTGCATCCAAGTCATGGTTTAGTTGAAGTTCGAATCTCATCGAAACTATCAACAAATGAACCATTTGTATTAGCTCCACAAGCCCAACAAGTATGTTATATGACTTATCCATCTAGAATTTGGGAAAGAAGAGATTGGTGGGCTATATACAAAATAAGATATAGGGGAAGAATTGATATTCCTTTATGTGACATAGAGGATGAAGATTTGATACCTTCAATTGAGGGTTATTACCAAGAAGACGATATGTCAAATCCAATTTTAATTGGACCGGTGATTGAACTTGATGAATCAAATATTCATGTTGATGGTGCAAATTTTGATAGTATGGAGGAAGAGGAAGATGAAATGGGAGTAGAAGAAGAAAAGGTGGAAGACGATGACAAGGCCGAAGAAGTTGGAACAGCTGAAGAGGATGTTAGTAATAATGAGATCAATGATGATGATAATACTTCTAATGATGATGATTGATTTTTGTAGTATGTGCATCAATTCTTAAGAATATTTTTTATTATATAAAAAAGTTCAATGTATTTTTTATCATTTCTTCCTTTTTCTTTTATAAGGTCAATGGTAAGAGGTGACACTTTTGGACGAGATAAGGGAATCAATGCTAGGGGAAATAGAGGAACCACTTTTGGAATGGGATCAACAAGTTCAGTACAAGGGGAAATAGAAGAAGTAACATCTCCAAACACTACAGTAACTAAGAGGGATGAAGCAATAAGAATTCTATCACAATTGAGTGGAGAGCAAGCTGTTGTGGAAGATTGTGAGCAAGAGGATATTGATGACGTTGATGTATCATTGTCATCTAGAACTAGGGAAATTAATCATGGGATTGATGCACCTACCAATGAAGCTGATCGACAGTTAATCATGCTATGTGGAGATAGGTATACATGATGTTAGCACACAACTACTTTACAGGGAACATTGTTATGCTTTTTCATCTTATCTTCTTTTAACATCTGTTAGATTGTTTATACCATATCCATTTCTATCTCCTAATATCCATTTCTATCTTTTCATCTAATAATATCCATTTCTATCTTTGTTGTATGCCATAGTTTTCTTCCGAATGATGTCATCCGAACAATTAGTGCAATACTGAGGCTACACATTGAGGAGCCTTGGATAGTTTGGAAAAAAGTATACTTGTAATACTATGTAGATTGAGTTTCAGGTAGCTATGTTAATTAATGAGAAATATTTGAATTTTTCTTAGTTGTTTTGTAAATAATCTATTGCTTACAGATCCATTCCAAGTCGTCATGATGTCATATAACAAAAAAAGAAACAAAAGATGGTTGCATGATGTTATATAGTATTTATCCTTAAGAAATGTCCTTGTGTTATATTTGGTTGCAATTAATAATTTGTATCCATTTGGTTGCAATATATATTTATCCTTAAGGCCCTTCACATATTTTTGTGTGCTATTATTAGGAAAGATTTGTTTGGCATCAAACATTTGCTTTCTTCCAAAAATGTGGGGATCTTTATGCTTTCATACTATACCACACATGAGTTAAGGTGATGAAGAAACACAATAAGTCTCATATCAGTGAAACTAAAGATATGGTTGAGCAATGGATAAAAGAGGACGGGCAACATAAATCTAAAGCTTCAAAGAATAATCGTTTGAATGAAAAGGATGGTGTCATTATGAAACATACTTCTAGATCGATACCAATTGTTGAACATCGTCTGAAACTTGTATGATGGATGTACTTTATCTTTATATATAACATTTTGCGCAAATATGATTATTATTTTTATCTTTTGCTTTCCTTTACAGACAGAAAAGTTAGGCCGCCAACCAAGTGAATATGAAGCTTTCCATTACTCATTTTTATCATTTTTAGATTACTCATTCGTGATCCTATTGTATTTAATGATTACATTAATGCAGCTTTCCATGTGGAAAAAAGTAATCAATGTTCCTTTTTTTATACCGTGCTTGGATGATATGTTATCAGTTAATTGATTACTTTGTATCTTTAGATATTTATTTTAATATGTTTTTCAACTCTTTTGTAGGTTGGCCTATATTGATGGATGATAGCATTGAGGATTCAGATTCATATTCAATGATTTTAAGAGGATTTGGAATCAATGCTTATAAATGATTTGAACATAAATGTACTCATCACACACATCAATTTGAGAATTATACATTGTTGCACTAAACTTCTATTTGGATGAATTTGTGATATTTGGTGCAGAATTTGTGAACACGTTCAATAGTTTGTTTCATTTAAATGAAATATTGTCTTGGGTTGAATTTATGCATATTTTATCTAATTTTTAAATTTTTATAGCTTGGCTATGTGTTATAGTTAAGATAATTTTTCCCCAAACACTTTTATGTAGTTCATGTTCTAAACTTTTACTCAAGAATTTATTTATATTTATTGCACCAAAATTGACTCACAAATCTATTATATTCATTATAATATCATCACAAAATAACCTCACAGTTTCATCACAAATTCATCACAAACTCATCACATATATATCCGTCACAAATTCATCATAAACAGTTATCACAAATTGTGACGGTTTTGATATCTTTTGCAGTTTAAATTTGTGATGAATCACTTTAACTTTGTAATGAAAATATTTCATCACAAATAATCTGTGACGGATTTATTTCATCACAAATAATTTTGTGGCTTAAGCAAATGTGATTATCATTTTTAACCCAAATTCATGATAAATGGTAATTTGTGATGGATTTTTAACTTACATCACAAAAGCTCTTTTTTCTTGTAGTGAAAGGAGACAATAAGTGCCTTCTCGTAGCATCTAATTGGCATCGCATTAGCATTACCTTATATCGGCACTATAATCGGCATCATCGCGATGCTACTTTGACACTATTATCATGCGCCAAACTTAGAAAATGTGTGGTAGATAATAGCGCTTTATTGGCGACGATTGTATGAGACACTAAATTGGCGTCACCTTATTTGCGACGCTAAGTCGACGCAAGTTCAAGAGACGATGTTGGCGTCAGTGGCTTGCGTTGTATGAGACTCTAAATTGGTGTCATCTTATTTGCGATGCTAAGTCAACGCGAGTTCAGGAGACGATGTTGGTTCAGCGGCTTGCGTTGTATTAGCGTTAATCGCTTTCGACGCTAAATTAGCATCAAGGTTATGATGTTACGCTATTGTGTTGCGGTCCCTAATGCGTCGTTGATGTGATGCCAACTTCAAAGGGGGAGGACCGTCCTTCCTACACGTGCACAGCGGTTAGATCGGTGATCGACGGCTGTGTCAAATAAAGTGTGGTTCAAGTCTACGGTTCAATGAAAAAAACTGGCAAATTTTTGTGCCCTAGTTTCGTTCGATTCATTGGCTCTTCATCCCCATCCATCATGCGGACAATGGTGCAGAGGCCGATGCCAACAAAGAGCACCGGTGGCAGAGCATAGATGTTGTGCTCCTCAATTTCCTCCGCGCACGGGACTTCAACGTCACCCCGGCACACACTATGCTGCTCTGCTACATGGAGTGACACAAGGAGTTCGGCACGAATGGCATGGTGGACGAGGAGCTCGGGTTCAAGAATTTGGAGGGCGTCTATTTACCTTGTTGTCGACGTAGGATGCCCAAAATCTACGAACAGCACAGTCGTAGGGTCGACGAGCAGGCGCAGTAGTGATGGAACCGCCGGGTAGGTCTAGACATCGTGGGGGGCTCCTCCTTTGGGCACACAAACGACAAGGTAGCTCCTCTTCTGGAGCTAATTGGAGTAGTCCCGAAGACGTGAGGTGACGATGAACACGAAGTCGATGAAGCAGAATAGGAGGACTGTGAGGTAGATCTAAGGAGGAGGAAGTTGCAGCAGTAGGCACTGATAAGACCTGTGAGGGATACGACCATGAGGAAGATGTCGACGGGGAGTCAGACCTAGGCGGCAATGACTTTGGATTTGCGGCTCTTCTCCCTATGAATCGGTCCATTTTTTCATTACAAGGCAAACCAGGAGCGATTTTCATTCCAATCACTAGCAAACCACACATCATCCTCCACTATCAGATGATAAATGGGCACTTAGGATATCAAGGAGGAGGGTCCTCCCTCTTTCAAGAGGGAGGATATACATTATGTCCTTTGTATAACTATATATCATACTTATACAATATTTACTATATCTTTACCTACATATGTATTATATACATATATATATATATATATGTGTTATCTATACTATATATGTTAACTACATATGTATTCAGAAATATATATGTCCCCTATATTATATGTGGCCTACATATGTATTCCTAAAAAATATACATAAATACAAATGCATGTGTATGTACATAGATACAAATATACATATACAATAATTATGAGAAAAATGGGTGTCCCTCTCCATAAGTGGGGGACCATCCCCCCACATGTGAGCATCTGTGAGCATCGGACGGATGCCTTCGAATCGTGTGGTTTGCAAGGAAAAAAGTGAAGAAGCGGGGCGGTTTAGTTCACACGTTGTGGTTCGGCGAGGGGCGATTCAGCACGGGGTACAAAAGGGATGACGCCAAAATTTTGCCTATTTCACCCTACTCTCTCTCTCTCTCCTCATTGTTTTCCCTCACCTTCTCTCCTCTCACTGGATTTCTCTTCTCTTGCCTCTTCTCGGCGGATTTGTGCCTCCTCTCGCCGAACTGCGCCCGCCTCCTCTCACCCTCTCACCGACCTCGAGCACGATGCTGGCAAGCACTCGAGCATGATGGTGATGAATAGTTTCTCGGATCTGCATATCCTCTCACCGGCGACGTCCCCCGCGCTCAGATCTGTGCGTCGCCGACCAGATCCATCCATCACTTACGAGATCCGCGCGTCGCCGACCGGATTTGCATGCAACGGCGACCCCAAGCATGCCGCCGAGATCGAGCACCCCCGCCGTGACCTGTCGACTCCCCTCACGCCATGACCCCCGCCGAGCTCCGGTTGTCGCCCCGCCCACCTCCGACAAGCGCCGTCTCTGAGCTCCGCCGCCGACCTCCGCTGGGCTCCTGGTGTCTCCGCGCCCGTCTCCAAGCTACGCCGCCACCGATCTCCTCCGCTGACACCCGCAGCTCGGCTATCGCCGAGCCCGCCTCTGAGCACCGCCGTCGATTAACAAAAGTTTGCTGCTCTTTGTTCCTTAGATTCTTGTCTTCCGTAGGAAAAGCGTCGGTAAAGTGTAGAGGTGATATAGAAGAGATACAAAAATGGGATGAAGAAGGAAAAAGATCAGTGTCCATTGAGCTTGTTCATTCTTTGTTTTAGATGTATCTAGAATTTGTAATTGAGAATTTGAAAAGTTGAACAACAAAATCCATAAACTTGAAAATTCCAATGAGTTGTAATTGAGAATTGGACGAGCTTGTTCATCTTCTTTCAACTGAAAGAAAGAAGTTAAAGTTTGCATTTGTATCCATTAAGGAAAAAATGACAATTCTTTATACATAGTATCCATAGTAGATGCTCAATCCACATTGGCCCTTGGACAAGGTGAAAATGAGGAATTGAAGTACTTAACTCAAATTGTAATTAACTCAATTTGTTTAATCCTTAACTTGTTCTTATTCAGCCAACCTGAGATTAGGAATCATTTGGTCCACGAGATCCTCCGCTTCTTTAAGAAACCTACACAGCCAAGATCTAACATGCAATGACCATCATCTACCAAACCAGCATGCCTTATACTTCCACATCTTGTCGTCTCAAAAAATTTCTCAAGTGACTCACTGAAAAGCCCATTCATTTCCAACATAAAAAGAACAATGTTTAACATCTCATACTAACAAATTTTAGCTAACATTTGAATAACATATATGAAAGAGAAAAACAAGTCGTCAAACGCACAAGCCGGTCACTATATCATTGCCACAAGATGGCGGCGGAGCTAGGCGGCGGCCGGCGGTAGAGCTAGGCGACACTTGGGGGGTTGGTGGGGTCACGGCGTGAGGAGAGTCATGAGGTCACAACATGAGAGTGTCAGTGGCGGAGCTAGGAGGTGGCGCTCGGTGGCGTAGCTCGGAGGTGGGCGCGACGACACTCGGAGTTTGGCAATGATCATGGAGTGAGGGGGGTCGACGGCGGAGCTCGGAGACGACGCTCGGCAGAGGGTCGCGATGTGGGGGGGGTTGCGACTTGGTGGGGGTTGCGACGTCGGCGGCAAAGCTCGGAGGCGGCGTACCTTGGAGGTGGGCACGGCGACACTCGTAGCTCGGCGGGGTTCGCGGCGTGAGGGGGGTCGGTGGGGTCACAGTAGGGGTGATCGAGGTCGACGGCGTGCTCGAGGTGACCGCCGCGAATAGATCTGGTTGGCGACGTGCAAAACTGAGCGCAAGGGATGCTGCCAGTGAGAGGACACGCAGACCCGAGAAACTGATCGGTGAGAGGAGGTAGTCACCACAACATGAGCGAGATTCGACGTCCGGTGAGGGAAAACATGAGATCTGGCGAGAGGAGACGACGTCGCGAGAGTTGAGGCAGTGAGAGGAGGCTAGAGGAGAGGCAGCGAGGGGAGGCGAGGGGAGCGGCAATGAGAGGTGGCGGGCGCCGCACGTAGAGGAGAGAGAGAAGAGGGCAAATGAGGCGATATTTCGACCTTTTGTACCCTACGTCAAACCGCTCATCGCCGAACCGTGTGGCGCTGAACCGCTCTCACACACATGATTTTCCCTATGAATCGCATGATTCAATGGCATCCATCCGTTGCGCATCGGATGGATGCGCACATGTGGGGGGACAGTCCCCCCACTTATGGCAAGATTTGGATAACAAGAAGATAGTTATCTGGATTATAGTTTAGTTGGGGCAGAATCTTATCTTTAGTGAAATTTTGTTTCATAGTTAGTTTTAAAATTCATAAGCAAAATTTTGTTTCATAGTTAGTTTTAGAATTTTATTTCTAGACCAGATGTTGTAACAGCTCTATATAAAGGACAAGCTTTTGTTTGTTGGATAGATCATTATTGCTTCAGAAATATATCTCAGTTCTTCAAGTTACTCACATTCAACTTGTTTTTTTCACTGTTCTACTATTGTTGGAGTAAATTACACGATTGATCCCACAACTTTAAGTCATTTTCAAATCGGTCCCTCAATTTTAATTTGTAACCAGAACGTTCATTATCTTTAATTTTCTTGCACGATTAGTCCTATTGATCGGTGATCATAGGTTTTTCGATTGCCTTACTTATGTGGTTGCCTTTCTCTCTCATCCATGTCAGTTAAGTCGCCCACGTCAGTTCTAACAAAACCCTTTCCCCATTAAAATATATTATAAAATTAAAAAAAAAGATGGGGTCGGCCCGAGGGGGCCGGCCCCCCTTGTGAGTTCGCCGCTGGCGAGAATGTTAAAGGGGGGCAACAATGGCAGAGGGGGGCCGCCGCCCCCCTCTTCTCTCTCGCGAGCGAGGGAGAACGAGGGGGCGGCAACCCCCCTTTGGGATTCTCGCCGGCGGGCGAGATTGGCAGAGGGTGGCTGCCGCCCCCTCTTCTCTCTCGCGAGTGAGGGATAACGAGGGGGGCGGCTGCCCCCCTATGTGATTCTCTCCGGCGGGCGAGAATGGCAGAGGGGCCCACCGCCCCCCTCATTCTCCCTCGTGTTCTCCTTCACCGGTCAAGAGAATCTCGCCGACGGAGAACTCGCAGGGGGCACCGGCTCTCTTCGGCTGGCCCCAACTTTTTTTATTTTTTTAATTTTATAATATATTTTAATGGAGAAAGGGTTTTGTTGGAACTGACGTGGATGACTTAAATGATATGGATAAGAGAGAAATGAGGCCACGTACGTAAGACAATTGGAAAATCTACGATCACCGGTCAAAAGGACTAATCGTGCAAGAAAATCAAAGATAAAGGACGATTACAAATTAAAATTGAGGAACCGATTTGAAAATGACTCAAAATTGGGGGACCAATCATGTAATTTACCCACTACTGTTGTGTGCTCACATAATAGATTTTTGTTGTTGAGTGTGTTAGTTTGATACGTCGCATCGTATCAGGTTGCTCCGGAAACTCGTAGATTTATTATATTGTTGCTTCTGCATCAATATATATATACATGTGTGTGTGCGCGCGCGCACATATATATATATATATATATATATATCATATCTTAACTATAGATACATATATATATATAATTTCTGACTTCATCACTGCTCTAAACACTAAGCACTAAATACTAGTAAAAATGATTTTTCAGTATTTTCGTCTAAAACTATCAAATAAAGGAATAGCGTATGAACCATTAAACGTTATTTCAAATGTTATTTTTTTGCATTGCCAAACATAGTCATAAGCTAGTGGAAGTAACTTATGTTTAAATCTCTAATCTCTATTTTAAAAAATATTAATCAAGCATTTGTAATAATATTTTGATTTTACTAAAACGTTATTGGCTAGTTAAAATTTTAGTTTTTGTACTTGCCAAATAGTGCCGATGACCAAGGCAAACGAGGGAAGGAAACCACTCTATTTATGAAGTGCAATTATTATGCACGTGCGATCGTCTGCAATTTATTCTTAAATTTACATTCCGCAAGGCCGTGAATAAATGACAAGCGAAGAAGGAATAACAATGTCCTACCATAGTACCACGGCACGGGAAGATCTTTATCATGTCCCCCGTGACATGAACAAGTCATATGGCCACTTGCATCATCGATCAGCATCGCGACGAGCTTTTCAGTCATTAACAACTAGCACATGTTCATTATTTTTATGCCACCCACCCCCAACCCCCACACACACACCATTAGGTCGGCCTCGAAAGAAAACAAGTAAACCGGTGTCTTTAATGTCACTTCACTTTATCTATCATACTTTCTATTTTTTTAAGAGTGTTATTATATCCTTCTAAACAAAACACAATGGCATTTATTGTAAATTCATCAACATTTTTTAGTATTTTTATTGAGCGTTAAGAGGATTATTAGGAGGATTTAGCATTTTTATTTTTTTAATAATATAAGAATGAGAAAATGAAATGTCTCCTTCTATATAACTATAGAAAATAAATACAATTCATTGCATGAATACCATATTTTTGTCTTTTTTTAATTATTTCTTTTATAAATATTTTATTTGACTAATAAACATATTTTACTTTCTTTGATAAAGAGAAATATATCACGAGTTTTCATTTTTAAATATTAATTAATATAACTTATTTTGCAGGCTAAAATTATTTTTCTATCTCCAAGACTTTTCCAATAACCAAATAATCTTAGACTACTTATTTTTTTAGTACTCTTGAGTGTTGAAATGTAGATTATTTATCACAAGTGAATTCATGCTTTCACTAAATTTAATCTAAAAATAATAGTTATGAAGAATAGTGAAAGCAAATATACATGACGAATTTAGTTAAAATAAGTCATATAAAATATTTATTTATCACCAGTAAAAAGATAAAATATGCTTATCACACATTCAATCAATTATTTCAGGGAATAAAAAGTGAACATAATAGGTTATAAAAAATAGAAAGAAAAGACTTTTTCAATAATAAACGGTAAAATGTTATCAAATTTTTTCATAAGTATTAACACGATCTTTCATCTTGTCATTTTATATGATAAAAAATAAATAGATAAAGAAGGATGTCACTAAGATTCTAGGAAGGGTCATTTGTTTCGAAAACAAACGATAGAATATTAGCATGTTATATAAATACACATACATAAAGATGGAATAAGAATATTTTGATTGAACCTTGAAAACTGAAAAAAACAACGTACCCTTTGGAACGTCAGAATGTCTCTATTCTCATCTAACTTTTTTCAATGGTACTTTATTTTTTATAATTTATTAATGTATTACTATATTATTACGTTTATTATTATAATAATATCAAATGTCGATTATGTATAATAAAATATTTTATTTATAAAATATTATATTTGCAAACTATATTATCTAGGAACCAAACACCAGAATAAGAATAAACTTACTTTTTTAAAAAATACTCTATTACGTTAAATTATTTCACCTAAAAATAACCTCTAACCAAACGGCATATTAGCAACACTGCTAATTTAATAGCCATTTGACATCATTTATTACTTATAAAGAAAGGTCCACCGCTGTGTGGACACGTTGGAAACGCGCACATATATGCTTTGATAGTTGATACACAACCAGCAATGTTAATTAGTTTAAACACTTTTACTTGCTGTTTGCAGTAGCACCTCGAGCTCCACAGGAGGGCTCACAGTGGCCATGAACTCCTCGTCCGACTCCAACGCTGACATATACTCCGGCAGCAGACAGGTCTCCAAGTCCATGCTCCCGCCGCCCTCCCAACCCGGATAAAACGTCACCTTGCCGTCGAACTTGTGGGCGACCCCGCTGCGCGCGGCCACCGCCTTCCCCACCCGAACTCGCATCCATACACGTTGAACCTCGGAGAGCTCCCCATCATCACGCTGAAGGCATCGAAAAAGCTCACCGTGTACACAATAGGCGCCTCCATCCAGGACTTCACCATCTGGCGGATGGCGGCGTCGCTGTACCCCGCCACCGCCTGATGGATGCGCCACGCCGCCAACCCGAGCCCGTGGGACAGTAGTTCGCCAGCCGTTGTAGTCGCGTAGATCGCGTATACGGAGTTGCCGAAGTAGTCCGGAGAAAGGCGCGGCTGCAGCCGCGAGCGGTTGTCGATGGCCAGCCGGCAGTTCGTCTTCTGATCGGCCGGCATGTTGCGGGCGCGCATTATACACCTCCATAGGAGCGCGGCGACGGACTGGAATGAGGAGATGGAGGTGGTTCCCTGCTCTCGGTTGGCTTTTGCCTTCAGGAGCGCGATGGATTCGGCAGAGAAGTGGAAGATTCTCTCCCTCAACGGAGGCGGCGAAACTCCCGGACGAACTCCTCCGGGCGGGTATAAGGGAGCTTAATGGGCGGGCCTTCATAGCCGTCCATGAACCAACGATCGAGCACCGGGGGGCGAGAGACGCCCGATGCGCCTGCGCTTCGCGCGATCTCCGCCCACGCGTTGAAGAAGTTTCAATAGGAGGTGCCGTCGCCGACGGCGTGGTTAAAGCAGCAGCCCACGAAGAACCCGTCCGCCAACTCTGTGAACTGTATACCGAGCAGAGGCAGCGAGTGGCCTTCGTACGTGGGAACCCGATCGTACAGGAAGAACGAGCGGACGAAAGAGGGCACGTCACTGGACGGTGCAAGCACGTCGGCCACCTTGACGTTCTCAGCCTTTGCGTGGACGAACTGCGCGCCCTGGCCATCGCAGTCCACGGAGACGTAGATGCCAGTCTTCTTTCCGTCTTCGTCGCAGGCGTCCTCCGTGACGAATCTTCCGGCGAGGGGATAGAAGTGGACGAGGGCGGCGGAGAGCGAGGTCTTAAGGCGTTCGATGACATCGTCGGTGGTCATGGAGTGCAGGGCGTTGGAGAATAGAAGGCCCTTTTGAATGTACTGGGCGGAGAGCAAGGCCAAGTCGCTGCTGCTAAAGTGGCATCGCCGCCGGGGATGCGGCGCCTTCGGTTTGATGGTGCATTCCGAGATTCGTCGAACAACCTGCTCAGATGAAAGCATCTCGATCTGCCACTCTGCTCTGTCCTGCGGAATCAATCTGCAGATTGCAACCTCTGCGTCCCTTGCCCTTAAAAGTGGTGTCGTGCACGTTTGACGGATCGAGTCATCGAGCCACGTGGGAACAAAATTGTTAATTTCCTATTTCTTTCATACGCAACCTTATAACAACATAGCCTACCATATTTTGATTTTGCAACTTAATTATTATTGTTATTATTCACCTGTACGTTAAAATATTCAAATACTTTTCCACTAATAAGACAAAAGATTAGGTGAAGAGTTAGAAAAGTGTAAGGATTCTTATCAAGGCAAAAAATAATAATAATAATAATTATTATTATTATTATTATTATTATTATTATTATTATTATTATTATTATTATTATTATTATTATTATTATTATTATTATTATTATTATTATTATTATTATTATTATTGAGTTATGAATATTTAAAATTTTACTACCTAATAAAATAGAATGATATTAATACTTTGTAGTGATATATTTTAATAATAAGATGAAGATAACAAAAAAGAGAACTAAACTATTTATTTTAATAATAAATGAAATATTAAATTATTTGAAGAAATAATGTTGGCAATATGTAACAAAAGATGATAAAAATTGAGATAAAATTTTAAACATTGAATTAGAATACAAGGCTGAAATAATATAATATCATATAATACAATGTCATGCATTTCATTTGAGTTAAAATAAAACTTATTTTTGTAAACACGCATAAAAAATTGTATTAATTAAAATTTATCTAAATCCATATTCAGATGTCCTAAAAATTTATTGTGTATTTTAAATTTAATTAATTACTTTTAGTTAGAAATCATTATGGGTAGTTACAAATTTTAATTATTTTTTAGAGTTAGTTATATAATTAATACTCTTCTATTTAAAAGTGCTTTAAAAAAGATATAAATTTTCCAAGTGGAAGGAATAAAATAGAGCCACAAAATTAAGAATGGATATAACTTTAATAAATCGTTATGGGTGTTGTTCTCGTTTAGCTAAAAAGTATGTTAGTCCATGGATGTAAAACCTTATGGTGTGAACATGCTAGAAAGATCTGAGAAAATATTCAGGTGAAGATGTTGGGGTATAAAAGACATAATAATAATAATAATAATAATAATAATAATAATAATAATAATAATAATAATAATAATAATAATAATAATAATAATAATAACGAAGTGATCACTTTTCGAATGAAAGAAAATGTTATGAAACCTCGTAATGTTTTATTTATCTTATTTTACCTTATTTTCAGCTCTAAACTATGATTTTGGACTCAACAAAATTGACATCCAAATACTATTTATTACGTTTTTACTAAGACAGACAAAATAAGTATAAGTTTTCTTTTTTTTTCCTTTAATTTTCCGAGGTCTGGAAAGGGGCCTGATGTTTTTGTCAATTCCTAAACCTCCCTCAGTCTGGTCCAGTGATTCATGCATCATGACCTCTTTATTCTTTCACACAATTTTGTGGGTGTTTGACTGTTCCGGTCTTGGCGGCTCATGAATGACATCCTTCCTAGATGCCATTCTTTTTTTCCAACGTTGCTCTCTCAATTTTAACAATATGTCATCTTTCGTTCAATATATGTCGACAAATCGATGTGCAACGGTGACAAAGTCAACCTATTTATTGTTTTATATGCTCTCTCTAATTAGAAAGGTCATCCTTAATACACTGCACAAGAGGTACGTAGAAGCTTGGATGATTAGTATCTTAAGAGTAGTGGTTGGCGGCTGATGTGTGTGAATGGTTAATCTTGTGGTTATTTGATTATTTGAGCGATTTTGTGTACTTAACAATGATGGCATATGGAACAATTATGCATTCATAACATAATATATTATTTTTAAGTTTATGTTAATCGAGCAACATATTCTTTTTCTAACAAATCATGCTTTGATATATCATTGAACAAACTACGTGTTCTTTTGCCACCCTTTTTGCTTTATCTCGGAAATTTGAAAGACGATGAATGATGTCCATTTTAGTTTCACCTAGGCAATCACTGTTGTGATCTGGTCGCGAGTTAAAGTCTCTTATTATGAGTTACAAACATCTTATATTTCTAAGGGGACTCCCCCCACCCATCTTATATTTCTAAGGGGACTCCCCCCACCCCCTCCCTCCCACCCACCACACGAACTATCTCTTGATTCATTGGAGCTTCCACCCCAATCTTGATTCAAACTGAACTCGGATAGCTCATTTCTGAATAACTCTAGGGGGAGCAAGCTCCATAGTCAGGACTTCTAACGCAGGATTTATTTGTGCAGGGAATTGTATAATTCTTTTCATTCTGCTTTGGAAGCAGAAGCTTGGGCCATACATAGTGGGCTATCATCGTCGAGGTATCACACATATTCTCCTTGAAATAGATTCTCAGTTTGCAGTCGATATTATCACCAACAAGTCACCCTGTTAGTGGTGCCTTAAGAGCGCAACCTATCGCTCAATGTTTTCTCATTTCAAATGTAGACATGTATCTCGGTTAGCTAAAACTCAATGTTTCCTCATTTCAAATGTAGACATGTATCTCGATTAATAAATGTAGAGGTTGATTCTTTAGCATCTTTTGGTAGAAGATCGCTTGCCGATCAATTTTGAGAGGATGTCTCTCCTCTGGATTTCCTCCAATTTTTGTGTAATGACCTATTGGTTAATCTAATCCTATCTTTCCTTTTTAAAATAAAAATGGGTCTTAAGTTGTTTTTTGTGTTAAAGACAGGAAAAAAATGAAAAGTGATTTTTTTTGTAGAAAAAAAGTAATAACTTTGAAAGATAGAGCAAAATGCAAAATCGATTAGCAAAATAAATAACAAATTAAGAATGCAAAGAAGATAAATGAAAACACATAATAAAAAAGTTGTTAATAAGTTTTAATCACTTTTTGCCATACTTCGATTTTCTCATGTCTTGTAAACTTCTAAAAAATATTCCTGGAGGGACTTAATTATGCATTTTAACTTGTATTTGTACTGAACTTATTTTACGATCAAATTAACAGTTACTCCACTACAAATAAGAACTTAGAAAAAACATTATTTGAATTTAGAATTTGGAAGGAATGTAATGAAGGATGGGATAGAGTTGTTAAATTTCTATTTGGATTGAGTATTTGGTGAAATGACTTAAGGCCTGTTTGGGAACCACATAAAATTGAAGAAAGAATAAAGAAATTGTAGTATATTTTTCTGTGGCCGAAAAATTTATAAATAGCTGTTTGGACAACATTTTGATTGGATTTAATACTACAGTTTATGATCAAATATGGCGTAAGAAAATTAGGAGGAAAGCTCTGATTTTTTTTTTGTTTGACAGCGGCTTGCGACGGCGCACAGAAAAATAAAAGAATGTTGCTACTCATTCTCATTTTTTAATGTTTATCATGGTAACGTTTTTGCTTCCAAACACATCCAACTAAAATTTTTCATGTTTTTTTTTCACCGTGCTATATCACTTTTCAAAAAGTGCAATATTATATAATTTTAAAACTCATAGATTAAAAAAACTTTTAACCAGACAGGGTCTTATTGTTTTCATTTGGTGTGTGATGAGCTTGTCCTATCAATTCGCTTGTGACGATACTCTCCATATTTCTAGAGCACAACAAAATAAACAGTTTCTTAGTAATGAGCCTCTCACTTTTATATACATGATCCAGGACGACCGAATTGAATTAGTTGAACTTGACGATGGGTCGACCTTCAACTTATAGACAATACGTTTTTTAACGACGCTCAGATTGAATCGTCAGCATCGCTTTTTCAAATATCGAAAGTTGACTAAAAAAATGTAATTACTTCGGTCATTACTTTATTCATTTTTTCTATTTTCTAACTCATCTAATTAATATTTATCTCTAACATTCACTTCTCCATTTACATGCAAAGTCGCTAAAGAACCCACCTACACAAGATTCTTAATGTAAAGTCAAAAGTAGGGTTACTATAATTAATGTATCATATTCTCATTCATTTTTTTATTTTTTTCAAGAAATTTATTTTTCACTATGCAAAATCTACAATGTTCACTTTTTTATTTTTATTACGATATTTCTTTCACTTCTTAGGTTTTATGTTTTCCTTAACTTATTCAATTTAATTTAATATAAAAAATAGAAGTTAATAACGATATTAAGAAATAAAAGAAAACCTCGCCTACTTCTCAAATTAAATTTGATACATGGCCAACAAAGTAGAAAAAAAAAGAAAGAAAGAGCCAGAATATTTTACTCATCGAGTTGATTTTAAAAAGAAATCTTCTGTGCTGTCAGCAACTATTATATCAATGATAAGTTTTTTTTTAAAAAAAAACCTCATCAAAATTAATTATTAAGATAATTTTTTTGTCTAAATTGTTATTTTTCAAATGGTGGACCTACTAGAACTGAAGAAGACAACTTGCTCTCGTGTTGTTGATTGTGATTCTCCAGCGAATTGCAGCTCACATGAGCATTTGGTATGTCAACGATCTTTACGGTCCCATTACCAAATAAAGTAACATAATATAGTATTTTTAAAAAATTAAATATATTCTTATTCTATCTATTATCTGATTGAAGAGAAAAAATGGTAAAAATATAATATTCTATCTAAAATATTATATTATAATGTACAATATAATATAATAAATATTATTAAACTTTAAAAATAGAATACTATTGAAAAAGTTGTAAAATTTGTCAAGATAAGTATTCTTTTATTTCTTTTAGATGATTTCACTTTTTTTTTAAAAAAAATGATCAAAATAATCTTATTCTAATTGATGTTTGCATATATTTTCTGAATATTGAAATATTACGGTGTCTACGCTTAAATTCTTACCCGATATTTCACAATAATTTGTTCCTAATATGTTACTGCTATTATCTATAATACATCAAATTTAGTCCTGTTGCAAACAGTTGTCATTGTTCTTGTATTTGTTCGACAATGTACCAAAACAAAATCTTGATTACTAAAATCTACAATACAATCTCATTACCAATTGCATTAATTAAATTGTGAACATTGTTAATCTAATAACTTCTACATATTAGCATCTGGATACCATTAGCAATACCTTAGCTATATTATAGCAATCGTTATTTATTATTTAATAGGAAAAGTTCCACCGTTGACTGGGTGGACAAATGGGAGTCACGAGACATGCTTTAGACATACACTAGCAATAATTTAGTCAATGGTACTATCCGGACAGAAGCACCTCCAGCTCCACAGGAGGGCTCACAGCGGCCATGAACTCCTCGTCGGACTCCAATGCCGCCATATTCTGCGGCAGCAGACAGGTCTCCAAGTCCATGCTCCCGCCGCCCTCCCAACCTGGATACAGCGTCACCTTGCCGTCAAACTTGTGGGCGACCCTGCTGCGCGTGTCACGGGGTCATTCTCGGACACTAAACCACGTGCGGCGACTAGATGGATAGGCACCTAGCCAAGCTTGTTTTGAGTTTGCAGCGGAAGTTTTATGGTCGAGACGACTTTGCCGAGAGTCGCTCTTATAGGCATTCAAACACGGACATGACTAGAGTGTTGGACTACTCGTCACGAGACCGTGGCATTAGCGTGTTGCAGCACTAATGTAGGCGCTTGGGCGCTTAAAGTCCGAAGGGGCGACGAAGGGACCACGGGACGCCACGAAGGGACACCGATGTGGGTTGCCACCCCACGCTCAAGGCCATGACACTAGAATTAAAGGAAAGCTTACTTGTATTAAATATGATGAAACATAACATACAATTGGGCCTCGGAAGGCACTAGTGAACTCCTTCCAGTGTACCATAGGTATAAGAGTCTTGTTACATATTGAAGATGCAAAAGACGTACCCTACGGAACGTCACCTACTTGGTCATTCATAAGGATGGCCTTACAAGATAAATGCCCTAAGGGCGGATAACTTGGTACTCCGCAATATTACGCAGTGCGGAGTGGCTGCATGTGTTCCATGTTTTCGGCGCTGAGCGGCCGAGGGCTATAGTTGAGCGGCACTGGTGCCGCGAGGCTTCACGCTTCGTGTCACGGGAAACGCCCCGTGACATTCTCCCCCACCAAAGTCGGCGACGCCCCCGACGCCGTTGTCCGGGCTTCTTCGGGGCATTCGTCTTGAGTCTTGACTTCGCTTGTCTCGTCCAATTCTGCCTTATTTGCCTTGACTTCAACTTCACCAGCATCACGCAACGCCAGGAATGCCCGCTCCTTGGGGTCTCGCTGAGGACTCCTCCCTCAGGCCTGCTTCGCTCGCTGATCCTTCGTCCAATCCGGGTCATCACTTGTGCAGCGCCAGTGGAGTCCGCCATGTGCGGTCTGACTTCATCAAGCAACTATCCGTCATCAAGTCTCTGTTGGCTTCACTTCTCTTCGACTTGCGCAGCGTCAACTTGTGTGGTTTGGCTTCTTTGGGGTGTGAAACAACTCTTGTATGCCTTCAGAATAGCGCGGAGAAGAGTTGTCTCAGGGTCGTGTAGAACACGATGAAGAGTCTCGCCATTCGACCTGCATGACTTGACTCGATGCCTTCAGGTTGCGGATGGCCGCAGCATAAGGTCTTCCTTCCGTCGAATGCGAAGTGCGGGACCATCTCACCCTCGATGATCATTCTTGAATTCGACGATTTGAAACAGCACAAGCTCTCCGATGTCGATGCTTGTAGCTTGTCTGCTTCGAGTGCCTGGGGTCGCTATGATGAGCGACGAGAGTCTTCCCACGGATACTTTGGGACGCTTCAGGTCTCTTTGTGGGCTTGACTCAATGTCTCTATGTTGCACATGATTGCAACGTAGAGTCTTCCATACCTCTGCCGAACGAAAAGCGCAGACCACCTCCTCCTTGGTGATCACCTGATGTTTCGACAGTCCTGAGGCGGGACAAGGTTCTTTGATATGACAATCCATGCCTTGTCCATCCAAGTCGCCATAGTGGGCGACGAGAGTCTCCCCACATTTTCTTGTGGTTCAACTCGCTGTCCCCAAGTTGCAGATGGCTGCAACATTGAGTCATCCGTCCGCCGAGCCTTGAAAATAGTTCCACCTTCCCTTGGTGGACAAGAGATATTTCGACGGTTTGAGGTGGAACAAGGTTCTTTGGTATAACATTCCGCACATTGTCCACTCCCAGTCGTTATAGTGAGCGACGATGAGGGTCTCTCCACATGTGCCTGTGGTTCGACTCTCTTCTCCTGCTTCGATGGGCGATCTTTATCTTCGGCATGAGTAGCTTCCTCCTTGCGACTTGAGCTTCTCTCCCCACCATTGCCCTTGCCAAGGGCTTTGGTGGTATGGCACTTGTCCTGATTGACCTTGGCAGCATCGACTAGTGAGCGGAGGTTGGACGATCCGGTCGTTCCAACTCCTTCCTAGTCCAAAGCTTCTAACCCCTCTGCTTGAAGAGCACCAACATTGGGTCTTCATCCTCCTGGGAACACTGTAGGTGGAGCTCGGTGATTCCTTTCACTTCCTCCTTCAACATGCCCATCTGGTCGATGCTGAACAATGCGATCTTGACCTCCAGTCCCAACTTGTCAGGGCTTGCATAATTGATGAACTGCACTTCTTCTGTCTCATGTCTGGGATGTATGTTTGCCACATTCTACATTGTCGCGATGGCAATGCCATCCTGAGTTTGCCACATCTTGCAGGGTTCTTGGGATATGCCTTCTCCGATCCTGGGACCTCCTTTGAAGCTTTGGCAATCCCTTTGGGGTATGGACGAGGCGAGATCGTTGTGCTCATTCACGAAGAGGATGCACCTTAGATGCTCGTCCGTCCGCACCTTGGACAAAGTAAGTCATTGTGCTTGTCATCCTAGATCATACACCTTTGACATACTCGTCCACTGAGCGGCTTGACCCTTGCGAAAGAGTAGCCGTTCCGGGCCTTCACTAATCTGGGCGGATGCTTGTGAAGACGCTCCGCTTAGATAAGCGGACTGCGGTTGGTGAACTCGTGGCATGAGCTCCCAACATTACCTCCATCTCCATTCGAAGGGACGACATCGCCAATGTGTCATTCGAAACTTTCGCATTGTGATCCTTGGAGGCCGCTTCGATTACTCGAGGCGATGTCCGAAAGGAAAGGGCACTCCTTCCTTCGGTTGGTGGCAGAACGCTTGACAGTAGCATGCCAAGGTTCGCCGATGCTCGACGCTCAGACCATTTGCCAAATTGTCGCTGAGTTAGGCGTCGATTTGCGTTGGCATGTATCAGGTTCGTCCCACTCCTTGATGGATGACATCGCGCCGCTTGCGGGGCGACACTTGACGAGGCAGCAAGGCTGACAGCTCGTCCACGAGTGTTTGCAAGTAATCAACGCTTTGCTCCATTCCTGAAAGTAATCGTGGCGTGGCAGGCGATCTGCGGCACGACAAGATGCTTGTGATTGATGCTCCTTGGCCGAAGGGATGATATTCTTTGGCCGCAAGGGGACCATGAACCTTGATATTTGTCTTTAAGCCAACTTCTCCCGTGAAGCGGTTGTGCACTTCACGAAATACCGAGCAGCGCCAGGTCGTCATGATAGTGCATGACCGACAGTCCCTGAATGTGACACGGGTCCTCCGAGTTACACGACGCTCGTGTAAGCGATCTCCTGATATGAGCAGCGCAAGACCATCATGCAGAGCATATGGCCACTCTTTGACGCAGCGCGACACTTCAAGATTCCCGACTGTATACCTGGGGTGGTTGATCTGCTCGAGTGAGCGATGCATGACCGTCCCGGTTAGGCGGGGCGATCAATCAGCCATCATGATGCATGACGGACGTTCCTTGACACGACACGGGTGTATGAGGAACATGCTGCGAGGCACGATTGGGCGTGCGGCGAGGAGGCTTTCCATGCCTTCCTCGTTGGCGTCCACGATCAAAGACCATGGTGCTAGAGCGCCTGGGCGTGATGGAGTATTTGAGCGGAAGCACATTTCCTACGCCAGGGCACGTTGCGACGACACAAGCGAGTCATCGTCGCTGGGTAATCCGAGGAGGAAGAACTGCTCTGATACCACTTGTCACGGGGTCATTCTCGGACACTAGACCACGTGCGGCGACTAGGCGGATAGGCACCTAGCCAAGCCTGTTTTGAGTTTGCAGCGGAAGTTTTATGGTCGAGACGACTTTGCCGAGAGTCTCTTATAGGCATTCAAACACGGACATGACTAGAGTGTTGGACTACTCGTCACGAGACCGTGGCATTAGCGCGTTGCGGCACTAATGTAGGTGCTTGTGCGCTTAAAGTCCGAAGGGGCGACGAAGGGACCACGGGACGCCACGAAGGGACACCGATGTGGGTTGTCACCCCACGCTCAAGGCCATGACACTAGAATTAAAGGAAAGGTTACTTGTATTAAATATGATGAAACATAACATACAATTGGGCCTCGGAAGGCACTAGTGAACTCCTTCCAGTGTACCGTAGGTATAGGAGTCTTGTTACATATTGAAGATGCAAAAGACGTACCCTACGGGAACGTCACCTACTTGGCCATTCATAAGGATGGCCTTACAAGATAAATGTCCTAAGGGCGGATAACTTGGTACTCCGCAATATTACGCAATGCGGGGTGGCTGCATGTGTTCCATGTTTTCGGCGCTGAGCGGCCGAGGGCTATAGTTGAGCGGCACTGGTGCCGCGAGGCTTCACGCTTCGTGTCACGGGAACGCGGCCACTGCCTTCCCCCACCCGAACTCGCACCCGTAGGCGTTGAACCTCGGGGAACTCCCCATCATCACGCTAAACCCGTCGAACATGCTCACGTTGTACACCACGGGCGCCTCCATCCAAGACTTCACCGCTCCGCGGATGGCGGCGTCGCTGTGCCCCGCCACCGCCTGATGAATGCGCCACGCCGCCCACCCGAGACCGTGGGACAGCAGTTCGCCTGCCGTGGTGGTTGTGTAGATCGGATATATGGAGTTGCCGAAGTAGTCCGGAGAAAGGCTGCAGCCGCGAGCGGTTGTCGATGGCCAGCCGGCAGTTCGTCTTCTGGTCGGCCGGCATGTTGCGGGCGCGCATGATGCACCTCCATAGGAGCGCCGCGACGGACTGGAATGAGGAGATAGATTTCGTTCCCTGCTCTCGGTTGGCTTTTTCCTTCAGGAGCGCGATGGATTTGGCCGAGAAGTGGAAGATTCTCTCCCTCAACGGAGGCGGCGAGAACACCCGGACGAACTCCTCTGGGCGATTATAAGGGAGCTTAATGGGCGGGCCTTCATAGCCGTCCATGAACCAGCGATCGAGCACCGGGGGGCGAGAGACACCCGATGCACCTGCGCTTCGCGCGATCTCCGCCCACGCGTTGAAGAAGTTCCAATAGGAAGTGCCGTCGCCGACGGCGTGGTTGAAACAGCAGCCCACGAAGAATCCATCCACAAGCTCCGTGAACTGTATACCGAGCAGAGGCAGCAAATGGCCTTCGTGGTTCGGAGCCAGATCGTACAGGAAAAAAGAGCGGACGAAAGAGGGCACGTCGCTGGACGGTGCAAGCACGTCGGCCACCGTGACGTTCTCAGCCGCTGCGTGAACGAACTGCGCGCCCTGGCCATCGCAGTCCACCGAGACGTAGATGCCGGTCTTCTTTCCGTTTTCGTCGCAGGCGTCCTCCGTGAGGAATCTGCCGGCGAGGGGATAGAAGTGGACGAGGACGGCGGAGAGCGAGGTCTTAAGGCGTTCGATGACATCGTCGGTGGTCATGGAGTGCAGAGCGTTGGAGAAAAGGAGGAGCGTTGGAGAAAAGGAGGCCCTTTTGTATGTACTGGGCGGATAACATGGACAAGTCCCAGCCGCTAAAGTGGCAGCGGCGCCGGGGATGCGGCGGCTCCGGTTTGACGATGCATTCAGAGATTCGTCGAACCACCGGCTGCGATGAAGGCATCTCGACCTGCTCTCTCTCTCTCTCTCTCTCTCTCTCTCTCTCTCTCTCTCTCTCTCTCTCTCTCTCTCTCTCTCTCTCTCTCTCTCTCTCTCTCTCTCTCTCTCTCTCTCTCTCTCTCTCTCTCTGTTGTGCCCATTCAATCTTGTGAACTAATCTCTCTCGCTAATTCTCTGTTGTGCCCATTCAATCTTGTGAACTAATCTCTCTCGCTAATTGAGACCGAAATTGGATAAGGAGATACGAACGGAAAAGAATAACCAATCGATGAAAGAACATAAAATCATTCTATTTCAATAGAGGTACGGGAAACGGTTGGGGGCAATGAAAGAGTACCCGACGACATTCAGGGATTAATGTAGACCCATCGGGTAGGGATAATCATTCCGGTCCTGGGAGAGGTGACGGCACCGAGTGTTGCCTCATGCATCAAGCGCAGACAAGGATCCAAGTGATTGATGTCCTACGTCTAGTCCGTGAGCTCGCGAATTCCGCGGTTGAACCTGGATTTTTTAAGACAGAGTCCGCTTACTCAATGGCTAGAGGTGATGTATATCTCAGATTTCTTAGAACTTGCATAATGACTTTTCCTGTAGAACATTTATTATAATTCTTTTTGTTTAAAGAATATTTAATAATTTGATCCTAGTCTAAATTAAGGTTAGGTTTCATGAGTGGGTCATGATCCTGATTAAAAATATGGTCAATGGTCGCAACATAGACTTGTTTTCTTGGCCTCAGCGTCACCGTTTTGATCTTATCTTATTAAATTGATATATATATATATATATTCTTTTGAAATAAACTTATTAAAACGTGAGATATTTTGATATGTAAATTAACTAGATCAAATTATTCATGACAATAAAGGGAAAGATAAACTCATTTTGTATGTATCACATTTATGCCGCCTTATTAAAGAAAATATTTTAGTTGTCAGATTTGGAAGTTTGCAATAAAGACTATCGCATTCATTATATTGAGTAAAATTAAATTGCATTAGACACTTTGGCTCAGTAAATTTTTTTATCACTAATTTGATGACAAATACATCATTAGTTTGTTATACTATTAGTATTAATAATCAAATGGAAGATCTTAAATATTAATGTAGTAGGAAGTCATGAAACGCATTAAACATCACAACGACCTAAATTTCGGCAAAAGCATTCTATTTCTACATATAAATTTTGTGTACCACTAACCTTAATTTTATATCGATTAGAAAAACTCTTATAGCTAATAACACTACAATTATCCCCACATGCTCTAATATATGGGGACTCAGTCAACTATAAGTTTTCTTTTTACAATGTTTGTAGTTGGATCCTTAATTTTGGTCACGATCGTATATATGAAGGTACATTCTCCTAATTATTTTCGTTACTTTCCAAATAATTCAATCTGGATTATATAATATTTTAATCTTGTCCACATAATTCGTTCAATCGTTTCTTTATCTATTTGAAACATTTACATCAAGGCCGGCCCAAAATTTCAAGCCTAGGGTTAAGGCCCACCAAAATTTAAACCTAATTTTTTTATAATAACATATTATAACAATAGATAATTTGAAAAATAAAATTATATGTAATTTCAGTTAAATATTTTATTTTACAAGTTAGTGTGTCAATTATTTATTGATACTAATACTATTAAGTTATTAGTAGTCAAATTATGGTGCTTAGTTTCCTTTTTAATTCTATTGTCATTTCTCATTTTATGCATCTACATTAACAATTAATTTGTAACAGAAAATTTAATTTTTCTTTATTCCTTCAATTTATTGTTTTTTCTTAAATTTTATTCATTATTTTTTTTGACAATTAACAATATCCAAACATCTTTTCATAAATGTTACATATAAAAATGCTGTTTTATTTGTTACTCCATAAATTAATTGATTATAAAACTTTAATAAGAAGGTAAAAATATAATATTATTTTTAATATATTTTTCGCTTTAGGTCACATATCCTCTAGAGACGCCGTGATTTACACTTCAATTCCTCTTTGTTAAATGTTAATTATATCTATTGATGCTATTTTTAAAATTGCAACAGTGTGGATTACCTAGTTAGATGGTTCTGTCAGTTTTTTTTTTAACAACATCCGATTAATTTGAAGTTGAAATGGAAGAGCACAAATATGATAATCTCAAAAATTGAATTGTACAAATCACTTGAAAAGTTGAAATGCAGATACGTTAATCAGAGTGGAGTGACACACCTCATTCTTGGGGTTGTTCCTCTTCTTGCCGTATGGAAATCGAATTTAATTGATACAATTAATTAGCAGAATTATTTTTTTGAGTTAAAGTTATATTACTCAGCTACTAAAAATGTTAAACACCGGTAGAAAATAAATTTATTGAGTTACAGTGAATTTTAATTTCATGCAAATTGGAGCGTATGGACGAATTTAAAGGGAGAACAAAACTGCGCGCACAGCAAAATAATTTTAAAAAAAAGTTTGTAATAATTTAGTCTTCAAGTAGCTCTAACTTCCTAACCTTAGCTCCTAAGGAGTTTATCAGAATAAAATAAGAATTCTGAACAAGTAGTCAAATAATATTTCTTATACTTGTGCACCTCACCTGTAATAATGACGAAAACAATAAAAAGTTAGAGCAAATAAATTTTTTATGACTCTTGGAACTTACTTGCTCTCGTTGGGATAAATGTTAGAGGCAACAACGAAGTTAAAGCACGGTGGGTAATTTTTTTCATCCAAACTGTCCTTAAGAATATTATGTATACATTTTTTTTATTATTATTGATATTGACTTAAATTTGAACTCAATTGTAATTTTGTAATGTAATCAGACATTTCAGCAACAGAATCCTCTAAATGATTTTAGAATTTCTATTTTTTATTTTATATTGAAGTTCTTTATATAAATTTTATGAGACTGAATTATTTTGTATCTTTGTAATCATCATTATTTCATAACAAAGAAAACTTCCACCATCCGAAAATGTAATTGGATTTAAGATGAATCTCATAAATTTTATGTGTTCTTCTATGTTCGTACAATCTCTCTCCATCTTTTCGTAATATTTACCGATAATAAAAATTTAAATCGAAACAAAAGTATATAACAGTGCTAAAAAAATCTGCACACCCCAAATTAAATAAATTATTAAACACAAATAAGATGGGCTCCAACAATATCAGGGTACTTATACAAAGCGCGGTAACAAAGATGAGGAAATATATGCTTTTTTTATTAGCTTAGAATCCAAAGCATATCGGCAAACCATAATACTGATTCAAAAAGAGTCAAAAGTTTGATCACATGATTCTTTTTTTAAATATCAATTTTGAAAATATTAACTAATGTGACAATGTGCATAAACATAACCAAAGTATAAGTCATTAACTACTTACCAAATAAAAATGTTTTTATTATTTAATCTTCTTATTTTTTCCCTATAATAAGAAAATAGCAGAAGGAAGAACATATGTGTGAAAATGGTATTATCAGATTTATTGCAACTTAATATGTAATTATGCTAACAAAAGTAACCGAAATAATGTGTTTAATTCCAAATATTCAAATATTTCTTTTATCTAATGCACTTATTTCTCTCCAAATCAAAAAACGACATAATCAATATTCCATAAAGAAAATGACAAAATGAATTGAATTAATTCAGTTCAATGGCATAAAAAAAACGTGTTGTTGGAATCATGGGATTGCATGGATCGAGTTTGAAATAAGTTCCAACGAAATGCTATAAAAAAAATTTAGGTGAAACAATGTTCAAAGCTACTTATGAGAGGACATTTGAAAAGTTCATTTGAGTCAAAACTTACAATTTTTATAGTCCTTTCTATTGGAAAAAAGATTAAATTGATAGTTAAGAAATTATCTTCTTTTTTCTTTTTAATACGCACAGTAATAATGGGATGATGACAATAACATAGCGAAATTAAATCAGACCAAAGGCGTAGAAAATTAATGTGGAAAACCTCTCAACGTGAGAGAAAAAAACCACGGAAGTAAGCAGCAGATCTTCCACTATGAAATAATAATAGGTTATAAAATATTTTCTCTGAACTATGCAGAGGATTACAATAATAATCTTATCGGTCGACCGATCGTTTGTCTGTGTTCGACTGGTCCTACTAGTCGGTCGACCGGTCTATTCTGTAGATCGACCGATCCCTGTATTTTTCAAATTTTGAACCATTTAAACACATTAAAAATCATATTCCAAAAAGGATCATACAAATGTAAGTGTTGTGCAACACTTTTAATGTTCAATTCATGTCAAAAGTGATATTGTATAACCAAGTCACCTTTAGTTTGAATTGATATGCAATCAAGAGTTAATCATTCCTAATTCCCTTCTAAGCATGCAAAATCGTTCTTCACTTAAGGATTTTATAAATATGTCTGCAAGTTGAATTTCAGTGGACAAATGTTCAATGTCAATGTTCTTAAGGGACACATGTTCTCTAATGAAATGATACCGTAAATCAATATGTTTAGTCCTAGAGTGTTGAATTGAATTTTTGGTCATTTTTATAGCACTTGTGTTATCGTACTTCATGGGTACATTTGAACAATTTACACCATAATCAAGTAATTGTTGTTTTACCCATAGTATTTGTGCACAATAACTACCGGCGGCTATATATTCGGCCTCGGCGGTAGAAAGTGCGATGGAGTTTTGTTTCTTACTAGCCCATGAAATGAGAGAACTATCAAGAAAATAACACATCCCACTAATGCTTTTTCTATCAACTTTACACCCGGCAAAATATGCATCGGTGTAGGCATGCAATTCAAAGGGAAATTTCTATCGTACTAAATGCCTAAGTCACTTGTATGCTTTAAATAACGTAATATTCTTTTTACAGCAATTAAGTGCGATTCTTTGGAGGTGGATTGAAACATAGCACACAAACACACACTAAACATTATATCTGGCCTAGATGCCGTCAAATAGAGCAAACTACAAATCATACCTCTGTACCTTTTTTGATCAATGGATTGCATTTTTCATCTTTATCTAATTTTGTAGTAGTGCTCATAGGAGTTTTGCTCGGCTTGCATTCGCTTAGTCCGAATCTTTTGAGTAGTTTCCTTGTATATTTTTCTTTATTAAGAAAAATACTTTCCTTGGATTGTTTTACTTGTAGGCCTATAAGGAAGGTGAGTTCTCCTAGAATACTCATTTCAAATTCTTGTTGCATAAGAGTTTCAAACTCTTTGCATAGGCATTCATTAGTAGCACCATAGACAATATCATCAACATAAATGTGAACTATTAAAATATCATTTTTAAAATGTTTTAAGAACAATGTGGTGTCAACTTTCCCTTTTTGAAAATTATTTTCAATTAAAAATAAACTCAATCTTTCATACCAAGCTCGAGGGGCTTGTTTCAATCCATAAAGAGCTTTTGAGAGTTTGAAAACATGATGGGAAAAATCTGAATTTTCAAAATCTTGAAGTTGTTCGACATAAACTTCCTCATTTATAAAACCATTCAAGAAAGTCGATTTAACATTCATTTGAAAAAAATTTAAAACCTTTATAACATGCAAAAGTCAAAAGCATTCGAATTAACTCAAGTATAGCAACAGGAGGAAAAGTTTCATCAAAATCAATCTCTTCAATTTGTGAGTAACCCTTGGCCACTAATCTAACCTTGTTCCTCACAATGACACCATTTCCATCTAATTTGTTTCGAAAGACCCATTTGGTTTCAACGATAGGATGGTCCTTGAGTCTTTCTACAAGTTTTCACACTTGATTTCTTTCAAAGTTATCTAATTCTTCATGCATTGCATTTATCCAATTTGAATCTTCAAGTGCTTCATCTATATTGTTGGGCTCATAATTTGGAAGAAAAGTCGAAAAAGTACATAAATTTTTTAAAGAATTTCTAGTTTTTATGCCCTCATTTAACTTACCTATAACTTGATCAAGTGGGTGTGATGAGGCATGTCTCCAATTTCTTGGAATGATTTGATTCTCTTCTCTTTGGGGTACTTTCATTTCTTCCGCCTTTGGAGTATTATCTTTTACTTCTTCTATGTCCACAACTTCAAGTTTTCTTTGTACTTCAACTACTTCTTCATCATCATCATGTGCTTGTTTGCTCAAAGAATCATTAGTTTCATTGAATTTAACATTAATAGACTCTTCAACAATTAATGTTCTTTTGTTGTATACTCTATAGACTTTACTTGTATTAGAATAACCAAGAAAAATACCATCATCACATTTATCGTCAAATTTGCCTAATTTATCTTTAATGTTCAAGATATAACATTTACATCTAAAAACTTTAAAATAGGAGATGTTTGGTTTCTTACCAAATAATATTTCAAAACATATTTTCTTTTCAAGAGGTCTAAGTAAAATTCTATTGAGAACATAGCAAGATGTGTTTACAGCTTCCGTTCAAAAATATTTTGGTAATTTGCTTTCATTTAAGATTGTTCTAGCAATTTCTTGTATCGTTTTATTTTTTCTTTCTAATACTCCATTTTGTTGAGGTGTTCTAGGAGTGAAAAAATTATGAGTAATTCCATTTTCTTCGCAAAATGATTCACATTTATGATTTTCAAATTCTCCTCCATGGTCAGTTCTAATTTTTGAAATATTTTGTTCAAATTCGTTTTGAACTCTTTTTGCAAATTTGGAAAACATGTTTAGCGTCTCATCTTTACTAGCGAGAAAAATTGTCCAAGTGAAACGAGAGAAATCATCAACAATTACAAATACATATTTTTTTCCTCCTAAACTAGTCACATCAATAGGCCCAAACAAATCAAGATATAAAAGTTCCAAGGCCCTATGTGTACTAATAACTCCTTTTAATTTAAAAGAACTTTTGATTTGTTTACCTTTTAAACATGAATCACAAACATTGTTTTTCTCAAATTTGATCTTAGGTAAGCCTCTAACCAATTCATGATTTGAGAGTTTATTTAGCAATTTGTAATTTGCATGTCCTAATCTCCTATGCCACAAGTTTATGTCATCATGTATGACACTAAGACATTTTTCATTTTTCAAGTTATCAAAATCAATTTTGTATACATTATTGTACATAAATTTAATGTGTAAAACTTTGTTATTTTCATCTAGTATCAAACATTTGTCCTTCTCAAATTTAACTAAATAATTTTTATTACAAAGTTGACTTATGCTAATTAGATTATATTTTAAATTTTCAACAAGCCAAATATTTTCTAAATACACTTTGTCATTCTTACCAATATTACTCATATCAATTACTCTTCCTTTGCTATTGTCTCCAAAAGTGACTTTACCTTCATTTTTCTTTTTCAAATTGATGAAATTTGAAGCATCGCCGGCCATATGTCTTGAGCATCCACTATCCAAATACCATTTATCTTCATTGTACATAGAAGCTTCCTACAAGAAATAAGTTAGGAGTTTCATGTTTTTAGTACCCAAACTTGCTTGGGTCCATCTTGATTAGTCATGGTCCTTTTCGGGATCCAAATTTTCTTCATTCCTTTATTTATTCTTTTCCTAATTCTGCAATCATAAGAATAATGCCCTTCATATCCATAATGAAAACAAACAATTTGTGATTTTGTGTAATCATACGATGCTTTAACAAATATAATTTTTTTGTCATTCTTCTTTTCAAGAGAGTTGAAACCAAATCCATTTTTGTTTGAAAATATTCTAGATCCACTAAGCATTGCTTCTAACATTTTACTTCCCTTTGAGAATTTTTCAAGTTCAAGTTTCAATTTATTAATTTCTTTGTTCAAACATGCACTTTCTACAATTTGTCTTTTACATATTGATTTTAGTGCACTATTTTCCGTTTTCAATTCTTCAATTGAAAGTTCTAAGCTAGAGTTTTCTTTATTCAATATATCACACTTTTCACATGCTTTAACATTCTTATTTTTCTTTTGCAAATTTTCAAACTCTATTTTTATCTCATCGTATTTCTTTTTTATGCATCCATATTTATTAATTAGAGTTCTAAACTCCTTATGCACATTGAAAGATTCACTATCACTATAGTTAGAGGAGTTAGATGATACCTCATGGCTATTAGCCATTAGACATATGTAGGCTTCCTCGTCATCACTGGAAGAGGTGTTAAAGTCATTCTCTTCATCTTCACTTTCGTCCTAAGTGGCTTGGAGAGCCTTTTTCTTCCTTCTTGAGCTTTCTCCATCTTTCTCCTTTTTGACCAGATTTGGACATTCATTTTTGTAGTGTCCAATCTTTTTGCATTCAAAGCAAGTTATTTGGCTTTTGCTTAATGATCTTCTCTTGGAATAGTCTTTCTTCTTCTTAGCGAACATGAGATATTTATCAAGCTTCTTTGCATATAGAGAAAGCTTCTTTTCATCAAGATCCTCATCTTCACTTGTATCTTCCTCATCTTTGTTTGCTTTCAATACAAGTGTTTTTCTTTTTGGAGTGTTTGCTTCTTCATCCTCCTTGATCCCGATTTCATAGGTCAAGAGTGAACCTATAAGATCATCAAAGTCCAACTTGTTTAAATTATTTTATTCAATCACCGTCCTTTTTGTATGCCACTTGGAGGAGAGAGACCTGAGAAACTTTTTCACTTTTTGAGAATTAGTCATTGGCTCGCCCAAAGAGTCTAAGCCATTTATAATAACATTGAAGCGAACAACCATCTCATTAATAGATTCATTTTCAAGCATTTTAAAAGAATCATATTGATGGTTTAAAATATTTAATCTAGACTCTTTAACTTTGTCCGTTCCTTCATGAGTAATAATGTGTTTTTTCCAAATATCATTAGCACTTTCACAATTAGAAATTCGATTAAACTCCGTTGGATCTAAAGCACAATAAAAAATATTTTTAGCTTTCCAATCTAGTTTTACTAAAAGTTTTTCTCCATCGGTATATTCTAAAGGCTTTTTCTTACTTAAATTAAAACAATTTTGAATGATATCCCACATATCAATATCAACAGAACAAACGTAGGCTTGCATCCTAATTTTTCAATAAGCAAAATTTGAGGCATTGAAAAGTGGAGGACGATTAATAGATTGACCTTCAGAAAAATCGAAACCACTTGATGTCATAACTCTAAAGATATTTCAAATCTTAAACCTAGAGCAACTTGGCTCTGATACCAATCGTAGGATCGAAAGCACCAAGAAGGGGGGGTGAATTGGTGAAATTAAAATTTTCAAAAATTCACCTTCGGAGATAAATGATAAAACCGATCACAACCAAATAAAGATAATGCGTAGATGGAGAATGAAAAACAAACACAAGAAGACATGATATGTTGACGAGGTTCGGCCTCAACGCTTTGACCTACGTCCCCGCTCTGACTTCTCGACCTCGAGACCGTCGGATATTCACTATCTTTCTCTTTTCTTGTAGGGAGAGAACAACCCTATTAACACAATCACACATTCTTCTCCGCTCAAGAGGCAAGGCTCACCTCTCTTACAATGAGCTCTCAATCTCACTATATTTCAGAAGGTGAATGTTTCCCTCTAACTCTTTTCTTTTACAAATTTTTTGTCTCACACTCAATGCTAAGAAAAGAAAATAGAAGAAATTGCAATTTTATGCTCAAAAAACTTGAGAGGAGCTCTAGGATGTTCCTTCTTACTTGGATGAATTTTCTTCAGGCTTTGGCACTCCTTTTATAGGCTCCTAGGGGTGAGAATCCGTTCAAAAAGTCTCCCCCATTTTTCTCCTTAATATTCTAGCCGTTACTGTTCATTTGACTGAAGGGTCGATCGACCGCTGGGATGGGCCGGTCGACCGGTCTATGTGACCGTTGTCTCATTTCTGTGCTTTGGACGTCGTCCGATCGATCGGTCATTCGATCGATACAATGATCGGTAATGCCTCATCGTCGATCGATCTTTTTGCTGTCGATCGGTCTATCGACCGGTATCTTGACGTCTTTCCTTTCACCGAATATCAATCGACCGGTGCTTCTAGTCGGTCGACCGATGTGTCGACCGGTATCTTGCCGTCTTTCTTTTCACTGAATATCAATCGACCAATACTTCTGGTCGGTCGACCAGTCATGTCTGAAACTTTTCTTCCAACTTTTAATTTGCCGAATTCTTCTGCGAATCTGTTCATATCAATTATACACCTGTATTATCATCATTTGAAAATAGATTAGTAACTTTTAGGTCCATTTAATTTGTTATCATCAAAACATGAGATTCAACAATCTCCCCCTTTTTTATGATGGCAAATTAATTGGACGATGGCAAATTCTTCATCTCCATATCCGAGGAAGATACATTCTTTTGATTTGTTGTTAAGCTTTGACCGCTCATCACTGGGGATGTGAACAAAGGCTCTGCAATCGAACACTCTGAGATGCTTGTATGAAACATCCTTCTCTCACCAGACTTTCAGAGGTATGTCACCTTTAGAGGTTCTGATGGTGAGTGGTTGATGAGTTCAATTGCAGTCATCATTGCTTCACCCCAAAATCTCTTCGATAGCTTGACATCTAGAAGCATACATCTGACACGTTCCTCGATTATTCTGTTCATTCTCTCAGCAACATCGTTTTGATGAGGAGTTTTGGGAATTGTCTTCTTAAGTTTGATGCCATAGGTGTTACAATATTCTTCAAAAGTCATCTGTATTCGCCGCCATTATCTGGTCTAATACACTTGATTTTCTTGCCAATTTCACTTTCGACTTTGGAAAAGCCTAGACTCCTGAGTTTTGATGCCATTATCTGTCAATACCTGAGTTTTGTGTGCTATAGGAAAAGCCTAGACTCCTCTAGAATGATCATCAATAAATGTAACAAAATAAAGAGCACCACCTAGAATTTTATCCTTCATATAGAAGACATCAGTATGCACCAAATCAAGTACGTGCGGACTTCTAGACGAAGAAGTCCTATTAAATGTAACTATAGTCTGCTTACCAGTCAAGCAGTGAACACATACGTCAAGTGAAGTTTCTTTCACACCTGGTAGCAGATTTCGTTGAGTTAATATCTGAAGTCATTTCTCACCTATGTGACCAAGCCGCTTGTGCCATAACTCAGAGGATGACATCTCTTGAGTCACGTTTATCTCCTCGATACAGTGTTGTGCTTTAGTATTGTAGAGTGTGCCATTTTTATTTCCTTTCGCCAGTAGGAGTACACATCGCTTGAGTTTCCACACTCCCCCTTTGAAGTTGCTATCATAGCCGTCGTCGTCTAATTTTTCAACTAGAATTAGGTTGAGATAGATCTCTGGTACATGTCTCACATCTTTGAGCACAATTTTGCATCATGTATTAATCTTCAACTGAATGCCTCCAACGTCAGCAATTTGGGACTTCGACTTGTTCCCCATTTTTACTGGACTGAATGCTCCCTCTCTATATGTTGAGAATACATCTCTGTGAGGGATAATGTGGAATGAAGTTGCGATGTCTAAGATCCAAACTGAATATTGACTCACAACATTGACATCAACTTCTTCCTCTTCTTGAGTAAAAAAGTATACATCATCTGATGTAGCCACTGTAACGTTGTTTCCACCACTGCTCTTCTTCTCCTTTTCAATATCTTGAGACCCTTCATGTGACTGATCACGCTTTAATTTTCTGCACTCCTTCTTGAAGTGTCCTGGCTTGACACAATGATAATATGTGACTTCTTTTTTGGACTTCGATTTGCCTCTTGACCTTGACCTTGATCTATCGTGGCTATGAGAGTTTCTCTGTTTGTTTCTCCCACGATCTTCCACGATGAATGTATATGATTTGTTGTTGAGATTCTGCTCTTGCCTTCTCGTTTCTTCATTGAACAATCTATCTTTGATAGTTTCTAAAGATAGTTGTCCACCTGGAGCAGAGTTGTTCAGAGAGATAACGAGCGTTTCCCACCTATCACGTAATGAGCTCAGTAGTAGTAGTGCTTGGATCTCATCTTCAAATATGATCTTTACTGAGGACAACTTGTTAATCAATTCCTGAAAACTGGCAAGATGTTCTGCAACAGAGTGACCATCCTTGTACTTCATGTTAACAAGTTTCTTCATCAATAGTACCTTATTCTGTGGTGATTTGCACTCATACATTTCTTGTAATTTTTTTCACACTTCATCGGGTTCATCAATATTGGCAATATGATGAAATACCTTATCGTCGACCCATTGTCGGATTTGTGCGACTGTCTTGGTCTTAATCCTCCCCCACTTTTTAACATTCATGTCCTCAGGCTTTGCAGCATCACCTTCGATTGGATCATAAAGGTCCATACAATTTAGGTAGTCCTTCATCCGAGGCTTTCAGATAGAATAATTTGTACCTGTGAGCACAAGCATCCGATTGGAGGCATTATTGTCCTCTATTATAATATGTGCTACCTGACCAGGCTTTGATATCACTGTTGGAAAAAAAGGTTGAACTGATAGTTGTGGCTTTATCTTCTTTTTCCCTTTTAATGCGCACAATAATAATGGGATGATGACAAAAATATAGTGGAATTAAATCAGACCAAAGACGCAGAGAATTAACGTGAAAAATCTCTCAACGTGAGAGGAAAGAATAATAGGAGCAAGCAGCATATCTTTCACTATCAAATAATAGTAGGTAACAAAATATCTTCTTTAAACTATGCAGAGGATTACAATAATAATCTCAAGAATTAATCTTGTATGCCACAGAATAAAAGTCTCTCGAAACTTATGATAAAAGTCAGAACGATCTCACCAAAATATGACGAATAGATGAGAAGGCTGCTGAGAAGTAATGCATGAAGTTTCGTTGAAAATGGATAAGAACTCATTCCCGAATTGAACTTCGAATATTCTTTCTCCTCTCTCTTTCTCTCTTTCGGTGGAAAGGTTGTTCATCCTACGCACTGTACACCCATCAAGACGTCTGCACGTATTCTTTTATGGCTGCAAAAGATGACTTCGTCTCGGACCAAAACCAATTCACTTTTTCCTTTTCTTTTCCTACTGCTAATCGGTTTTCCTCTCCTTCTCGAACTTGATGTCGGGCATGCATAAGCAAGAATCGCCCAACACTTTCTTCCTCTATTGTGCAAGTTTTTAAATTGTAAAAGAGATATTGGAGAGTGTTGTAGTAATTTTGTATAGGTGATTGAACTTTTTGGTGGCAAGATGTTGTGCCTATCTTTTGAACGGAGAAGAAGAAAGTGAAAGCTTTCGTGTAGGAGATCATTTTACCTCTTGAAGTGAAGAAAAGATAAGAGGTGTAAACAGATTTTTCTTTACTCCATTTGGAGTCAAGAAAAGATGTTAGTGAAATCTCTGACGATTTTTAAATCAAGAAATCAAAACAAGAACATATGTCAAAGTGTGACCAAAATTCGTTAATAAATTATTTTATATTCTTGTGTTTATCTTTCTTTTTTTCTCTTTTTTTCTATTGTGCATGCCGATTATTATTGTGATAGTTTAAAACTTACCAAATTGATTTTGTTCTTTCGTAACGTATTTCTTAAAATATGTATTATCACTATCAATTTACTCCTCTTTTGATGTCTTATTATCCAAAAGAGTAGGCAAGATTAAAGTTAACAGGTGGCAGAGGGATGATGGTGGAGATTGTTACTACGAGGATTTGGGAGAGGGTCGGATGGGTAGGTAAGGTTTATTGATGGAGGTGTTGCCATGCTTTAGTTTGGGATTGCAGGAAGAGGCTTGGGGAGGAGAAGGGATGCTGTCCCAAGAACCTTGTCGATCATGATGGTGAGAGTCGTGGAAGCGAGTTCGTCTTCAATGTTAATTATTAGGTCTATTGTTTTATTTGTTGTTTTAAAGTATGAAGTCCACTTGACAGGAGAAAAAAAATACCTTTTTTTAAACAAAAGTTTATCTATTGCAAAAAGCCTCTGATACATCAAAATTCAAAAAATGGTTGATGTTCAGAGGAGGAACATCATCCCACAAAAAATTAGAAGAAGCTTGTCGGCCAAGATTTGCCAAGCAATCAGCGACAGCATTTGTCTTCCTATAACAATGTGTACATTTGACGTTTGTGAAGAAAGAAACAATGTGCCAAATTTCATCCATTAGGTTCCATAGCTTCCAAGGACATCTGATTTGTCTATTGATAATTTGCACAGTAGTGTTGGAATCAACTTTGAGCAAAACATTTCTGTAGCAAAGCCGTCAGCATCGCCGGATCCCTTCAAGAGCACCCCAAACCTCAATGAGGATCGCTGAGTCACCTGAACGCCGAAGGGCACCTGCAACTAGGCAAGCACCATAAGTATTTCGAATGATGTAACCCGCACCCCCAGGCTCATCAGGTGAAGAAAAAGAGCCGTCGCTATTTATCTTCACCCAAAAAGGGGGCGGAGCCTCCCACCAGATCCAAATTGGATCTTGGGGGTGCAATGCCTCGAGTAGGTGGTGATAGAGATATTCCATAGAGTCAGCCAAAGCCCGAGACCAAAGTACAGAAATGGTTGTCTGTTTGAAGCTAAAATGGGCATTGTTATGTTGGATCCACAATTCCCAAAAACAAAATGCAAGAAGAGAGTGAAGGCGAGCAGGAAAAATCTTGTCCAGATCATGTCCCTCATGAATCCAATGTCCCTAAGACCAAGAATTCTTATACATGAATTGATATTGAAGCTGCTGATGGACAAGGTTCCATAACGCAGAAGTAAAAGAGCGTTAAAAAAAGATGGATTCAGAGGCCATTCCACATTGAGGACAAGAAACAGAAGTGCTTGGATTAAAACAAGAGACAATATCTAAGGTTGGAAGTCATAAGTGCTTAAGTTTCCAGAGGAAAAATTTTATTTTTGGAGGTATGTAAGTGGCCCAAAGAAGACTCCAAGCAGACCGTCCAGAACTTCTATTGGCCCCAGGCTATAACTCAAGGAATGATAAACCGAACTAGCAACTGCATCACTAGAGGGATGATCAGTCTATGTCCACCTATCATCCTTGGCAGGGGTGGGAGATTGAGGCAAAATAATAGAGCATATTTTATCAGCTAGGGGACAGCCAAAACATTGAAGCAAAAGGGGCCGATCCCAGCAGATGTTGCAAATAAGTTTACAGACATTCATAGAGTTGAGTGAAAAATTGACATTAACATATGTTGGCAATAGAGTAAGCGAAACAATAAACAGCCAGGAATCATGCATTACATTAGTGGTTCTACCATTACTGATATGCTTACTCAAACCTTCACGAATCGCATCCATAGTAGAGCAAATCATTCTCCAACACCAGGAGGGGTTCCTGCAAGGATTAGTCTGCCAAGGGTGCTGGGATCCATATTTTTGCAAGATAAGATTAGACCAAATATCAGTATAATGATTCAAAATAGTAACCGCACGTTTGGCCAGTAGAGAGGTGCGAACAATTTTAAGCTTTCGGATACCCAGACCACCAAGGGCACCAGGAAGCTGGACAGTGTTCCATCCCAAAAGGTGAAGGCCACGGCCATTAACCGATGAGTGCCAGAGAAATGAGCGAGTAAATTTTTCCAAAGAGTCAATGAGGCCACCTGTAATATACACTGCACTTAAAGCATGCATTGGAATAGAATTAAGAACAGATTTAATTAAGACAGTTCTCCTAGCCATGTTGAGCAGTTTCATTTCCATTCGGCGAGACGATTTGTCATTTTATCCAGTAAAGATAGATGCTGAGAAGAAGGAATATAATGATTAAAAATAAGCACACACAGGTAATGGAAAAGGAAGTTACCTTGATTGATCTTTAAAGTGCGAAGGATAGCTTGCTTTCTTCTTCTGTCTAATTTGCCAGGAAAGAATACCTCATATTTGTTAGGATTAATGTGCTGGTTGGTGAGGGTACTATAATGATTGAGTATTGTGATAAGAGTCTTGCAATTTCAATTATTGGTAGCTAAACAATGGAGTAAATCGTCAGCGTATAGAAGGTGGGATAATTCAAAGGTGTTTATTTTAAAAGGTGTCAGTAGTTCATCCAATGTTGCCTTGTGTAACATAGAGGAGAGCACTTGTGTAATGATGGTAAACAAGTAAGGTGAGAGGGGGGTCACCCTGTCTGATACCACAGTGCGAAGAAAAATAGGTTAACTGCAAGCCATTGATAATGCATGAGAATTTGGATGAGAGAATGCAAGTTCTAATCAAGTTGATGAAAGTATTTGGGTAGTTCATAATGTGCATGGCACGAGGATGGCATCCTATGAAACCATGTCAAAAGTTTTGGCTATGTCAGCTTTGATCATGATGTATTTATGCCGACCTTGGGATAGAGAGTGAGCAATCTCGTGTCACCATTCGGTCCTCCTGTGACCTCTCATGGATTATGTGGTGACTTGGTGAGGGTGGCGGCTGTGTGACATTAATAAAGTTATAACTATTGATAGTCTAGAAGGCAAGGATGATGAGATTATTAATATATGGATAAAAAATATGCAAGATGAGTATAAATGTCACTGGGAGATAGGGGATGAAAGAGTGAGGACTAAAATGAGTCAATGATTATGATCGAATCCGTCAAACGATATGACATTTGAGTCTTTGACAAAATCGATATTAAAATTAGAGATGAGAACCAAATAAAGGTGTTCAGCGGGCGGTTGGGTCGACTCGTGAACCCGATGACCCACGGGTCGGATACGGGTTGGATTTTTTCAACCCGAGTTGACCCGACCCGACCCGATGGCCTGATTATTTTATTATTTTTTTTCTTTTTTATTTAAACTTAAGCCTATATTTACTTTAAAAATTGAAATAAAATACTTTAAATGTAGAAAGAATATTTAAATAGTTAGAAAACTTATTTTATGTCTTAAAATATATATCAAATAAATATTTTTATATTAAATAAATAAAAAATAGTAAGAAAAAATTTTAAGAAAAAGAAAATTATGTGGTCGAGTAACTCGACCACCCGACCCGACCAAATTTGATCGGATCAAATTGGGTTTGTTCATGGATCAAGTTCAATCCGACCTGTGAACACCCCTAGAACCAAGGGTCTCCTGACCTCGATTCCACCACTATAGTGCAATCAAACTTTTTTTTTTCAATTTTCTTACGTGACAACTTTTTTTTTTCAAATATGTTATCTTTTTCTTCTTTGCTTATTTTCTCTCTCTTACATTTCTCTAAAAAATAATTTATTTATTAAACATAACATATTTATTATAAAATTATTTAATTTTATATTATTTATTATTTCAGAAAATAATAATATTTTAAAATATAATTTGTCATATTTAAATTATATTTTTTAACAAATTTTTTAATAAAAATTGAATTTATACTGTTATTTTTAAATTAATAAAATTATAATATATATAATTATATTTTATTAAAATACCAAATAAAAGTAATCTATCATATAAAGTCAATTTTTATTTTCTCAATATTATATTTCACTTATCTAAACACGGTCCGACTAATTTATTGAAAGAACTATAATTTTAGAATGATTGATATGAAGAGGAGAAATCGAAAGAAAAATATAACGAAAAGAGGAAATTTTAAGGGTATACATGTAAATTTAAAATTAATTTAATATTTTTTCTTAATGACGTTATATTAATCGCATGGGTATCCAATTCCGGAGTTAGCATCCAAAATGCAGGACAGATCCGGAGTGAGAAAAGGGGTGGAAAAAAACAATTTGTAAAAAATTGACCAAAATTGAACACTCAACCTCTATAAGACTTTACAAGACAACCACTACATTAAAGTAAACTATATGTTTGCTTACGAAGTAAGTTTATTTGCGAAATCGGACAGGAACCATGATCTTGTTCCGCCCGGTTTTGTCAAACACCGTTTTGAAATCAGGTTTCGAGGCGGGAACAAGATCGGTGAACTACGTGACGTTTACTCTTCTTTTTTCAAAATTTATTTTCTTCTTTTTTTTCTTTTCTATCACATAATATTTTTTCTAAAATAAATTATTTAATCAATATAAAATAATTTTAATAAGCAATTAATATAATATTATTTATTACCTATTCTTCATTAAATAATTTTAATATTTCATTAAATATAATTAATCTAAAAATGAATTTTTATATTTAAATAATATAATTTTTAACAAAATTTTTCCCATAAAAATTTTTATTTTATAATTTTATTTTAATTAATAATAAAATTATACTTCATAATTATGTTAATATTTTTAATTCAAAATTCATCCAAAATTCATTCATTACATTTATTTTTTCCTATCACATAACCATCTCCTTATCATCAAATTCCACTCACCGTCACCTTATCATCAATTTAGATGACTAGATTAAGGAATAGTCTGATTTGATATTTCCCTATATATTAATATATAAATGTTAATAAATTTTTAAAAAAAAATAGGGGGAGCAGGTCCCTCACCGCCTACCAAAATGTGAAAAGTAGTTTACCAAAAGTCCAAGACCTTGAAAAGTAGAAAAATCGTTGAAAACTTTACATGTTCTATGTTAATGTCATAAATGTCATAAATTTTATTTGTTTCAATCACTTAAAATCAAATCATTGTATTTTTTTATCTTATCGTGTTCACTTTAATCATCCCTGTAGTGTATTTTATATTGATTTTTTTGTCGTTTTTGCAGTCCATGTGTGTCCCCCTTGCGTCAATTGTCAACAAATGTGTTCTGTCAATGCATCCAGGGCCCCACAAATCTACACACGCGAAGAAGAGCCGTTGACGCAAGCCCAATGAGAAGACATGCAAGATCCAAACTAGACGTCGCTGTCGACCTTAATTGCCTCGTATTGCTGAAGCGAGACTTGAATGCACACCAATCCACCACAAAACCCTGTGCTCATTTTTTTATTTTAGAAATTTTCGTCCATAATTTCTTCTTTTGAGTTGTGAACTATTACTATAACAATAAAATCTTAAGTCGACTACATGAAATAATTTCTTCTTTTGAGTTGTGAACTACTTCTGAAATAATTTCTAAATGATAAAATATCTGTTCACTTTTTCTTCTCAACTGTTGAATTTTTTTTCACTTTTCTGCTAACTTTAACACTTTTTTTTTGTCAAATTATATTTCTGACCCTTTATCATGACAAATAGAAATAGAAGAAATATAACGAAAAAATTTAATGAGAAGTAACGTCATAGTTAATCTAATTTAGGTTTTCTAATCTCAAATATTTCTCTTTTTTTATTTTTTTCCCCTGGATAAAATGCAGGGTACAATTGTAATTAGGTAGATGAAGAAAATAAAAACTTTACAGAAAAAGTGATGGAGGAGTAAAATGAAAAAGTTGGAGTAGTTCAAAGAAGGTGAGCGAATATTTTTGTAGTTTAGAGAGGTGATATAATTTATGGATGTTAAATGAAAATAACCTTTTGTTTTATCCTATGTATCATTTTTTTTCCCAAAAAGATGGTGCCTATGGTACTCAAAAGTAAACAAAAATGTCATACTTTCATACATGATAAAGAAGAATGTGTTGCACACTAGTAGTCAATTGCACCTTGTCATGAATTTGATCCCTTGGTTCTAGGAATCTAAACTTTGTTTTTTCTTTAATTTTTATTTATTTACCTATATATTAGATACACTTTAGTCTCTACCGCTGCACGGATGCTAGGTCATATAGATACACTGATAATAGCTTTGTCACGGATCATAAGAGTTTATTTTTTTCGATAAGATAAGAGTTTATTTAAGACCGACGATATCCACACGCACAATACATACTAGTCATGAAGAATCTTTTCGCACATTGGATCAACCCCCCCCCCCCCCCCCCCCCCCCCCCCCCCCCCCCCCCGCAACACCCACCATCGCTTCAAGGACCGCCTCCTCGGCCGCTCCACCGAAGCCCCCGAGCTCGGCGACGTCCGGCAGCGGAGCGAGAACGACATGAAGCGGTGCCTGACGTGGTGGGACCTCATCTGGTTTGGCTTCGGATCGGTCATCGGCGCCGGAATCTTCGTCCTGACCGGCCAGGAAGCGCACGAGAACGCCGGGCCTGCCATCGTCCTCTCTTACGTCGCCTCCGGCGTCTCCGCCATGCTCTCGGTCTTCTGCTACACCGAATTCGCCGTCGAGATCCCTGTCGCCGGGGGCTCCTTTGCTTACCTGAAGGTGGAGCTGGGCGACTTCGTTGCGTTCGTAGCCGCTGCAAACTTGATACTTGAGTGCATCATAGGCAACGCCGCCGTCGCAAGAGCCTGGACTTCGTACCTGGCGACCCTCCTGAACCGGAGGCCGGATACGCTAAGAATTCACACGAACCTCGCGGAGGGCTACAACCTCTTGGATCCAATTGCGGTGGTTGTTATCATAGCTACATCAACGATAGCCATGATCAGCGCGAAGAAGACTTCTTATCTCAATTGGATTGCATCAGCCGCTCACGTCCTGGTCATAGCATTCGTCATAGTTGCCGGTCTTACTCACGCGGATACCGGCAACTTGAAGCCTTTCCTTCCTTTCGGCGTCCAGGGCGTCTTCAAAGCGGCAGCCATCGTCTAGTTCGCTTACGGTGGGTTCGACAACATCGCCACCATGGCAGAAGAAACGAGGAATCCCTCGCGCGACATACCGCTAGGCCTGCTCGGTTCCATGTCGATGATCACAGTCATATACTGTCTCATGGCTCTGACGCTCAGCATGATGCAGAAATACACCGACATTGACCCGAACGCCGCGTACTCCGTGGCGTTCAAGAGCGTGGGGATGAAGTGGGCGCAGTACATCGTCGCGGCCGGCGCCCTCAAGGGCATGACTACGGTCCTGCTCGTCGGCGCGCTCGGAAACGCTCGCTACATGACTCACATTGCCAGGAGCCACATAATCCCACCGCTGTTCGCTTTGGTCCACCCCAAGACGGGGACGCCCATACATGCCACGCTCCTCATAACCTGTTGCAGCTGCTGCATCGCTCTCTTCTCGAGCCTCAACATCCTGGCGAGTCTCCTCTCTGCGAGCACTCTGTTCATCTTCATGATGATGGCGACTGCGCTGCTGGTGAGGAGGTACCACCAAAGAGGCGTCTCGAGCCAAGCGGACCTCTCGAAGCTGGCGGCGTTCCTGATGATCATCATAACTTCTTCCATGGGCACGTCGGCGTACTGGGGACTGAGGCCCAATGGCTGGATCGGGTATGTGATCACGCTGCCACTGTGGGCGGCGGCCACGCTGGGGATTCAGCTGTCCCTGCCGCAGCGCCGGGTGCCGAAGGTGTGGGGGGTTCCCTTTGTGCCATGGCTGCCGTCCTTGTCGATTGCCATCAACTTGTTTCTCATGGGATCCCTGGGGCGCAGGCCTTCATAAGGTTTGGGATCTGCACCTTGGTGATGATAATTTACTATTTGTTCTTTGGGCTCCATGCAACTTATGACATGGCTCATGGGATATATGATAGCAAGGAAAAGATTGTGCAGATGGAGAAGGCTTAAATTAGGCAACAGGAATGTCCAGGTTATGGAAGAATGTGCTATATTAGAATGAAATAATAATAATAAAATTGCCAATCTTGCATATGTATAATATAAATATATGATCCATCGAGAACGATTAGGAGTGGCACCCGATCCTATTCGGGACGGGGGATGCTCCCCCACCCCAACTTCGTCGTTGGCCCCCGACCCCGACCCGAATCCCCGGTGGGAGGAATTTTATCCCCCGCCTCGATCCCCGCGGGGACCTCAATTCTTCGAACCCCTGCGGCCCGTTGCCCTCCTCAAAGGAGGGCCGTTGCCGTCGTCCTCCTCCTCCGTCGCCCCAAGCCCAAAAGCCGGACACCAGTTTGGATCGGATTAAACTAAATTGAATCGGTCAAATCTGGTTAAAATCGAAAAAATCAGGTTGAACCGTGTTTTCTGGTTTAGACAAAAAAATTTATTATTTTTTTACTAAGAGATAATTTGATAAAATTTATTATTATAAATTTAAAAAAATATTCAAAAATAGACTTTTTTCATAAACATTCATATTGACTACTTAGTCTCCTCCTTCGTTTATGCTTGTCTACTTACTCTCACTTTGCTACTACTATTAATGTGGGACTATTTTTTTTACTCACTTGTTCTTTAGGGTGCGGGGATTCGGGGACCTGTGGGGCGGGGACAACTCCCCCGTCCCGATCTCCGAAAGAGGGTTCAGAAAAAATTTTTCCTCGATCCCCGACCCTGCGGAGGAAAATTTTCCCGGTCCCGATCGGAGATTCCCCGCAGGGCCCCACAGGGGCGGGGAATATTGCTATCCCTAAGAACAATGATATGTATATATGACGGTGGCTCATGGGTAATGAAATTTGTCATTTGCAAAAGAAATGGAGAGTGAGACACATAAAAGGGAATTGTTTGGTTAGCTTGTAAGCTTCTAAACAACAATACGAAGGATTTAATGGGGTGCTCCCACTTAGCAAAACTATGGAAATTATTGTTTGTAGGTTCATCGTTCTTCACTAAAAGTTCAGCCAATTCAGCAAGGCAATTTGCTCTCCATCGTCCAACACTTGTGCGGAGCTTGTGTTTGACCTAACTTGTGACAATTTCATCATCAGTTCTGCTCGCTGAGGACATGCAAAGACACTATCGTAGAGTTGATGATGCCACGATGTGTGTAGATCATGCTACTTGCGAGTTCAGTGTAGATCGAAGGTTATAGATCGTGGTGCTCGTGAAGATGTCGATTCGACGTTGTGGGATATATATATATATATATATATATATATATTCATATGACATTAAGGAGGCCGTTTACTGCATTACCTTTTCTCGTTACCTAGCAATTTGTATTATTTAACAGAAAGATTGCCACATATTAAACTACTAGCAATTTGCATTATCTTATTTACTATGTATGAGTAATCTTTTCGACAATTTAAATGACACTATACAACTTTTACTAAAGTACCCTCTATCACAACTAATATTAAGTTAAATATTATATAATCTAGCTAAAAGCTCAAATAAAAAATCATAAAATAAATAAAATAAATAAATATAATTATAGAAATTTCATATCCTTTTTAAATGAAGATAATGGTAACAAATATATATACTATTTAAAATAATAACATGCAATCCATGTGAATAATAATAAAATAAATTTTAAATAAATTATTATTATTTATTATGATAATAATATTATCTGTTGTTGTTATATGAATTTCTATATTATTTTATATTTTATTTGTCTAGGAATGGAAAGGGCAGGAATGAAAAAAAAAAGATTGTTATTTTGGTGACAAGCTAGATGGACACCCCCTCTAATCAATGTGAATTGTCACTTCATAGACAATATGCATTGCTCGATAATCCATATTACTTGTAAATTAATAATATGATGGACTAGGTAATTTAACTTCAGATTATTAGTAATATAAAAAGATTAGTTGTAGGGAAACACCCCCTAATTTCAATCATATGATCATTCTTGTCGAGAAATAATAGTGAACATGAGGGGTGTATTTAGATGGAAGGTTTAGAATGAATATTCTAGTTAGAACATGATAAGATTAAAAATTCTACATCTAGTTTGGATATATTTTTTTATTAATTGAACTAAAATTAAGTTGATGTTCATAAGTTTATCACTTGACTTAAAATTAAACCTCCACGTTGATAATTTTAGAGAAGTTAAACATAATTATTCTGATTTTACCCTTATTTCTTCCTATATATTTGTGGTTACAATTTTTTTAAAGATATTTTATCAAACTTGACCTTTTTTTAATCCATATTATATTATATTATATTATATATAAGTAGAGATAGAAGCATGGGGCATGAGAGCATAACAAGTGGCCTATTATGGTGATGACATGTGTCATCTATTATTATTAATAATAACTAATCATAATTATAATTTATAGTACTAATATTAAACTTAAACTAATCCTAATCATTATATTATCCATATTCTATATGGACTTAAATTAATCCTAATCATAATATTATCCACATGTATATATCCTAATATTACATACAATCAAATTAATCCTACTCTAACCTTAAAATCATATATAATAAATATATCCTATCCTAATTTTATAGTTTTTTTTATCTTAGACGTATTCTATATATTTATTTGATTGTTGTTCTTTATATAGAGAGATTTCACATTATTATTGTGTTCTTTATGCCGTAGCACTCTAATAATAACTAATCCCATAATAAGATATATCCCAATTCCAATAGTAATCCTAATATATTATTACTTTCGGAATATTTAATATATAAAAAAGTAAAAGTAAATATGAGTAAAAGTAGTAATAACAATATTTAAGTAATTAAAAAAGTTGAAATCTAAAAGATAAAATTAATTATACAAAGTTTGTTAAATAATGTAGAACTTTAAAATTAATAATATATGATAAATGAAAACAATCAGATGAATAACATAATTTTAAAATAATAGTAAATTAATATATCACATATAATATTGGTTAAATAAACCTGTTAAATAAACGTGGTGGCGGTAAAGCGTCAGGCAACACGCCCCCAAAAAAAACCTGTTAAATATGTGTGCAAAGGGGTTAATACCAATTAGGAGTTATAAAAAAATTTACGACAAAATACATCTAAAAGATAATTTGTCATATTCGGAATTAAAAATGATTTGAAATAAATGATTCAATTTGAGAGAAATTAAAATTAATATTCCTTTTTATCCATTTTAGTATGATTAAAATAAATAATTTTTTCTTTATAAATGATAATGTGAAGGTATAAATTTTTTTTAAAAATAATTTAAAGTGATATTTCAATTTGAGTCAGATTAAGAATAATATTACTTTTTTAAATCAATTTGAGTATGATTGAAATAAATTATGTTCCCTTTCTAAAATGTAAAGCACAAATATAATAAAATAAATAATATGTGCATTCTAAAAAGTAATGTATTATTTTTTTTTGCATAAAAAATACGACAATATACATCTAAAAGATAATTTGTCATATTCGGAATTAAAAATGATTTAGAATATAGAATTCAATTTGAGTGAAATTAAAAATAATATTTCCTTTTTATCCATTTGAGTATGATTAAAATAAATACTGTTTTCTTTATAAATGATAATGTGCAAGTATAATTTTTAAAAAGATAATTTATTATTTAGAAATTTAAAATTTTTAATGATATTTCAATTTGAGTCAGATTAAGAATAATATTTACTTTTTTTAATCAATTTGGGTGTGATTGAAATAAATTATGTTCCCTTTCTAAAATGTAATGCACAAATATAATAAAATAAATAATATGTCCATTCTAAAAAGTAATGTATTATTTTTTTGCATTAAATAAATAATATTTCTTTCTTAAAAGGTGATGTAGAGATGTCATAAAATAAATAATATTTCATTTTTAAAAGATAGATGGACTATTTTCGAAATAAAAAAACTTAAAGTAATGTTTTCAATTGAGTATAAATAATTTTAAATAAAGAATTCAATATGAGTCAAATAAAGATTAATCTTTTCTTATATTTTCTTTTTTATATAAGGTAACACAAATAAAAGTATGCTAAATTTATTAGCACAATTTATTAGAAGCAATTTTTTAATATGATTAAAATAAATAATTTTCATTTGTAAAAGATAATGTATAAGTAAATAATATTTACTTTGTGAAACATAATTTATTTTTATTAAAAATTTTAAATAAAGAAAATGTCCTTTAATTAAATACATAATTTCGGTAATATTTTCTTTAATGTGTTGTGCTTGAATGGATCAATTATTTTGATCATGATGTGGCGTTGTGCTAACAAGATCCATTTTAAAAATAATAGGTGTCATGTCATATTAACGTTATGCCAACCCGACATAGTTCGTGCACAACCCGATAGAGCTAGCTCGGCGGAATCGGATGATTCGTTCTTTATTTTCTTGCTCAAAATTTATTTGTATTAATAATAAAACAAATAATATAAATTATACTAGGTGATAAAAAATAATATATAATATATAATATTAGGATTATTAGATAAATAATAATTTTTTATATAATATAGTTATCATATATAAATAAATATTTAAACATGTAATAAAAATAAAAATAATAAAAGAAAATGTGTTTGCATTGGGCCCGAGAAATTTTGTGTGGGTCACAACCCAACAGCATGTACCAAATTTCATTTTTTTACCTATTTATCACATTTAAGTACTAATAAGTTAATTTTAAAAATTATTATAATTTTGATATTGTATATTTTTTATAATATTCGACATCCGTACATAGAGATTTTCACTGATAAAGAAATTGACCAAAAATGTAGAACAAGCTCGGGGTCACAAAGACTTTCATCATAGCATCACTCCTTCTAATGTAAATTACTACCCCAATGCCATAAAATAAATAATTTAATTTGAGTCAAATAAGATTAATTTTTATTTTTTTTATCAATTTTGTTATGATTACAAGGCAACAATTCCTTTTATAAAAGATAATTTATTATTTTCATAATTTAAAAATAATTTAGAATAAATAATTCAATTTGTGTCAAATTAAGATTAATCTTTTCCTTTTATCAAATTGGGTATGATTAAGATAAATAATATATTATTTCTAAAAAAAATGTACAAGTAAAAATAATTTCTTTATTAAAAATAATTTTCGGAATTAAAAGGTAATTTAAAATAAATAATTTCAATTTGAGTTAAATTAAGATGAATATTTACTTTTTATTAATTTGAGTATGATTAATGTAAATAATATTTTCCTTATAAAAGATAATATGTAAGTAAATAATAATTTATTTTTAAAAGATAATTATAAATAAAATTTTGATAATTATTATAAATCATAATATTTTAATTATATATTGATATATTATTTGTAATATTCGTCAACCGTACATCGCAGGAGATTTAGGACTAATTTTATATTAAAATAAAAGGTGAATTAATCTAACACAACTCATCTCATTAATTTATATCCAAACATAATTTTTATAAAATCTCATCACAACCAACTTTATTAATCCTTACTTCACCACCCTAACCCATTCGTCCGTAATTAAATTATCAAAGAGACCCTTAGAAATCTATTGACCTTCCGTAATGATGTCTTTTCGTGTTTCTATTGAAGTACTTAATTTTGAACATGGAAGGTCACTGATTAATTTCTAAATCACTTATGGATTCTTATTGTGAAATGTTCATAGAAACATCGAAAGTTAATTGATATTTAAAAGAAAAAAGAGGGAATCCCTTTTAAAAAAGTAGATGCAAGAAAGTTTAAGAAGAGAAGAACATACTGGTGCCAAAAGTAGAATGGATCATGTTCGTCCAAACTTCTCTTATCATCATATCGAGAGGTTGATCTCCCACAATTAGCACCTCTTTGTTAGAAATTCATGGCTTAATTCCCTTCTTCATTGTTACTTATATCAATAGAAAAAAAAACAAAATCAATTAATTTCTTATGCTTCGAATGTAACTCCTCTTGACTTTCTCATAAACCCATAGCTTATCTCATCATTCGCTCATTTATTCTTTCATTTATTAAAATTTTCTGACTTTTTTTTCTTTTTTTACACTTTTTTTTAACTTTAATCATCATGTCATGGTGACTTGGGACATAAACTCAACAACATGATACGGTCTGACCCGTCTTAATGTTTTTGTTGTTCAAAGATTCACATGATATTTTAAAAGTATATTCCAATAATAAAAAAACGTCTTGGTTTTCATGAATCTTATTAGAATTTTGATACGCTCATTGTGAAAATCGGTCAAATCAAGTTATTCAAGCTTACAGTCCGAATTAGCCTGCTTTATACTTTATGATGGGCTAACACTTACAATTATAACTTAACCTCAGTTGAGAAATAATCTTCATTGAAAGGAAAAAAAAAAGAGTCCAATGAATCAATGTCTCACACATGAAATGTTTTGACAATCAATTTTATGGGTGTTCTATAATGCGTTCATAAATAATAGACAATTAGACACTATCCAAATTATTTCACTTTTTCTTTTAGTCTCATTTTTATATTTAGTCATAGTATAAAATTAGTCACAAATATTCTTGTAATAAGCATAATTAAAAATTACACCGTCAATTATGATCCTCCACACTATAAGACGTTTGACAAATACCTAAATATGTCCAATAATAACAATAGAAGTCTACTATTCCTCAGAGAGTATATTCTCAAAACAAATCAACTAGTTTTACTACATTTCGTCTCAAGTGTCTTTTGACAAACAATAAAGCTAAATTATTTCATATTAGCGACAGACCTCCACCGTCATCGTCCTCTAAATCGCTCGCTGCCATCACACTGAGACTCGAACTCGCTCAGTTCGCCACCACCCACTCGCCCTCCACTGCTCATGATAGCAATAGGGTGATGACAATGGCCGACGACGAGTGGCAAAGCCGAGAATGATGATGAGAGGTGAGGTCAAGGGAGCGAGGTCAAGGACGACGATGATGGAGGCCAGCAGGAGAGATTTCGAGGGTGGTGATGACGAGGTTCAACGAGTGACGGTGGACATCTCCCTTTAGGGCACAATCACAGTACGCTTCGATCAATCAACTGTTTTGGAGGGTGGAGGCAAGCGGGAACATTTTTTAGGGCGGCATCGGCGAGGTTCAACGGTCAACAGTGGATGTTCCCACTAGGGCACAAAATTTTTTTCCCAAACTCGAGCGAGCACACAAGGACAAATCTTCGCTCCGCTCAATCGTCCTCGTCGATCGTTGAACTGGTACTTAATAGGAGGATCAACATGAGACGTAGATCCACCATCCGACAATCAGCTTAGGTAGGGGCATCCACCCATTTACTCGCAGGCCGATCCATCATCCGAGGGCCATGATGAATAGGTTTAGAATTTTTACCAGCCCCGGGATCTTGGAAAGGGAGCTAACGATCTAATTATTCGCACGACGTTAAAGAGCGCACTATTCGTAAGTTGGAGGTCGACTCACAATCGAACCAACTAATCTGATTAGGTTCTTCCCATATCACGTTACCCGACTCCTAACAAAAGTATTCCACATTTATAAAAGTCAAATTTAAGACTTTACTTAAGCAAAAGAAACCACTTCCGACAAATGACAATTATACATTAGAAGTCTGAGTAACTTTGTTGGAAACTATTCAAGGAAGTGAGCATCAGGCCTTCGACGTTCAAATCACTCTCCCTTTCGAATCAACATTATTATCAATGAAAATAAATTGGACATTTTTACGAGACCAAAAGAACTCGTCCCATTCAAATGACACTCCACCCAAGCGCAGATTTTTACGGCCGCTTAATGGGCCGGAATGATAAAAAAAATCTGGCTTGAGAGTTCAGCTTCCTTCTTACAAGTGGACGAAAAGGTTTTGTTTTTGTTTTTTTTTTTCTTTCAAAGTAAATTTCATGAATGGTGATCGAGGTAACTTTCTTGTGTTGGGCTTGATGGATATAAAACGTATGAGTATAAAAACTAAACCACGTAAGATTAATTATTATGATAAGAAAATGAAATCCTATTTTGAAAGAGAATCAGAATTACTGAATTAGGCTTTTGTTTTTTCGTCAATGAATAGTAAAATAAAACTGATATGTTGATCGCAATTTTGTTCTACCACGTAACACAAACTTAAAATTTATAAATAAAAACATACAGTATTTAGTATTTACAATAGATATGCCACTTAATGAATATCTAAAAAACGCGAAGCTTATTGGGAACACAACAAGAAGAAGAAAAATAAGAGAAATTAAATAACGAGAAGCTTTGTCTTTTTTCCCTATTATCATAAACATAATATATAAGAAATTAAATTAGAAAAAAACAGTTAAATAAGAAGAAGAAAAATTAACGCATGAATCAAACAAACACACAGAGAAGAAACTTATTGGGAGTTTATGACAGAAGAGATCTATAAAAGATTTTAGCTTTTCTGGAAAGATTTGAGTTGGACAAAACAAAAAACCTTGCCATCGTCAAATTCGGGTCATCCAAATAAGATTCCAAACCCATCGGAGCCACTCCAAAGCCCAAACCATGGACGCCACCGTCGACGCCATTGGCGGCGCCGGAGACAGCGGGACGGAGCATCGGAGTTACTGGAGATGGAGCAAGGAGGACTTCTTCCCGGAGCCGTCTTTCCAGAGCTGGTCCTCGTACCGCTCCGCGCTCTCGCGGACGATCCCCCGTCTCCGTGACCGCGCCCTCCACCGCTCGACGGATGATGCGGAGCTCCTCGCGCTCCCCCGGCGCTCCGAGCACGGCCTCCGCCGCTGTCTTACCTGGTGGGACCTTGCCTGGATCGGCTTCGGCGCCGTCGTCGGCACCGGCATCTTCTCCATCACCGGACAGGAGGCGCGCCTCCACGCCGGCCCCGCCATCCCCCTGGCCTACGCCGCCGCGGGCTTCTCCGCGTTGCTTTCTTCCCTCGCCTACGCGGAGTTCGCCTCCGAAGTCCCTTCCGCAGGAGGCTCTTTCTCCTACCTCCGAGTGGAGCTCGGCGACACCGCGGCGTTCCTCGCGGCCGCCAACATCCTGCTAGAGGCCCTCGTCGGGGCCGCCGGGATCGCACGCTCCTGGACGTCCTACTTTGCCACTCTCCTTGGACGCGATCCTGATTCCCTCCGCATCCACGCACCCGCCCTCGCCAGGGGCTTCGACCTGCTCGATCCGATCGCGGTCGTCGTACTCGTCGCTTGCTCCACTATCGCCGTCTTCGGCACTCGTCGCACCTCGATCCTGAACTGGTTGACCTCCATCTTGGGCGTCGCCGTTATAGGATTCGTGCTCGCCGCGGGGTCCGCTCACGCCGACACCTCTAACCTGACGCCCTTCTTCCCCTTCGGCGCTAAGGGCGTGTTTCAGGCGTCTTCCGTCGTCTACTGGGCCTACACGGGATTCGACATGGTGGCCACCATGGCCGAGGAGACTAAGAACCCCGCAAGGGACATCCCGCTCGGCCTCGTCGGGTCCATGTCCGCGATCACCGTCGTGTACTGCGCCATGTCGCTGGTGCTCGTCATGATGCAGCGGTACGACCAGCTCGACGTGAACGCCGCCTACTCGGTGGCTTTCGCCCGCGTCGGCATGAAGTGGGCCAACTACGTCGTGTCTCTGGGAGCGCTCAAGGGCATGACAACAGGGATGTTGGTCGGCGCGCTCGGTCAGGGCCGGTACACGACCCAGATCGCCCGCACGCACATGATCCCTCCCTACTTCGCGCTCGTGCACCCGAAGACCGGGACGCCCGTGTACGCCACAATCCTGGTCACCGCCGCCAGCGCCTGCATCGCCTTCTTCTCGAGCCTCGACGTACTCGCGAGCGTGTCCTCCATCAGCACCCTCGCCATCTTCGCCCTCGTGGCGCTCGCATTGCTCGTGAGAAGGTACTACGACAGGGAGGTCACGCCCAAGTGCAATCTCTACAAACTGGTGGCGTCTCTCTTCCTGATCGTTGCCTCTTCCGTCGCCTTATCAGCATACTGGAACTCTGACGCAAAAGGGTGGATCGGCTACGCGATCACGGCGCCGCTGTGGTTCCTGAGCACGCTGGCGCTATCAGTTTTCGTGCCTCAGCAGCGGAAGCCAAAGCTCTGGGGCGTGCCTCTGGTTCCTTGGCTGCCTTCGCTCTCCATTGCCATGAACGTGTTCTTGATCGGATCGCTTGGTAGACAGGCTTTTGTGAGGTTCGGAATATGCACAGTCGTGATGCTTGTTTACTACGTGTTCGTAGGCGTCCACGCGACCTACGACGTTGCCCATCAGGAGCTTGTGGACGTAGAGAAGCCGCCGTTGACGGCGACTGGCAACGGAGGAGTTGATCGAGGAGGAAAAATGACAACAAACATCTGATGGTTCAATGCAAGAATTTCTCATTTCAGAGCAACAATTGTGCTTGAGGAGTTCAACTGAGCCTTCAACTAATGTCGGTAACAGCAGTAGCTTCCATGCTTTTGGTTCTTCACAATTGGAGTCCCATCTGAATTACTAATTTATATTATCGCCATCAAGAATTTTTTTTTTCATTTTCTTTATTCGTTTTGGGAAGGTAAAAGAAAGGGATTTGTAAATGGTGGAATCGTTTTTTCCTAGGGTTTGTGAACTTTAAACGTATGACACTCGAACTTATCCATTTGGAATAAGGGCTAATTCCCCATTCTCCTTAAAATTATACTGAACTTTTTATGTTATCCACTTATTTCTTCTTTACTTTTCAACACTCAATTAACTTCGATCTTTAAATTGTATATATATATATATATATTCAATCACATATTTACGTTTTTGGCTTTATTTAATTTTAAAAGTTATAAAAAAAGTAAAAAAGTTACGGTAAATAAGATGAAGATGAGAGTTGGTCCATTTAACTTTTTAATTTCTGTAGTTTTTAAGAAGCAATAGATAAAATTAAATCAGGCAAAGAGGTAAATGCGTATTTGAAATCGAATATAGTTGTTCATTTGGGTTTAGTGAAAGTGACAAGTAATATTAAATTTCGGATAATGAAAAATATGATATAATTTAGGAGATGAAAATTGAATACACTCTAAATTATGATGAAAGCGGACAGTAGAATCTTACTCCCAGTTTTAAATGTTTATGGCCACTTTGAACGAGGGTCAACTAATAAATGAAGAGCAACATTTTGCTCTTTATTTTTATAGATAAACATATATTTTTTACGTATGGATCCCGTCGTGATGAGGTTAATGCTCCAATTATTGGAGCATTCAAAACTGCATTATATCTAATTTCTAATGCGTAACATCGCATCAATATTTTATTTTCTCTCTCGTTGATATCAAATTTAAAATTAATAATAAAAAATATCACGTCAATAATTTTATCTTCTCTAATTAAACTTAATTTTGTATTTGAATGGTCATTCATTTTTTTCAAATTTTTACAAATATGATCATTTAACTTTTCAAAATTTCAGTGATAATCATCATTAAAAAATATAAAATGATAAATAAATAAAAAACTAAAGGCACTTAAACTAATCTAACACGGTTTGAGCATGACCAAGTGGGATCGGACTGCCTAATTTTTTTATGTATATTAAATATACAATATTATAATTATTAAATGACGGAAACAAAAATAGAGAAATAAAATATTTATTACATTTTTGCCCTAATATAATAAAAAATATCATGATATATGAAAAAATTTGTCACATTTTTCTAACCTAAAATTTGGATTAATGAAAAGTAAAAAATATTATAATATATGATATATAATAAAAAATTAGTTATAATGTATGATTAAAAATTTAAATATATAAAAAATATCGTGGTTACAATTTGGTTCAGCACCTCGTTAGATGTCAGGATGTGCTCACCATCCCGTTGGACGGTCCAATATGATTTAGTTCGAGTCGGACAAAATTTCATGCGAAAAAAATTTATTAGTCCAAATTTTAGGACAAAAAATGTAATAGGTTTTTTATTTTTCTAATTTAATAATTAATATATTATTATATATTTAATACATATAAAAAATTTGGCAGTCGATCCAATTGGATCGTGCCCACATTGTGTTAGATGAGTCTAAGTGTCTTAGATTTTTTTTATTTATTTGTACTATAAATTTGAAAAAGTTGAATGATTTTATCTAAAAAAATTGAAAAGTTGAATGACCATACAGATACAAAATTAAGATTGAATAGTGGAAAGAGAAAAATATTGATGTGAAATTTCTTATTTAAATTGGATATCGAAAAGAAAGAAAATACTCAGGTGATGTCACGTAAGCATCCACGTTAACGCCTGTCAGTGATCAATTAACTGGCAGTAACTAATTGTGATGATCACGATTGAAATCAGTGGCGGAGCCGGCCAACCTATTAAGTGGATTCACAAATAGTAAAATTATTTTAAATATATTTATTAATATACAATATTTTTTTTCATTTTTAACATTTGTCACAAAGTATTTATTTTTGAAAAATATTCATTTTTTAGGATAAACAAGAATAAAATTATTTTAATTTTAGTTCTATATATATGCATATGTATAATTAGAAATATTCATAAACATTTAAATAAGAATTGATATTAAAAAGTATATACTCAAATGCATGATCAAGAAATAATAACGTTAACACTATATATCTAACAGATAAATTATTAGATTATGATGATATAGAATTGAACATTTCTGTAAAGATAATAAAAACATTCCACATTCAAATTACCTTTGATAAATTTGTTTACCTCAAGCAGAATTAATATTTTTAGAGAAATTAAAATATGAAAAATATAAAATAGATGGTGAAAACTCTTAAACATTCACTTCAAATAATTGCAACAAAAACTTGGGGGATGTGTGGTTCTAACAAGAGCAAAATGCAACATGCGCCAAATCAGTTGAGCTAATGATAACATTTGCTAAACTACTACTATTATACTACTTATCCAGTGGGTGCACGTGCACCCACTGGCATCCACGTGGCTCCGCCACTGATTGAAATGCTTCTAAAGTTTGATGATTATAATGTTACAAGATAATGACATTAGAAATTGATAACAAAGAATTCTAAAAAAAAGAATACAATACTTGTTGGAGCAAAGTTGTTAATCCATATATAATTATATTTTGATCATACAAACCTCAAAAGATTGGAGTTATATTTAGAATGTCGAAAAAGTTTAAATAGAAATGAGTGACTTCATGCACTAAACTTTCAATTAATATTTGTCTATGTTCGTATGAGATTTATATTCAGAGGTGAATATAAAAGTTATAGATAACTTTCTTATATTTGTAGAAAATTAAGAATCACATCATTGAGACAACTACATAAAACGTTATGTTTAAACAAGTGAAGCTTGAAAAGTTCAAATTGAATTTGATATTTTTATGTACTAAACTTATACTTAATATTTGAGTATTCCATCATGATATTTGGATAAAGATATTAATATAAAAGTTATATATAATCCTCTTATCTTTTCATAAAATTAAGAATCACCTCATTTGGACAACCGTATAAAAAATTATGCAAAAAATAATGAAAATCGACAAGTTCTATTTGAAGTTGATAATTTTATGTGCTGAACTTACGTTAAATATTTGATTACTTTATCAACTGATTTGGGATAACATGGAAAATTGTAAATAAAAGTGTTAGCTTTTAATAGAATTAAATATCATCTCATTTGGATACTGGTATGAAAAGTTATGTATAAAAGAGTAAATATCTAAAATGTTTCATTTGAAATAGACAACCTTGTGTATTAAACTTTAAATTAATATTGGACTATGATCTCATTAGATTTTGGATGAATGATGAACATAAAATTGTAGAGAATTTTATTATATTTCCATAGAATAAAAAATGAACTCATTTGAATACTTGTATGAAAAGTTATGTATAAATGAGTAAAGTCTATAAAGTTTAATTTGAAATTGACAACTTTATGCACTGAATTTTGATTAAATATTTGATTATAATCTCATTGGATTTTGGATGAATGATAATTCAAATTTGTAGAGCATTTTGTTATCTTCCATAGAATTAAATATCATCTCATTTGAATAACTGTGCAAAAAATTATGTATAAAAGAGTGCAGGTCTACCAGGTCGTCAATGACAAAACGGTCGACCGAAATATTAATGGTCAACCATTATGGGTAAAAAAGGATGAACGGCTTAAAACGAACGACCGAAGCTATTATTGGAACAACCGCGAATTATAGAGAACAAAGACATTTCTAAAACGGACGACCGAAACATTAACGGTCGACCGTTATGGGAGCAAAGGCAACAACAACGACTAAAATCCTTCTACAGACTACCATCAATGGATAACTGCGCAGAAAAGATAAGCGCAACGGCTAGTTACTATTTAAGACGGTCGATCGTTATCTAAAATGGTCGACCATTATAGAGGTGACAACACAACACTTTTCAAATTGATTTACAACGGCCATATTTTTAAGAGAAGCCTATAAAAAGGATTCAAAAGACTGAAGTAAGACAAACTAAGCAAGGCAAATCATTCTAAAAGCTTCCTTCAAGTCCAAAGTATTTCTTTGAGCTTAATCTTGCAAATCATCCATTCCCTCTTCTAGTTTCTAAATGTAAACATTCTTTGTAAGAAGAGAGAATTTGAGGGAATTCTTGTGTTTTTGTTTAGAGAGTTTAAGAGCTCCTTGTAAGAAAATGTGTGCCTTACCTCTTGAGCAAAGAAGAAGACATTGTGGTGTAAAAAAGGTTATTCTCTCCCTACAAGAAAAGAGAAAGCTAGTGAATCTCCGACGGTCTCGAGGTTGGAAAGTTAGAGCAGGGACATAGGCCAAGGTGTGGCCGAACCTCGTCAACAAACCACCGTGCATCTCAAGTTTATCTTTCTCTCTCTCCTTCCTATTCTATTATGCATGTGATTTGATTACTATTGTGTTGGTTTAAATATTAACGAATCAATTTTAAACTTCCGCAACGATTTTTGTAAAATTGGTATTTTTGATTTAAACACCAATTCACCCCCTCTTGGTTCCTTGTGATCCTACAATACTTAGTATGTGTGATCAATCATTAATCATTTTGATCACGTGAGCTGATGTAACTTTATGGCTGTGTTTGAATTGGGGAACTAAAGTTCCCCCAATGTTCTCGAAATTTATTGACAAGACCGTGAAGTTCTCGATCTGCATTTGGATGAAGTTCTCCAATGTCGATTGGACATTTAAATCTCGATGTACTCCGTCCGTTGTGGACGTAGAAGGCCTTCTTGTCTATGAGGGCCTACTTGGGCTAAGTCTCAGCTTAACCCCCTCCATCACCAACACTACCACCACTACATCCTTCTCACCTCATCAGCAGCTCAACCTTTTTCCCTCTCCACTCATTCCCATTATCTTGCCCTCAGAAGCCTCTATCGTGTGATCCTGCAAGTAGTGTTACTATTTCCTTGATTAGATCCATGGAAAACACACAAATCTAGCACATTCAGTCTACAGGTAGGAAAAGGCCTATGGCTCTGCTACGGGGAATCGACATGGACCCAATGTTGTCTACAATGGCTACGGCGACGGAGAGGGACAATGAGGAGGATCTTGCCATGCATCCTCCCCCAACAAATAGTGCAACAGTCGGCGATAATAGTTCTAGCAAGTTCACCGTCGTCGGTGCCGAGACGTGTATGACGTCGAGTGGGCCTCCTCCCGAGGCCTTGCCAGCAATGAGGAAAACAACGAGGAGGCTTGCAAGAAGCTCCTCCTCTCCAAGGACCAATCTGCGAATCTCAAGGAAAGCATCAAAGAGCACAACACCCTCAACCCTGTGGGTCAATGAGCAATTGCTGATGACTGACAGGGGTAGGAAGGACGCAGAGGCCAATGGTGGAGGCGGAGGGGGATAAGGAGGTTGCGACATGGGCGATTGAGGAGGAGGAAGAAGTGGGTGGGTGATGGAGAAAGTTCGGGCATCAAAAATACGAATTTGCAAATTCTTAACAAGGTTGAGAACTTTTGGTCAAGAACTTTTGTCTAAAAAGTTTGTCTCATCATCACGTGACGGGCTCATCACAAAGGCTGTTAAGGCTGTTTGTTTGAACTATCCAAAACTCATAAGTTCTTTGCCAAACACTACCTATAGTTTATATTCTTCAAGTGGGTCCTTTAAATAGTGAAATTTATCACTTCTAATTCATTAGGTTATGCGTAAGTTGGAATCAGGGCTTTTCAAAAAGTGACCACAGGAATGGATTTTGCTATATCCTCCTAATTTAGGAGGATTTAACCTCCTAAGTGAGTCACAATGACATAAATGTAAATTAGTCAACTTTTTGAGGTAATTAAAAAATGTGAGTATTAGGAGAATTTGTAGATTAAAGTTTTAGGAGGATTTAACATTTTTCTTTTGACAATATAGATTTTTTTTCTTTTTCATCCCCTTTTGTCATCACTGAGTGCTGCGTGTCTCGTGTAAGCTGTCAAGTCAAATGATGTTGCTCTTATATCCATTTTTCCATATAAAACTACATATTCAAGGATATTTTCTTAATTATAAAAGTAATCGATTAGTTATTGTATCAAACAATATATAATTTTATTATTGTTGACGCAGAATAGACAACAATGTATCTTTTAAAATCAACTTAGTGGGCAGCTTTTATTGATATCTTACTTCACAGTCACTCAATGCGTCAAAATAGTTATCAAACACTTTTTAGATGAACTGATTACGATATGTTTCAAATTTATGTTTATGTTTATCTTTATGTATTAGATCAATTATCTCAAAAGATGTCAAAATACTTGTGATCCATTGACATGGCCCCATAAAAATATGGAAAATCGATGCACAGGAAATGATATTACATTAATTTAGGCATCCTAAAATTGTTTGTTGTATGTTTTAATTGTTTGTCAAAATATAGTACTTTTAGCGGATTCAAGAGAAGAGATTAATATAAAATTAAAAATATGGAGAAATACGTTGGAGTCAAAGAGTTTTCGTTTAAATAGGAATAAAACAGAATATATGCATAGCAATTTCATAAATAAACAACTTAGAGACGATTTGAAAGTTAGGCTAGGGGAGGATATAATTCCTCAAGTGATAACGTTTAAATATTTATGATCAATTGTAAGACAAGATGGTGAGATTAATGACGATGTTAATCATAAAATTCAAGCTGGTTGGTGTAAGTGGAGGAAAGCTACTGGAGTTCTTTGTGATAGAAAAGTACCCAATAAAGTTAAAGAAAAATTCTATCGTACTGCTATAAGACCAGCAGTGTTATATGGTAGTGAATGTTGGGCTATGAAGGGACAACATGAACGTAAAGTGGGGGTAACCGAAATGAGGATGTTGAGATGGATGTGTGGTCATACAAGATTAGATAAGATTATGAATGATCATATACGTGAACGAGTCGGAGTTGCTCCTATTAATGAGAAAATGATAGAGAATCGTTTGAGATGGTTTGATCATGTTCAGAGATGACCATTAAATGCGCTAGTAAGAAGAGTAAATCAAATAATTTGAAATCTGATTAAAAGAGGGAGATGGAGGTCAAGACGGACACTTGGCGAACTAATAAAGTAAGATCTATTGGTGAATAATATATCGAAAGATTTGATTACTAATAGAGCGGAATGGTGTCGTATGATCAATGTAACTGACCCCACCTAGTGGGATAAGGTTTTGTTATTATTGTTTAATTAGCACTCCATTTAATTTAATTAACGAAGCTTCATCTTGGAACTTAATAGTAAGAAAAAGAGAGACAAAAATACGTAAAAACTTCATCTCGGACTCCGATCCAACACACGTGGATCCAATTCTCTTCGGATCCTTGCGGAATCCATCTACCCCCCGGCATGTTGTGTCTTCACAGCTCATAGAAGTTTGAATGATTCGATCTTATTATTAGGTGATAAATTGATTCAACGATTTCTTATTGTTCAAAATTCGTGGTCCAAAGGAGAGAATATTATTCTATGTCTCTATTACCATTTTTTAAAAATACTATTAACACTCCACTATATTACTGAAAACATTAACAAAAAAATTTGTGAAAAAAATCACCCGTATCTATAATACCATTTATTATATCTAGTATATATATATATACATATATATATATATTAAAGTGGCTAACAATAAAAAGTATTTGATAACATATATATGATATTGAGTTAAGATGTGTGGAGCTCAGTGGATGGATGATGCAATAAAAGAAAAGGGAACTCTACCTATATATTAAATTTGTGATAAAAAGGGTAAATGCAAAAGCTTAAATTGTATTATGAGGAGTAAATTTACTTATATTTTGTCATTTCTATGCTCTCCCTCCAAATCCCAAAAGCCCACCCCGGTTCACAATCGCATTTGCGTTTGCTGCAATCCTACGCCTCCTCGTTCCATTGCCACCCACCCACGCGTCGCACTGAACGGTACACACGAACCCAACGGCTACATTTCGGTCCGCGGGCCCTGCACGACAGACAAATTACAAAACGTGTACCGTCCTCTCTCTCGCTCTTTCTTAGGGCAGAGCAAACCCGGGACCGGGTCCGGGTCTAGGCGGACCCGGTCCTGGCCCGACTTTTGCCGGGTCAGAAATTTTCCGACCCGATACCGGACCCGGACCCGATAGACCGGGAATCGAACCGGGTTTGCGTCCGGATCCGGTTGCCAGGCGGATCCAGCGGTCGGATCTGGCCGCTAGTGGCCGATCCGCGTCACCGGATCCGGCCGCAGGCGACCGGATCCGGCCGCAGGCGACCGATCCGGCCGCCAGGCGACCGGATCCGGCCGCAGGCGACCGGATCCGGCCGCAGGCGACCGGATCCGGCCGCAGGCGACCGGATCCGGCCGCAGGCGACCGGATCCGGCCGCAGGCGACCGGATCCGGCCGCAAGCGTCCGATCCGGCCGCCAGGCGACCGGATCCGGCCGCAAGCGTCCGATCCGGCCGCCAGGCGACCGGATCCGGCCGTCAGGCGGTCGGAGTAGAGAGAGAGAGGAGAGGGGAGGAGAGGACGGCCGGAGTCGAGGATCGCCGTCATCGCCGCCGCCGCCGTTGTCGTGAGAGAGAGGGAGAGGGCGAGAGAGAGGGGGAGAGAGAGGGAGAGGGAGAGAGGTGGGAGAGAGAAAGAAAAAGAGAGAGAGAGCGGATCGGGTAAAAGAGGGAGGGAAAAGAGAGAGAATGTTTATATAGTAAATGATATCGGGTCGGGTCCGGATCGGGTATCTGTATTGTAGACCCGGTCCCGACCCGATACCGGCGGGTTTTTCATTTCAGAGACCCGGTCCCGACCCGAATCTAATCCGGGCCGGGTTATTTTCCCGGTTTTCCGGGTCGGGCCGGGCCGGGTCGACCGGGTTGACCCGGCCCGTGCTCAGCCCTACTTTCTAACGTCTCATTTAAATTTGATCTCCAACTCCTCCCTATAAATACCACCTAAATCGCTTGCCCCTTCATCTACTGCGCAATCTTTTCTAGGCCTTTCTTTACTGTATTCGTTCTGCTCGAGAGAGAGAGAATTAAATGGCAGCGCTACGTGCCCCTCTGAAAGCTTCATCTTTCCTAGTCTTTCTGCTGCTGGTGGCTCTTGCGGTGGTCAGTAGCGCGCAGGACTTCGGCATGACGCCGAGCCTGCGCCATCAACTGAGTCGCCGCCACCGCGCCGGGCGTCATAGTCGTCGCCTTGGCTACTCTCATGACGTTCGTTGCTCTGCTTGTATCACGGAGTCATTTTTCGCTTGATGACTCGTGCGACGTCTAGACGTGTCCAACATTTAGGTAAGCTCTTTTGAATATTTTGCGAAAGCTTGCTTATGCCACTTTTCGAATGTCACAGTTTTTTGGGACGCTCGATCCCAAGCGGCTACTTCTTCGGTGGAGGCATTCATAAACGAACGGGCACTTCGACGGGACGCTCGATCTTTGTGGGACGCTCTTGTGGGTTGCTACCCCACGCTCGAGGTACGGTGCTAGATTTAGGAAAGCTAGAAATTTTTGTTGAATAAATAAGAATGATTACAAAGCTTCGGGATATGACTAACGGGTCTCTCCTAATATACCGCAGGCCCGGAAGGTCTATATGCGACGTGTGATGTGGAGAACAAACTATGAGGGTGCACTTTTGAAGGGTGCAGAAATTACAAAACTGTCACTATCACACTTGAAAATAAAACTAAGTACAAAAGTGGGTTGAAAAGGAAAAATTACATTAAACAAGATAACTCGACGTGCCCCGGGGAAAGCCCCCGGGACATTCTCTCCCACTCAAGTCAGCGACGTCCTTGGAGCTACAGCTTGAAATTCTTCAATTTTCTACTTGAACTGTCACAAGTCTTCAGCTATCTCCCAACTTGTGTCGGCGTCCGATCTTCCATTCCATCGAACAAGATACTCCTTCTTCCGATTTTTCGTACGGACGGCGAGTACTTCTTCAACTTGATCAATAAACTACTGACACCGACGGGGCACGGTCTGAAACCCCACGTCCGGGGTCTTCATTGTCTTCGACGAAGGGTTTGAGCAGGCTGACATGGCAGACGGGGTGTTACTGCATCTGATGCGGGAGCTCCAACTTGTAGGCCACATTGCCTACCTTCTTTAGGAACTTAAACGGGCTCTCGTAGCGCCTAACGAGGCCCTTGTGCAGATTCTTCCCACTTAGTCACAGATGTTGGACCAGCTTCACAAGGACCAGATCTCCAACTTCAAAGTTGACATCTCGTCAGGCGGTGTCCGCCCACTTCATGCGATTCGATGCCTTGTGTAAACATGCTCTCGCTATGTCATTCTGCTCATGTCATTCTCTTGCCATGCGGTGAGCAGCGGGGACTTTGCCATCATAGGATGTGACGACGGCCTGGGCGTCAGAGGTTGCTGCTCCGTCACTATCTCGAAGGGACTTCGATTGGTCGACTCGCTCCGTAGCAAGTTGTAAGAAAATTGTGCGATGTCGAGTAGCTTCGCCCAGTCCTTCTGATTGGCACTCATATAGTGTCGCAAGTAGATCTCCAAGATACAATTCACCATCTCCATTTGGCCGTCGTTCTGAGGATGAAGTGATGTCGAGAAATGCAGGTTGGAGCCCATCATTTTGAACAGTTCCTTCCAGAAGTTGCCAACGAATCAATCATCTCGATCGCTGACGATGCTTTGTGGTAGGCCCCAATACTTCACTACATGCTTCATGAATAACTCCGCAGCTTCGGTAACAGGACAACTTGCGGAGACGACGACGAAGATGGCATACTTGGAGAACCGATCGACGACCACCATGATGGTACCTGCCCCTTCAGACTAGGGCAGGCCCGTGATGAAGTCCATGGAGACATCCTTCCATGGACGCTCTGGGATAGGCAGGGGTTCCAGAAGTCCGCCGGGCGCTTAGTTGAGATTTTTGTCTTGCTAGCAAACAAGGCATGTCTTCATGAAAGATTCAACATCATCCTTGGCTAGAAATAGTTATCTTCGATGAGTGCCAAAGTGCGACGGATGCCCGGATGTCCCGCCCACTTGGAGTCATGGTACTCTTGCATGATAGTGCGCCGTAAGTTGTCGAACAGAGGAACGTAGATGTGACTTTCCTTGGTGAAGATCAGTCCATCTTCCACCCAAAAGCTGTGTGTCTTTCCCTCCTTTGCTTGCTCGAACAGGTTCTTTGCCGTGGGATCCGACTTCAGTCCCTTCTTGATCCTCTCGATCATGTCGGCCTGAGATGAGCTCATGGCCGCCAATTCCGCGCGTCGGCTGAGGGCGTTGGCAACGACATTCGTCTTGCCAGGCTTGTACTCCAGGACGTAATCGAACTCTGCCATAAAATCTTGCCATTTTGCTTGCTTCGGCGATAGCTTCTTCTGCGCTTCAAAGTAGCTAGTCGCGACGTTGTCCGTCTTGATGTGAAATCGCGACCCAAAGAGATAGTGCCGCCATGTTCTAAGACAATGGATCACCGCGGTCATCTCCTTCTCCTGAACGGCGTAGCGTCGCTCTGTGTCGTTGAGTTTTCGACTCTTGAACGACACGGGTTGCCCCTCTTGCATAAGAACTCCTCCAATGACATAGTCAGAAGCATCTGTCTGTACCTCGTAGGGCTTGGTGTGGTCTGGCAGGACGAGCACCGGTTCCTCCGTCATAGCTCTCTTGAGGGTGTCGAACGCTTCCTGGCATGTCGACGTCAATTCCCACTTCACATTCTTTCGGAGGAGATTCGTCAAAGGGGTGATCACATGTTAATACCCCTTGACAAACCGCCTATAGTAGTTCGTCAGGCCAAGGAACGAACGCATGTCAGGAACCCACCTGGGTGGCTCCCACTCCATGATGGCCCGAATCTTCGCGCCATCCATCTTCAACTTGCCACATCCGACGACATGTCCCAAGAAGTGCACTTCCGATTGGGCGAAGGCGTACTTCTCCTGCTTGACGTAAAGCTCGTTCTGTCACAACACCTCGAACACTTGACGAATGTGCTCGATATGCTCCTCCAAGGTGCGGCTGTAGATCATGATGTCGTCGAGATATACAACCACGAACCTGTCAAGGAATGGTTGCAATACCTTATTCATGAGAGTGCAGAAGGTCGCTGGGGCGTTTGTGAGGCCGAAAGGCATCACGAGGAACTCGTAGGAGCCGTATCTTGTGACGCACACCGTCTTCTGCACATCTTCATCCGCAATTCGGACTTGTCAATAGCCCGAATGAAGATCCAACTTGGTAAACCATCTCGCGCCGTCAAGTTGGTCGAACAAGTCCGCAACTAGATGGATGGGGTACTTGTTCTTCACCGTAAGCTTGTTGAGCACCCGGTAGTCGATGCACATCCGGAATCATGCTTCTTCTGAAAAAGTACCGGGGCGCCATATGGAGACTTCGAGGGCCGAACATATCCTGCATCCAATAGTTCGGTGAGTTGCTTGCGGAGTTCTGCAAGTTCCGGAGGGGCTAGCCGATAAGGGACTCCATGAGGGGGCTTCGATCCTGGGACCAAATCGATGACATGGTCCACTTCACGCTTCGGAGGCAACCTCTTTGGGAGTTCCGGGGGCATGACGTCCGTAAAGTCCTCAAGAATTTCAAGGACTTTGGGAGGTGTTGGAGTGGAGGGCCCCGAATCTTTCAATATGGCGGTCGTCATGAAGGTGTGCTCCTGTCTGCGCAACCCCTTCGCCACTTGTATGACGGAGAGGGTCTTCTGCTTGAGATCACCTCCCGACCTCACGGGAACGTTGTAGGGTCCCTTGGGGTCGAAGATGATCCTTGAGTTGGTGAGCGGGATGACACATGCAGCAATGTGTCGTAGAAAAGAGATGCCCGCCACCATTTCGTAATCGTCCACCGGTGCCACCGTCACGTCGAAGCTTTCCGACCACTTGCCGATGCGAACCTTCATTCCAGGAGAAATCCCCGTGGTCGAGATAGACTTCGCGTTTACCGTCTTAAACGTGACGTTAGTCTTATGTAGTGGCAACTTCAGCTTCTTGACGGCCACTTCTGACACGAACAACTCCGTTGCTCCCGTGTCAATGAGGGCGTTGAAGACTTGTTCGTTTAACTCGATGTTCGCATAAAGTCGAGCGGCCGATGAAGGACCTTTCGAGGCGTTGATGGCGCTGAGAACGTGCATCGAACTGAGACATGCCTCCTCCTTCGCCTTCTCGTCGGGGCAATATATGGTGTTGACCGTCGCCTTTTGCGGACAATCGCTTGTTCAATGCGGACCCTTGCAGATGTAGCATGGTTTCGACGGCTTTCCGTCCCTCTTGAAACAGTCATTATTGGGCCTCCTGTCTTGGTGTCCCTTTCCTTTGTCTTAATAGTGCGGCTTGCCTCCTTACAACTTTGGCTTCTCTCCCCCACCATAGTCCTTGCCCGAGGACTTTGGTGGTGGAGCGCTCGTTTTGGCATACTCCACGAGCGACTCAGCGGCAGCGACTAGTGAGCGGAGGTTGGGGCAATCTTTTCGCTCCAACTCCGTCCTAGCCCATGGCTTCAAACCCTTCACGAAGACCGTCAACAACGTGTCTTCTTCCACCTGGGAGTTCTGTAGGCGGAGCTCAGTGAACTCTTTCACGTATTCATTCAACGTGCTCTTCTGGTAAATGTTGAACAACACAATCTTGGCCTCCAATCCCGATTTGGCAGGGTAGAAGTAATTCGTCAGCTGCCTCTTGAAGTCGTCCCACCTCTCGATGGGCTCGACGTTGCCACGTTTCACATCATCGCAATGACACCGTCACCATAAACTCGCTGCATCTTGCAAGTAGAAGGATGCGGTCTTCACCATCCTCGCTTCGGATGTCACGTCCGAAACCTCCATGTACCTTCGAACGTTACACGGGAAGTCACTGATCTCCTTTGTCGACCTCTCACCTTTGTAAGACCGCGGCTTCGGCACATCAATTCTTGCCTCATAGCGTCGCTTGAGTTCTTCCCGCATGGTCTTGAACTCTTGCTCCATCTCGAACTGCATGTTTGAGAGACCATTGTCCAATGTCTCCCGCATATTCATGATCATCGCCTCCGTGGACTCCAGCCGCGTATACAACGACGCCATCTCGTCCCGCACCGTCGTGAGATCTACGGTGTTCTCCAACTCCCGCTCGCGCGTTGCGAGTTGGTCTTGCATTTCGCCCATGTCCAATTGGAATGGACCGAGGCGTTGCTCGAAGGCGAACAAGGCGTCCTTCGAGCGGGCGCGCCCGCGCTTGGGGCGGCCCTTCTCCGGTGCGACGGGTTCAGTCGTCATCTCCGAGTTCGACGTCATTTCTCCTTGATCGTCGAACGCCAACTTGAGCGGTCCCAGAAACGCTGCTCTGATACCAACTTGTCACCGGGTCATTTTTCGCTCGATGACCCGTGCGGCGCCTAGACGTGCCCAACGTCTAGGCAAGCTCTTTTGAATGCTTTACGGAAGTTTGCTTATGCCACTTTTCGAATGCCACAATTTTTTGGGACGCTCGATCCCGAGCGGCCGCTTCTTAGGTGGAGGCGTTCGTAAATGAACGGGCACCTCGACGGGACGCTCGATCTCTTCCGAGCGTCCGCTTCTTAGGTGGAGGCGTTCGTAAACGAACGGGCACCTCGACGGGACGCTCGATCTCTTTGAGACACTTTGGGACGCTCTCGTGAGTTGCCATCCTACGCTCGAGGCACGGTGCTAGATTTAGGGAAGGTTGAAATTTTTGTTGAATAAATAAGAATGATTACAAGGCTTCGGGATGGATGTGAATGTTCCCGTTGTGATTTGGAGGACTTGACAGTTAGCGAATGTGAGCTTAATAGGTCATTTTATCGTAGAATTAGAGTCTCGGAGGTTAGTGAAGCTCTTAAGAAAATGGAGAATGGTAAAGCCGTTGGACCGGATGGTATACCGATTGAAGTTTGGAAATGTTTAGGAGAAAAATGTGTGTTGTGGTTATGTAAACTATTTAATGAGATTTTACGGTCAAAAAAGATGCCTAATGGTTGGAGATTAAGTACATTAGTTCCTATTTACAAAAATAAAGGGGATATTCATAATTGTGCAAATTATAGAAGGATTAAACTTATGAGTCACACAATGAAATTATGGGAAAAAGTGATTGAGCATAGATTGAGAATGGAGACTAGTATTTCTGAGAGATAATTTGGGTTCATGCCAGGAAGATCCACTATAGAGGCGATTTATTTACTAAGGGGGATGATGGAGAAGTATCGAAGTAGGAGAAGAGACTTACATATGGCTTTCATTGACTTAGAGAAGGCATATAATCGGGTACCAAGGGATGTACTTTGGAAAGCCTTGCAAAAGAAGAGGGTGAGTGTTGCCTACATTAAGGTAATACTAGATATGTACGATGGGGCATTGACTAGGGTTAGGACACCCGGAGGTGAGACAAATGAATTTCCTATAGGAATTGACCTATATCAAGGATCAGCTTTAAGCCCGTATCTATTTAACTTAGTTATCGATGCTATAACCGAGAGTATCACAGAGGAGGTACCTAAGTGCATGCTATTTGCGGATGATATAGTACTTTTAGCGGATTCAAGAGAAGAGATTAATACAAAATTGGAAATATGGAGAAATACGTTGGAGTCAAAGGGTTTTCGTTTAAGTAGAAATAAAACAGAATATATGCATAGCAATTTCACAAATAAACAACTTAGAGACGATTTGAAAGTTAGGCTAGGGGAGGATATAATTCCTCAAGTGACAAAGTTTAAATATTTAGGATCAATTGTAAGACAAAATGGTGAGATTGATGACGATGTTAATCATAGAATTCAAGCTGGTTGGTGTAAGTGGAGGAAAGCCACTGGAGTTCTTTGTGATAGAAAAGTACCCAATAAAGTTAAAGGAAAATTCTATCGTACTGCTATAAGGACAGCAGTGTTATATGGTAGTGAATGTTGGGCTATGAAGGGACAATATGAACGTAAAGTGGGGGTAGCCGAAATGAGGATGTTGAGATGGATGTGTGGTCATACAAGATTAGATAAGATTAGGAATGACCATATACGTGAACGAGTCGGAGTGGATCCTATTAGTGAGAAAATGGTAGAGAATCGTTTGAGATGGTTTGGTCATGTTCAGAGAAGACTATTAGATGCGCCAGTAAGAAGAGTAGATCAAATAATCTAGAGTCCGATTAAAAGAGGGAGAGGAAGGCCAAGGCGGACACTTGGCGAACTAATAGAGCAAGATCTATTGGTGAATAATATACCGAAAGGTTTGGTTACTAATAGAGCGAAATGGCGTCGTATGATCCATGTAGCCGACCTCACCTAGTGGGATAAGGCTTTGTTGTTGTTGTTGTACAAGACTTCGAGAAGGACTAACGGGTCTCCCCTAATATACCGCAGACCCGGGAGGCCTATATGCGACGTGTGATGTTGAGAACAAGTTAGGGGGGTGCACTTTTGAAGGGTGCAGAAATTACAAGACTCTCACTATCACACTTGAAAATAAAACTAAGTACAAAAGTGAGTTGAAAAGAAAAAATTACATGAAGTAAGATAACTCGACGTGCCCCGAAAAAAGCCCCCGGAACACTTGCACATTGAGAACCCCATTCTTTTACATACATATACGAAGAGCGAAAGACTGAAGGAAATTGATGTAACACCTTTAAACATTGAAAATATTTGATTATGTCGGATGTTATACATATGATATTTATACGCTTGATGTAACAAAATAATTATTTATGAGTAGTTAATAACATTTTTTTTTCGGATCAGGTCCAAACTTTTTTAAAAAAGGTAAAGATGTTTGGATCAACTCATCCCCGGCCCTTGCAGGCTTAGAGGGCCATGTACGAGGCCCAACACGAATATTTCACAAGTATGGGCTTTCGAATTCTTTAGATGAGTCCAGATTTGACCCGTCTCAATATATCAAAGTAATTTGAGGGGCATGTACGAGGCCCAACATGAAAATTTCACAAGCATGGGCTTTGGAAATCTTTACTTACGCATTTTATTTTATTTCAACCCCTTATATTAAACAAATCGTCATCTTTCAAACTTGCAAGCGGCCAACGGTCAACTTTTTTTGTTAACTTCTCCATCTTTCGATTTATCCAATTATAATTTTTATCATCTATACAAAATATGACGAAGTACAAAATATAAAAAGTACACAAAATGACGGTAGAAGTACCTTTAATGTTTAATATTTAATATAAAATAACTAGTTAGTTTTATATTCACGTAGGGTTTCCTCAGTAATAAACACAATTCGAGAAATGTAAATAAAAATGATTTAATAATTCAATCTGTAATAAAAAAGCAAATACTTATTTGATCATGGATTTCAGACAATGTTAAGGCACTCGGTTGTTTCTCAGGAAAAAATGATTTTTTTTATTTACAATTGACACCATTAATTGGTCGAATTCCACACATAAATGGAGTTCCACATCATATGGAGTTCCACACTCTCAAGATACTTCCCTTAAAGGCACTCTTTGATCCATGTGGACTGAGATTTCTAGCATTAGACGCATTTTGGACTGCGCTGTCTATTAGTGGGCCTAAAAGAAACAGAACACGCAACGTAATTTAAAAAAAAAATCTGAGGATATAATATTTATATTATTATGAAATAATGAAAATATCACATTTCAGTGGGCCCACTAAATTGATTGCTGGCACACCTGGCACCTTCATTTGAGCAATGAGTGTGGGCACCATTTGGATTCCTCATTTTGGAAGTCAAGAAAGGTGAGAGCGACTCGAGAAATTAATGTTTGAAATTAACGAAGAAAAAAAACTTTTTTTTTCCGCCACAAATTTGAATCCTTAATAAAATATGGTCACATTTTCGTGGATTACAGTTTACGAAATCATATATAACCAACATATCCCTTTTTTGTCCAGATATTTTCCTACGGTTGGACCACTCCCCTTTCTCTCTCCAATTTTATTTCTCTGACGTTTAAAACTATTAGCACATATATAATATTTACAAATTAAATCACAGATTACTAATTTTTCCTGGTCCTGGTCCTGGTGCCGTGGTCAATAATGGCTTCTTTTTTTTTTCTCGAACGTTGAAATATTAGAAAGAGCAGGGATTTCATAGCTCAATTGGAATTGAAGCGGACGTTGAGGACACGTGTCGCGTCAACAGAGATTCGATAGCGAGAGGAGGGGGTGTGGGTTCCAGGGACGGGAGCGGGCCACGTCGCCCGGGACGCGGTGTCCGCGTCAGGTACACGCACGCGACGTGGTCGCGTCACCACGTGTCGAGCGCACCGCCCACTTTCCTCCCTCCCCGCCCCTGCAGCTCGACACGTTTCCTCGGGGACCAAAATCCGTCGCTCGAAACAAAAATGTACATGAAAACGTGAAAATTATTAAGAGAAAAAGTAACAACAATAAAGTCTTATCTCATTAGGTAGTGATCGATTACATAAATCGACGTTATTTCACTTTATTATATTAATATTATTTTTCGTTTTTTAGAAGAAAAGAAAAGTCAACATTTATTTTTAAGTGAAAAAGTCAAAGTATTAATATTTTTTGTTGTTAAAGCATTAAAGTAAATTATATATAAAATGTAAGGATTTTCTATAGCATTTTTGTAAATTACTTAATCTAGTTATGTATAATTAATTTTTTTTGACAAAAGCAGAGAGTTGTAACAGAGATTAAATTTATAATAATAAATCTAGATAGTTTTGCAAAATAAAAGTCGATCTGTAGCAAGAAAAAAATCAGATCACGGCCATCGAATTTCGAACCCATCCATATTTTATTCTTCTAAAAAAACCGAGTACAATATGTCAATCGATATTTTCTTTTTGTACGGAATTTAATGCTGCTATGAAATTATAAGCAAAAATGGTCCCACTGGCATTTCGTTCTTCTTCTTCTTTTTCTTTATTTTATTTGTTTATTTATGTTTATTTTTTTTACTTTATTTTTGTGCGTTCCGTGGCCTTCTCTGTCTGAGGACGTACCGCGTGGTCGCGATCTGCTCCAATGGACTCGCTGGACAGCGGTGCGGCGTGGACCCATGCCGACATATTTGGGAGCGCCTCAAAAAAAAAAATTTTTTTTCAGGGTTCTAGCGATGTGTGGACGAGAGTGGCATAAAATGATAAAAAAATTCTAAAAATCGAATATAAAATTATTAGCACCCAGTCGTATTAAAAACATAATCTCATTATTCGAACTTTAATTAAAATAAATTCGACCTAAACTTTTACGCGAAAGATTCAAAATCTAGTTCTAAGTTTGTTTTGATAATTAGTTGCACATATTTCTTTCTTAATTTGCTCTACTTTAACAATATTATTTATCACGAGTGGGAATGATTACATCAATAATTTCATGTGTCTCCCTACCTTTTCTCTGTCATGGGCCCAGCGAATTTGTGGAGATGCAACTGGCGATGGCTGTAATGGAGTTGTGTCTCTAAACCTTACATGCAAGATTCAGGTGACGACTAAATAGAGATACCAAGCAATTCACAGGTCGGCACAAAGTGAATGTTTAGCCTCTTAATTAGGACCGTCATTCTTAAAATTCTAATGTAATTTTTTTGGATTATTTTTTTTATCTCACATACTATTTTTATACTTTATTTTTATTTAACATTATTAACGGTTTGATAAGCGGATAGGTGTTTAATAGCAGATTTAACTAACGGATAGCGGGTAGTGAATGATAGTTAGTGGTTAGAGATTATAACAAATAAATATTTAGTAAACTTAGCAATAGAAATAGTTGATGAATATAAAATGACATAATTAGATATATGACAAATTATTCAATTCAAACATTATACAAATTTTATTATATATAATAAATAAATTATTTATATATCAATTAAATAAAATAAAATTTCACAACTATTCTTTTTGTTAAAATATATAAAAATTTATATTGACAATAAATTTTATATAGTGCACCAATGATATGAAAATATTAATTGTGAAATTAACATATAAATAATATATAATTAATTGAGCATGAACACAAATGTACTTAATTTATAGAAACAAATAAGTAAAAGTGAAAAAAATTATAAAATACTAATATCTAATCGCTTGAAACGCTAAATGTACTTATTTTTATCATTTATCAAATAAATAAAATAATTTTTGAATCGTTAAATGCTACTTAAAATATTAGTTTTGATATTATCATACAAATCCTTTATCATAGTAGTAATAATCAAAGTTAAAATAATAAAACTACAAAAAATATATTAAAAATATAAGAGTGGCAAAAAACATGCCTTCAATTATTGGGAAGGAAAGATGAGATAGACGTAGGAAATAAAATCACACGACAGTAGTGAGCAGAGAAAAGTCACTAATCATAATATTGTTTCCTTAAGTTTGGCTAAAAAAAAAATAGATGTGAAAGCCAAAAAAAAATTATATATCGCCTAGAACGATATTGGTGTAAATACTGTGGGAGAAGAGGGGGAGAGAGAGAGAGAGAGAGAGGACAGTCTAACAACCTAGAGAATCAAAGAATGTTTGCGTTCTAGTGAATAATGACCACCACAGTTATTTTGCCCTTTTTGAGTACATGTCTCCATTGACGGGCGAAAGCAACGCCACTCTCTCTCTCTGCATATATATATATATATATATATATATATATATATATATATTCTTTTTTTTCCTGGCAAAGGGCTTTTGTGATTCGATTTTGGATATTTTTTTATTGCCTTTCCCATCCTTTTCAATCATAAAAGTTCCAGCCCTTTTTTAATTAAAATATTAATACTTGAATGGGGGCCTCTCATATTTAATTGGAGACATCTTATTTCCTTCAATTTTAATAATTTGATAAATTCGGCAATGCATTGCTAACATATTCATCATATATATATATATATATATATAATATTTTCTTTTTTTTCCTGGCAAAGGGCTTTTGTGATTCGATTTTGGATATTTTTTTATTGCCTTTCCCATCCTTTTCAATCATAAAAGTTCCAGCCCTTTTTTAATTAAAATATTAATACTTGAATGGGGGCCTCTCATATTTAATTGGAGACATCTTTTTTCCTTCAATTTTAATAATTTGATAAATTCGGCAATGCATTGCTAACATATTCATCATATATATATATATATAATAATAATAATAATAATAATAATAATAATAATATTTTCTTTTTTTTCCTGGCAAAGGGCTTTTGTGATTCGATTTTGGATATTTTTTTATTGCCTTTCCCATCCTTTTCAATCATAAAAGTTCCAGCCCTTTTTTAATTAAAATATTAATACTTGAATGGGGGCCTCTCATATTTAATTGGAGACATCTTTTTTCCTTCAATTTTAATAATTTGATAAATTCGGCAATGCATTGCTAACATATTCATCATCAATTGTCGCGTAAAGTAACCAACTAAATATTGATGCAGTGGTAACGAACTGCGCGCTAAGTGATCCATGAATTAATAGTCCAAAATTAATCTTTGGAGTCACCATGAAGAGTATTATTATAATCGTTCAAACTTTAAATACCAAATTAGTCGTATGCTAATAGCTCTGAATACTAATGAATTGTGATAAAAAAAAATAACCGCATACATTGTACTAAGTTTACAATATGATAAGTGTAATATTAAGACATGCCATGAATATATCAATTGACGAGTGTAATATTAAGACATATTCATCATCAATTGTCGCATCGATGGGTTAATAGTTCAAGATTGATCTTCGAAGTCATCGCATTGATCAAAAGTATTATCACAATCGTTGGAACTTGTGATTGAAAAAATGGCCGCATGGATTGTACTAAGTTTACAATATGATAAGAGTGTAATATTAAGACATGCCATGAATATATCAATTGATGAGTATTATGATTTCGAAAGCGTATCCATAATTTTCATGAATAGTCCTCCAATGATATATCTGTATTAACATTTATCCTATCTTTTTCATAATACTCTCTTAACTTTAATTTTGTAACTTCTTACACAGTTAAATGTTATTATATGTTTTCTGAAAAAAAAAGGAGAACATTGGACCAATATATAAAATTCGCAATTTAGCAATCATATGTTTATTCCCAGAAGATCCTCATTTCACGTGATATATTGGTTCTTAATATCTTTACACATCTAATTACTTTCAATGTGACCAAAGTGTTTGTTTTTCCTATTTTTTAATTAAATATATACCTTCATTTTCACAGTTAAAAAATATTTAAAATTTAAAATGAAGTAATAATTTTTGAAAAGCGAAAGTATATAAATTAGTTATTATGTTATGAAAGAAAAATGTAATGCATATATAATGTCTTTTTTTTGCGTCATTTGGTAGTATTCAATTATTAAATTTATATGCTTAGGGTGAGTTTATTCTTTTCGTATTGTTTTCCATTCCCGTAGTTTTATTACACCCTATTTATCAGGCAATCATTCGAGACATTTCATATCATATTTTTTTTCTTATTTGATTATTCGAATGTTTATTCTATATAATACCATTACTATCGTTGGTCTTTTTAACTCACTGAAAGTTGAGTAAGGTCACTAGCTGATGTTTATATAATTTAAATATTGTTTTTTTCTTATCGCATCAAGTGAGTTTTAACTTTAAGAATAAATAATGTTTTATGTAACGATCTGAAACGCGAATCCTAAAATGACGTTATCTATTTTTATATTTAAACTTTTTTTTTAAAATTTGAGGGAGAGAAGCGAAGGATGAATTTACTCAATTCAATTATCTAAAAACCATTTTTTAAAAAATAATTTTGAATTTAAAATCCTAATATAGTTCAAACTATGCAACTCTTTTCATATCACTTTTTTATATCTTAATTTTCGAATTAAAATAAAATAATATTATTTTATTAGCTCTAAAACATTTTGGGGATTTAGAGCGTCTATAAATTAGATCTTACAAAATATATATATTATGAATGAAATATTTCATAACGAAAAAAGAGTTAAATTTTGTGATACATAAGTTAGACCAATTTGATCTAATCCTTGTTAAAGTCTCCGAAAGTTGGGTATCGATGATACAAAGAAGATTACTAGGAATTGAACAAGCATATATGATGTTTTTTTAGAATTATCTGATTAATAAAGATGATATCAAAATAAAGAATACCACCAGGAGCAAGTTAGTTATTATCTTATTAATAAAGAGTCAAATTAAATAACAAAAATAAAATTTTTAAAATTTAAGTCATAAACTTATCAAATTAAAGTTTTTTTAGTTATCAAATTAAAGTTGAGACAATTGACTTCGGTTCACTGATATAATTTCAAATAGAATCAAATTCACTTAAATGCGTACGAAGGAATAAGATGTTAGTGCAAGTATATGTGATGCAAAAAGAGCAACCCAAAAGAAAATATGATGCTAAAAAGATGGAATTGAATCATGTGAAAGGTGTGTGACATTAATTTGCATGCTTATCGTCTTCAAATAAAGACCACCGAGCAGAGGGGAAAAAAAGCAAGGAAGAATTAGAGTTGGATACTACTCCAACTCAATCCGAGTCGATCATATCATCGGTGCATCGCGTTGCCTTTTGCCCTTTGTGTTGTATCAATGTGGGTAGGTGCTCTCTCTCTCTCTCTCTCTCTCTCTCTCTCTCTCTCTCTCTCTCTCTCTCTCTCTCTCTCTCTCTCTCTCTCTCTCTCTCTCTCTCTCTCTCTCTCTCTCTCACATATAAAAAGCCACCACACTATCCACCATCTACATAAGGGGAGACCAAGTGGAGCAAGAAAGAAGCACCCGCCCGCCCTTCACCTCTCTGCTCTGTTTTCTCCAAAGTCCACAAGTCCAAAGTCCCGCCGCCAATATGGTCCTGACGATACCACCTGCGCTCGAGCAAATCTCCATCCCTCTTCCCGAGAACCCGGACGCCCGGTTCACCGGCGTCCCCGTCGTCGACCTGTCGCAGCCTGGTTCCGAGGCCCTCGTGGTCAGGGCCTGCGAGGATCTCGGATTCTTCAAGGTCATCAACCACGGAGTCTCCAGGGAGCTCATTGCCAAGCTCGAGGCGATGGCCCTGGAGTTCTTCGCCCTGTCGCAGGAGGAGAAGGAGCGCGGCGGTCTGGCAAGTCCGTTCGGCTACGGGAGCAAGAACATCGGCTGCAATGGCGACGTGGGCTGGGTGGAGTACCTGCTCTTCGCCGTCGCCCCCAAGCCCACGTTCGGCGCTTCATTGGCCTTCCTGCCGGAACACTCGGCCAGCTCGTTCAGGTACTCATTTAGTCGTGTGTTATATCATCGGTACGTGCTCTAGGACGTGCGTAGTTTTTGACGCGCGGCCCTGCAGCTCTGCTCTGAAGGAATACGCGGCGGCGGTGAGGAGGCTGACGTGCGACGTCCTGGAGCTCATAGCCAAGGGGCTGAAGATGGAGCAGACGGACGTGCTCAGCAGGCTGGTGACGGACGAGGAGAGCGACTGCCTGCTCAGGCTCAATCACTACCCTCGATGCCCCCTGTCCCAGGACCTCATCAATGGCGGCATGACGGGCTTCGGGGAGCACACCGACCCGCAGATCGTGTCGCTTCTCAGATCGAACGACTCCTCGGGGCTTGAGATATCTCTGAGGGACGGCAGCTGGTTCTCGGTGCCCCCCGACGCCGACTCCTTCTTCGTCAACGTCGGCGACTCCTTGCAGGTATACACTACAAGTTATTGTCTTGGCCGAGTGTTCTACTAATAACACTTCAATTAAGGAGAAGAGGTTAATCAAACTTGGATTAGTTGAGGTCCTCTGAATTCTGCACCCCACTGCGCAGTGTGTCTCATGACACTTCACTACCCAAGTAAAGTAGCGATCAACAATTCTGCAATATATTTAGTACTATGGTACATTAGATGACAGTGTGACAGATAGATGGCTGGAAATAAATCTACAACGCTCTTGTTCTACAGGGGTGTGCGTGTCTGTACATAGTGCACAGTAGTACTATGCAACATAATATTAAATATAAAGTGATGTGACAACTGACCAGTAAAATTGCTCAGAAATAATAATACTACAGTGAAAGATAAATATGTCTAGGTAGTGGACAGGACCCATCTCCATTTCCTTACGATCAAACCCATTTGCCTCGAGCGAAGGCTGTTTGCGAGGGCTCTCTGCTTCATACGAATGTTCATCATGGACATGTGTTACTGTTATTTTCCCTCTATCTTTCTCTCATGCGGTTCAGGCCCCGTCATATGTAGCTGAAAGCTGTGTTGGCTGTGTGTTTATTACAGGTCCTGACGAACGGGAGATTCAGGAGTGTGAAGCACAGGGTCTTGGTGAATAGCTCGAAGCCCAGGGTCTCCATGGTTTACTTTGGAGGACCACCTTCTGGGGAGAGGCTGGCACCTCTACCACTGTTGATGGGAGAAGGGGAGCAGAAGCTTTACAGGGAGTTCACATGGTGCGAGTACAAGAGGTCTGCCTACAGAACTAGGCTGGCTGACAACAGACTTGGTCAGTTTGAAATGTAAAGAGGGAGAGAGAAAGAGAGAGACAGGGTGGTGAATCTTTTCTTCTCCCCCTTCTTCTTTAAATTTATGTTGCGCAGAGAGAGAGAGAGATTGAGCGACAGGGTAAATGAATGAATCAAGAATCTAAATCTTTGTGCGCATGGACTTTCCTTATATGGCACATGGGCGGTCAAAAGGCGACGCCTGTCTATCTGTTAACTAAAGATGGAAAGGAGAAAAGGTTCCTTATGCATCTTTGCATGACCATCCTCTTTTTGTTCTTCTTTTTATGTACTTTGATGTGATATGTATATTTTGCTATCTATGCGTCTCCTAATAATATCTACATCATTCATTCATCTAACCAAACTCATCTGTAATCTATTTGTTTATTTTAATAATTAATAATATCTATAATCATGAAATCTTTAATATATATCTTCAACTATTTTTTGGTCCTGTTTTGATTGAGATTATGTCATTCATTTATATTTCTATATGTTTCCACGATTATATATGAATTTGGGATGTTGATACTCTTAGCATTGCTCATGCCAAATTAATTTTTAGATTCGTTAAAGAACCGATTATCATTGACAAATCAATTTTGAGATTCAATTAAAGAATCGATTATTCACCATAACTTTGAATCGTGGCGAGGATAAAAGTGGATCGCAAGGTCCATAATTTCTTATGGAAACTACTACATCAAAAACTCCCTATGAAAGTTATGCTGAATTCTTTTGATAATTTCATTAACTCTCTTTGCTTCTTATGTGGCTTTGAACAAGAAATAATTAAACACCTTTTTTTCATCCGCTCAAATAGCCTCAAATAGCAGCTCTAGTATTCTTTTTAATTTTTCCTCAATGGCCATATGGAAATGGATCGATGAAGTAGAAATATCTTGCTCTTCAGTGTCACTCAAACATTGTAATCCTTATAGTTTTGTGCCTGTGGGAAATTTGGACTCACATGAATGATGTGGACTTCTGATATTTTAGGTCATCTATTAAGGCTGCTTAGAAGAAGGTCATGACAAGCTTCAATAAACTTGCTAACTCTCAATGTCCTGAAGGACAATTCCCCATGGATCCTCCTTGGATCCAACAGGATTCCCTAACCTCATCAATGTTCTTATTGAACGTTGACAGCTCTTTCACTGGGCCGTACGAAAAAGGAGGTGCAGATTCACACAAAGATCATCTAATGGATGTTTTGTTTTTGTAGGTGCAACTCACAAAAGATTCTCTTCAGCACTAAAAGCCGAGGCATGGGCGTTAAGATGTGCGAACTTACATTGCAACGCCAGGAATTACCTCAATTTCGCATATGAAGCGAACTCCAAGATCCTCATTACAGTTTTGAAGCAAGAAACGAGCTGTTCATGACGAATTAGAAACATTATAATGGATATATGGTCTTCATTGCTTAGCTTTGTAACTTTTAAACCTAATCACATTAGTAGATACAACAATAACGCGGTTGACTTTTTGGTAAGCTCTGATGCATCTGACTATGATCCGTTTACTTGATTAATCTACGTCTTTCATTTAAAAATTAATGACAAAGAGACATGTTTAATAATGTCTTATATATATATATATATATGAGGAATATTAGGTTGCATACAGGTGTGATCATTATATATGAGGAATATTAGGTTGCATACAGGTGTGATAATCTACTCACAACCCTTGGATCTCCCCCATTTTGCTTCAACGGTTGGAATTCGCGTGTTTGAGCCGGCAGCGGATGATCGAGCGGTTTGGTTCGGGATTGTCATGATCGAGCACTTCTCCTTGCGAGCGATGAGAAGTAATTCTCCGATGCTGACGTTGGCGGTTGAAGGAGAAAAAAGAAGAGATGATCGAGCATCATCGATTGTCAAAGGGGAAAGAGGAGACATCAGCGCCAGCCATCTCGCCCAAATCGATGTTGCACCCTCGTCGTGCAGCCTCGAAGGGAAAAGAAGGAGGCGATTAATCGTCGACCGTCGACCTCGACAACTCGCTGTACTCATCTTCTCGTCGTCTCGCCCAAATCAATGTCACGCAACATAGGGAACCCGACGTCGAAGGGGAAAGAGGAGACTCCGGCAAGGGGACGAGTGAACAACCTATCATCCTACGCACGAGAAAGCTATCGACGCACCAGAAGGAACATCGTTCGTCGGAGGCCCCAAAGGAAGTTCTAAGGCAGAGCTACTCTCGTCCGGACGTTTGTCGGAGGCTGCTAAGGACGTAATTACTCGTCGGCATCGACAGCAAAAAAGACAAGAGGGTGATCGGCTGTGGTTGCCGGCGCAGCAGCAAAAGGGGGGAACGTTGGCCCCCCTTTGTGACATCGACCTCACCGGTGAGGTCGTAGAGCGAGGGGGCCGACACTCCTCTTTTGCGCTCACCAGTGCAGTAGCAAAAAAGAGGGAGGGGGGGGGGGGGGGGGTCAGCCCCCCTCTATGTCCTCGCTGACGAGGTTGTAAAGGGGGCCGACGCCCTTATTTTTCATTGCCGTGCCGAAGAGAGGAAGAAGGTGGGAACTGGGAAGAGGGGGATCGTCTAGGGAAGAGGCCGAAATGAACCGTCCAAAGTGAACTGAACTACTGCAGGCTCCCATGATCAGCATCCAGTTCAATAGTCTTCATCCTAGCCATCGATGCTGCATCCGGCGACTAAGATGAAATGTATGCACCTAAGTATATATGCACCCTAATATTCCTCTTGTCTTTCTCTCTCCGTATATATCTATCTCTATGCTATAGCCTATAATCATAATGCACACTAGAAGGGCTCTCTCTGAGTCATAGCTTGACAGTTGAACTAACCTCCTCCTAGTTCCAATCAGCAATAGTGTATTTAAATAATTCGAAGGGCCTCTCGACCGAGCAAGTTGGCTGTACTAAATAATAATTTGAAAGCTATATCATTGAGCTCTATGATAAACTTGATTTTATGAAACTACACTGTTGATGAAAGCGCTGATGAAGTGTAAAAGATTACTCAAACATACATATTTAATTTCCAACTGTAACTAAAATCATATGTTAATATGACAAAGGTATATAAAATTCATACATCACAAAGGGCAATATCTCGTCCTGGAAGTGGCCTTTAAGATAAGGTAGGGACTAGGGGCACGCCCAAAAGGTCCAATATAATATACATGTGATTTATAAGGTGTTCAAGCAGCGACCAGTAGCCCGTACCCACCCACGCAATAAAAAAGTGATCAGGTTGGCAGGTTGACGATGGGACGCAACCTGTTGATATGTATGTATATATATATTAGTTTTCGAGATGTCTTTGGACTGACTCTAACTGAGCAATTACTTAATGAATATATAATTTTTTTTCTCGAGTTTGATCCATCTATATCTATTCAAAAGTATTAACATATAAATAATTTGATGCTTAATTTATTAATAGAATTTTAATCAGATTAGCATTGATTTTAATTGTAGTTAACAGCTTGTTAAGTTTAGTCCAGCCGAAGTGATCAACTTGGTTAATCCCTTTGATATATATATATATATATATATATATATATAGATGTCACCTCCTCCACAAATTGCTTGCTTCTTTGGACAAAGATGTGTGATATAGTGGGGGATCTTAATTAGTCAGTTGCATGGCACATAAATTATGCATGCGGATCATATATAAATGCCCCATATATAGATATGTTGATTGGGTCTAACGAATAAATGGATAGAGTCATACCTCCAATTTTAATAAAAACAAAAAGAAATGAGCTTATACTCTTAATTTTAATTTAATACTTTTATAATTTAATCAGAATTTAAAAATAGATAAGTGCAGAAAATAGTGGGTCCTCTTGAGATGTGGGTGGACCATAATTTTTTTTTCCTTTTTAAAGTGAATCTTAATTATTCTTTAGACCTTCACATTGAAAGCAAATGAAGAAATTCTTTTCGAAAATCGGCAATTGGATTGTGAAAACAAAGAATTCTTTACACTTTTTTTTAGTTCTGAGAAAGAAGGATATATATACACTTAAAGGAAACGAGGGACCCTGTATATAATTGCATTAGGTTCATCAAATAAATTCCCTATATATATATCATATATGTGTGGTCATTAAGCTTGGTTCATCTTTAATGATATATTTATAATTTATTCCCCTCTATGTTGGCCCTCTACTTAGTTGAATGAGGAACTATTTATAGTAGGAATTGTTTTGCTATAGGGCATGCATCTGGCCGTTTGCTCCCTCCTACTGTTGATGCCTTGAGGGCCTGAGGCATGTAGGATTTTGCAAACATGATGTTCAGTGTACCAACCTGACAGATTTATAGAGGGATCTATAGAGATAGATAGATAGATATATATATATATATATATATATATATAGAGAGAGAGAGAGAGAGAGAGAGAGAGAGAGAGAGAGAGAGAGAGAGAGAGAGAGAGAGAGAGAGAGAGAGAGAGAGAGAGAGAGAGAGAGAGATCTTATTGATGCATTGAGGGGCCATGCACACTCATCAACCCTCTCATAATTGGCCTTGGCAATGGCCATGGGATCTAGATGGAGAAAGGTAAAGTCAGGTCAGAGCTCATCATTGGTGAGAAGAATATAGGTAAGCATATGCTTCATTGTTTCTAGGCGTGATAGCATCCAATCTAATCCCTCCACATCACAAAGGTCGTGCCTAAATGGTACGTTGGGACATATATGGGATGAGTACGGATTCAGTGCATGCAGCACAGGATCGAGCAAAGTGGCAGCACAGAAAGAAGCTAGGAATATTTCAACAGTTGTACTACGTACTCATCGAGGAATCAAGATGCAAAACGTGGCTTTAATATTTTTTTGTGAATCTGTGATCCCCCCCTACTACGCTCGGCGCCTACGTTCTCGATCTAAATCGGTTCCCGCTCCTCAGCTTTTGAGGAGCATCTCCCCGAGTTTACGTGGCCTACACTTTCTCGGTGGAATTATTGTATATTGGATTTTTTTTTACTATTAGCATCTTAATGTTACATAAATTTTGAATAAAGTAATTATTTTGAGAATCCAACTTAAGACTATCCGCATCCAATGATCTCATAACACAATTTCGTTATCCGATTGTGTCAATCATTTTTACTTAGATTTTTTTCGTAATACAAGGTTTTTTTTGTTATATTCCAAGGTATATATGGAGGTTGAAATTTTAAAAAATTGTTTACATGTCTATATTTATGATTAAATCAATATTTAAGAGTTGAAGATCCTCATCAATACAATTAAAATTATTTTTAGCGTTGTGTACTGAGATTCATCATCAAACTTATTTCAATAGCTGATCTACATGTCTAAATCCTTTGTCGTTTTACGTACACACAATTTTTTTCTCTATATTTCAATCCTATAAATGGAATCTCAATTATTTCCACAACTATTTCAGCTTGAGAATCAGAATTGATAAGGGTACTTTCCATGTAATGTATAATAATTGATGGGCATTTTGCATGATATATTTATCTGTCTAGGGAAGGATTTTTTTTTAAAAAAAAGTTAACATCTGGCAAATTTGATATGTTGACTGTTCAAACTTAGAGGATTATGAATTCAGATTCACCAATAATATGTGCGAACAAAACTTGATAAAAAAACAGAGGACCGATTATAAAGTATACAACATGACACGAAGGAATACAGAACAAGGGGGCAAATAAAATCTAATGACCAAAACGTGTTTAAAATTTAGACATGGTACTGAAATTTCAGCCTCAAAATTGCGGGCTCCTTGTTCGGGCCGTCATGAAACGGCCCAGTTATAGCCGACGTCCTTCTTTTCGTTATTAAAAATATTAAAGAAGATCCATTACTGAATAGAAAGAAATCTGTCGAAAATATGAAATAAGGAATGCACGAAATCAATTGTTAAAGCACAATTTATTTTTTCAAAAAATATCAATATTATTTCGAGAGATAAGAGACCACTAATATAAACAAATTTGAAAAATTAAAGGACGGGGTTAAAAATAAAAGAAGAGTTTGAAAGAAAATAAAAGTAAAATATATAGTAACAAATATTATAATTATAATTAAATTTAAAGTTATTTTTTATGCATTTTAATCAGTATAAATAACACTCAAAATATACCTTTTTTTGTCCACATATTTTTTTGGACAAAATGGGCGTCCCCCGTTTAAAATGGGGGGACTGTCCCCCCATTTTATTGTGCCCGTCCGATCCATCAGACGGGCGCAAATGAAGATCACGGTTTAGGGTCGAAAACCGGGATCCTTTGGTACGAACACCAACGCGTGAACTGGAGCGGACGTGAACCAATTTTTGGCCGAGAATAAAAGGGGCGTTGCAATGAAAAATCGCGCCCTTTACTCTATTTCTTTCACCGCTCTCCTCTCTCGCTTCTCTCCTCTCCTCTCTCGCTCGAAAACGCGCGCCGGCGAAAACCCCAACGACGTCCGCCCGATCGGCCGGCCGCGAGTAGATTTGCGCGACCGACCGTCGTCGACTTCGACCATGACAACCGCGCGACCACGACCGGCCTAGAGTAGATCTGCTCGACTTCGACCGTCGGCCGACCAGATCCCCGCCGGTCGACCAGATCCACGCGGCCTCGAGCAGATCTGCGTGACTTCGACCGCCGGCCGACCAAATCCGCGCAGATCCATGACGCCGCCGATAGATCTAAGCAGATCTGCGATGCCGTCGACGTCCTCGCTCCTGGCCGCCGACATATCCGTAGACCGTTCGACCTCCTCTCTCCTCGCCGCCGACCTCCTCGCTCCTCGCCGCCGATCTCGCGCCCTCCGTAGCCGAGCTCGGGCCCCTCCATCGCCACTGACCTCGCCCTCCGTCGCCGCTCTCGCCCCCTTCGCCGCTCTCGCTGAGGCCGCCGCCGTTCTCGCCCCCTCCGCCGCTCTCGCGGAGGGGAGCAAGAGCCGCTCTCGCTGAGGTCGCCGCCGCTCTCGCTGAGGCCGCCGCCGCTCTCGCCCCCCTCCGTCGCTCCCACGCATGCCGCCGCAGCTCCCTCCCCCCTGTCGCCGCAGTCTCGCCTACCTAGACCACCGCCGAGCTCATGCGCCCGGCCGTCCTCGATCCTCGACCTCGCCCTTCGCCGCCAAGCTCGCCCGCCCCACCGCCCACGATACGACTCCGCCGCTGACTGATCTCGACCAATTGACCAATCTGAATTTCCAAATTTCTGATTGATGCATCCTGATTGGTGAACTTAGTCTCAACAGTTGTGATAAACTTTGATAACACATCCTCTAAGTTAGTCCTAGGTTCAGGACGAGGGTGATAAACGGGGGGTTGTGCTGGACCTCTATTGTTCACCCATGAATAATTCGAAGGATTCCTCAACCCAGTGTTGTATGGATTGCTCCCCACATTATTTTTGAAAGCATTATTAGAGACATAATTAACATCCTCAAAATTCTGTTGTTGAAAATTCATACTTGTTTGGCATTCATGATTAGGATGCCCTCCTCCACACATATCACATATGATGTTTGAGATTTTGTTAACAGGATTTTGCGTCATTAGCATGTCCATTTTCCTTGCGAGGACATCTAGTTGAGCTTGAATATGGCTTGCATTATCTATCTGACGAAATCCAGCTTTTTTCATTTTTGCATTTTGCCAACTGTTCAAGGCAAGATTATCAAACAACCTGTAAAGATCTTCAGGAGATCTGTCTGCAATGGTCCCTCCAGCAGCAGTGGCAATCTTGTCATTTATCTCAGCAGTCGCCCCATTATAGAAGTACTGAATTTGCTGGTACATGGGAATGTTATGATTTGAGACTTTGCTAACTAGATCCTTGAATCTGTCCCAAGCTTCATGCATATTTTTCAGTTTCCTGCTGAAAGAAAGAAGAGACTTCAGATAAACATCTAGCAGCTTTTTGGGGTGGACAATATTTATTAAGAAATGCTTGTCGCATGTCATCCCAAGTTCATATAGTGCCCATAGGTAATGTAGCAAGCCACGTGTAGGCTTTTTCTATCAAAGAGAAAGGAAAAAGTCTTAATCGGACTGTATCATCAGTTACTCCTTCAAATTTCAATGTTGAGCATAATTGAATGAACTTTGTGATATGGTTAAATGGGTCTTCATCTCGATCTCCTCCAAAATTCGTATTAGATATCATTTGAATCGTGCCCTGTTGAATTTGGAAATTGTTAGCACCAATTTCAGGAAGTGTAATACTCCCTTTGTCCTCGATTAGAGGACCCATAGTGTAGTCTCTCATAGTTCTGTATGCAGGTGGAAGTGGTTGGTTTTTAATTTGTCTCTATTGATCTGCCATCTTAACAATAGTGGAAATTTTCTTCTTTAGTCTTCTGGCAGTTATCTCTATTTCAGGATCAAACACTAGTGGGCGTCCTGAACTTCGTGTATTATGCCTATGTTCCAAGGCACTAGTGTTAGAATCCTCCAGGATGTGTGGATTATAGACTATTCAATTCCTGCAATCACACCAATGAAAATGAATAGTAATAATTCTCAAATTAATAAGTAAGATAAGAAATTAAATATTAACTAATCCCCGACAACGGCGTCAAAAACTTGATGCGGACTTAAAAACACTAGCAAGTGCACTAATCGTTCAAGTAATAAAATGATGAGTATAAAATATCGTTCCCATGAGGACCGGAAATAATTATTAACTTCTCTTACTTTAACTTGAGAAAAGATAAAAAAGTTGTTTAATGTAAAAATAAGATGAATAAATAATAAAAATATAATATTATGATCAATGAAGTTTAAAAGTATAGATTTGATTAATAGGACTTATCTTGATTAATACCACTACTCACATATGAATTTTAGACAAAAGATGATGAATTAATAAAGTAAATTTCCCAAATTGATTTAACCGGTATTTCAAGCTTTAAACCCTGTTTTGAGATCAATAAAAGAGAGTAATCCTTTCAATTTTTAATCTAATCTATTCAATCTCAAAACGTATTCAACTGGAATATAAAGTTAAGAGCTTTCTCAAGTCACCTTAACAATAGCACAATTGGGTCTCTTGCGATTTCTCCAATTATGACATGTAAGAGAAAAATCAGAGATAAACTTTAAAGAATCTAAAAACTTCTTTTCAGATAATCAAAAGATTCAAAAGAATAAATCTTAAATAACAATTAATTAAATCTTCAAACATGCTATTGATCTATCAACTAATTGTACGAAGAATTCATAAAGAATATGGTTCAATCAAGAAAATCCTAAAGAACTACTCTAATAAACTAAAGTACACCAATCTAAATAATGTTTCAAGAAAAGAAGAGAGAACAAGAAGAACTACTCCTAATTCTACCGTCATCTCTCGAGTTTCCGGCAAAACTTCGTTGTAGCCTTTGGATCTCCTTCACCAAGCCTTCAATCTATGAATTATGCCCTCCAAAGATCTCCTTCCAATTGATTTGGAGTCTCCTTAAATAGTTTTTCCTGTAACATAGCTCAACAACCCGAAATCTTATAAAAAAGATGGGTAAAAACGGCTTAAAACTGCCTAACAGAACCGTCGTCACGGCCGTGAAAATCAAATGGCACGACCGTGACATAACATTAGTTTCTGGTCTTGCGCAGCACGGGCGTGACGACATACCGCACGATCGTGACAGAACTTTAGTTAGCCTTCAATTCGCACGGCCATGATGATCTTCTGCACAGGCGTGACAGAACGTCAGTTCCAAGCCTCCGATTCGCACGACTGTGAAATTCATCCGCACGGCCATGACAGAAAGATTGAATTTCGATCTTCATTGCACAGGCGTGACATCTATTGGCACGGCCGTGACAGCTGTAAAAACTTGTTTTCCACGGCTTTTTCATCCAAAATCCAACGTACTTCTATTCTCTGTCATAAATTCAATCAAGCTTAGGTAGTAGTAAATTTTTTGGGAATTTCTCTATATTTATACTAATTTTTTACTTTAAATCATGAAACACTCTTAAAGTTAGAATAAATTGGCCTAAAAATTATGCATGAATTCTATGCATCAAATTCCCTCAAGCTAGATATTTTGCTTGTCCTCAAGCAATTTTGTCAGACAAGCCCTCGCTCCATTGCGATATCTAATACTTTGCTCCTATTGCTCTTTTACGCAGCCATCACCAAAGTATCTTTCCTCAAACCGAGCCCAGCCTTACAACATTCTCAACCTTTAGCCGTCCTCCCTACATTATTTACATACAATATTCATCCATCTCATAAGAGTATCAATATTGAACCACAAATCTTTAAGGAGCTTATTATCATTTCACATTTCAGCATTATGCAAATTTTTTTATTAGAATTCCACAAAGTGGTCCATGTAACGGGCTTTCGATCGACGGATCCCAAAGCAGATGCCCTTAGGTCGCCAAGCAAAAATCCCCTACGAATCTAATTACCCGGACACTTACTTTTTAGAATTCAGTAATCCTCCATATTGCACAAAGTGATCCATGTAACGAGCTTTCAATCGACGAATCCCAAAGCAGATGCCCTTAGGTCACCAGGCAAAAATCCCCTACAGATTTAATTACCCGGACACACTAAGGTTCTAGAGGATACTTTATACTATTCATTTAACTGTTGGAGCTCAACTAGCTTCCTTTTCATTAAAATTAATTAGCATAATTATAAACTCCAAAAAATTTTATGCTTCAAGAAATATACAAATATAATCAGGAGTCATATCATAGTAGATAATGAAGTGCAAATTAAAGAGTAGATTCACTTGCTCGGCAACAAACTTTTACCATTTCCCAATACTCTGGTGATAACTGATAAAAAGAACAATAATCGAATTTCATAAGATAAGCAATGCCTTGACATTGAACTTTAAGACAAGGAAATATGTAACATGAGAGAAATGATGCACTGATCACAACATTGAGTTTATCACATATCTAGTACGCAAAAAGGGTCACAACTAACGTGCAAAATCTAATCATAAAAGTGCATGAAATTCTCCCAAGCTAGAACCAGACACTGCCCCAGTGTAAGGCTTAACATGCTAAAAGAAAAGGAAAATACACAAGTGAAAAAATATAAAAGAAAAGAAACGACCAAGTACTAGTCTTTTGGAGGTGATGCAGGCGGGGAAGGTGCAACGTGACCCTGGCTGAGATGATAAGCGTACATCTGACGGGTCATACATGCAGTCTCTCGATGCTCGGCGGCCAAGTCAGTAATCTGGCCCTGCATTACAGAAAGAAGATCATAGATAACATTAAGATCATATGCTGACAATGACTGAGCCGAGTTTGACTCCATCTGTGCTGGTGGCGAAGTACGGGAAGGGCCTGCCTTGGCGTCATGTGTCCTAGCAGGTGGAGCCTGTGGTGTCGCCCCGAGGGCCGAAAAGAACAACCAGTTATCATGGTTAAATACCGTGAGACGATCGATATTAACAGAAGAGATAGGTATAGAAATGTTATTGAACTTGAACACATTTGCCTTTTGATCACTATCATGAACAACTAATTGCATGGCACTCGGTGCATATCTGTTCAGAAATATACTTCCCGGAATCTGAATGTCCTGCTCCAAATCAATATGAAAATGTTGGGCAATAGGAGTTATCAAGCTGCCTACAGTAATAGTGCCACAGACTCTGTCGGGCGAGGTCAGTGGAGGGTGGGAGGGACGACATCGCGAGGGACGAGATCGGCGGCGGAGCTCAGTGGCGGAGGGCGAGGTCAGCGGCGGCGGAGGGCGCGAGATCGACTGCGGAGGGTGCAAGCTTGAGTTGCGGAGGGCGGCGGCGGGGCGCAAGCTCGGTTGCGGAGGGCGCGAGATCGGCGGCAAGGAGCGAGGAGGTCGGCGGCGAGGAGTGAGGAGGTCGAACGGTCTGCGGATCTGTCGACGGCCAAGAGCGAGGAGGTCGGCGGGCGCAGATCTGGTCGGGGGTGCTCGGGGTTGAATAGATTTGGTCGCGGGAGGTCGTCCGTAGGTTGGCAGCGTGCTTGGGGTCGCAGATATGGTCGGGAGGGACGTTGCTGGCGAGAAGCGATGAGATCTGGTCGATGGGGACGTCGCTTGGGCAAATCGGCAGGGATTTTCGGAGAGGAGATGAGAGAAAGAGAGAGGAGACGGCGCCGGACGTCTGCGCGTAAAGGAGAGGTAGAGAAGAGGAGGCGGCGTAGAGCATAAACGAAGAGGAGAGAGGGAGGAGAGAAAAAAATGGCCGTAACTCGAGGGTTTTCATCGTTTTATCCTTGGACGTGGTCGAACTCGGCCGCGCTCGCCGAACCGGGCCGCTCTCACTGAACCGGCCCCCAGACCTCGCTTCATCTCACTCAAACGTGTGAGATCTACGCCAGCCGTCGGATGCGAATCCGACGGCTGACGCAGCATGGGGGACAATTCCCCCAACTTATGTAGGGGGATACCCATTTTATCCTATTTGTTTTCTCACATTTCTTCAAAGTTTTGTTATATTCAATAAATTATAGGGTTATTTTCATGAACCTTCCCTAAACTATTACGATTTTTCACATCTAACCCTAAAATACGATTTTTTTTGTATCCCTAAATTATGAAGAATTTTTTTACTTTAGTTCTTACATCTAGTTCTGTTACGTTTTTTTTACTTTTACTTTTTCTCTTGTATGAAAAGGCTAAATTACCCCTTCTTCTAGAAAATATGAAATAGCAAATATAAAAAAAATAAAAATTGGAAGGATTAAAGTGGTAAACAAAAAATTGTCATTAATGAAAAAACTAAATTACCCTCCCCTGATTTTTTTATTTTATTTTTTATATTTATTATTTGATGTGTTATGGAGGGAGGGATAATTTAGACTTTTCATAAATGAAAAAAGTAACGAAAATTATAACAGAAGTAGACAGAAGACTAAAGTGAAAAAATTATAATAGTTTAGAGATAAAAAAATAAGTCAGTAGTTTGAGGTTAGATGCGAAAAATCGTGATAGTTTAGGAGAGGTTTATGGGATATAATCCTAAATTATATAAAACTTTTAATACTATACATTTTGTTGTTTTATCTTTGTCATCCAAAACATGCATTACATCGAGTTGCACCATGCATGGTCACGACATGCATTGTTGTGCCATGCATGGATATGGCAAAAGTTGTCACACCAAGTGGCGATGGTCATGAACACATGACTAGTACTAATTTGAAGCTTGGGAGCGAATGAACCTGAAAAATTCAAGTAACGGTGTGTAGACTGCTACAACCTCACTGTGGTGTTGGCATTCCCAGAAGATGAAGCCCCCAATACCCTTCCGCAGTGACACGACCAGTTTCCACTACTCAACTTATTGGGTCAAAATTTTAATACTTTATATAATTATATTTTGATGATACAAATATCGAAAGATTAAAGTTAAATGCTGAAAATATTTAAATAAAATGGATAACTTTATGCACTACACTTTGATTAAATAATTGACTATGATATTGTTAGATTGAATCATAAATATAAAAGTTATAGATAATCTTATTAACTATCCATAGAATTCAAGATTATCTAATTCTGATAACTTGGATAACTGTGCAGAAAGTTATGATCAAAATAGTGCAGGTCAACTTGTCGGTCGAAGCAAAGAAGGTCGGTTGAGACAATACCGATCGATCGAATGAAGATGTCGGTCGACCGACCAATACTGAGCCTTCCTCGGACGACGTTAAGCCGATACCGATCGATGTATCGATCGACCGATCGACTGCGGTAACTGAGCAAATGTGCGCAACGGTCATATAGATCAATTACCGATCCATTAATGCGATCGACCGATCAACTGTGATCAATGAAGAAAATAAGTCAACAGTCATATAGAACGATTGACCGATTCATTAATGCGATCGACTCGTCCCCGATTGAAATGAGCAGTAACGGCTATATTTGAAGAAGAAAATTGTGTCAAAGCTAGAAGCAAAGGCATTCGTCGAAGCATTGAAGTAAAATTTCAAGAAATTAAAAGAAGATATTTTTTTCTTAAAATTATCATTTAGAGCTTTCTTTCTTTCTCTCTTCTTTTCTTGTGAGCGTTCTATTGTAAAAGAGAGAAATAATTTTTCAAAAAGATTGTGAGAGCTCATATGTGAAAGAGGTTCTTAATCTTACCTCTTGAGTCAGAGAAAAAATTAGCTTCATTGGAGGAGAGGTTAACATTGACTCTCGAAATGGAGAAAATGTGATTATGTAAATGGTTTTCTTCCTTGCCCTATTTGGAATAAAAGAAGTGCTTAGTGGAATCTCCACGATCTCGAGGTCGAGAAATCAGAGTGGGAACATAGGCTAAGGTGTGGCGAAACCTCGACAACAATCATTGTGTATTTGTGTTTGCATTCTCTCTCTACCTCCCTCTCATATTATATTTACGATATGAATTGCATTGATTTAAAAGGATTAACTAATCGATTTTAAGCTTCCGTAACGATTTTTGTGAAATCAGTATTTTTTATTTTTACACAAATTCACCCTCCTCTTGGTGCCTTGAGATTCTATAATTGGTATCAGAGCGGGTTGCTCTTGTTTTAAGATCTAATCATTTTTTAGATCTAATCATTTTAAAAGTTTAATCATCTTTTAGAACATGACACTATTTTTTAAGAAGGTTCTTCCAATTTTGACCCACTGAGTTTTAAGGACTATTTTTTTTCTTCTTGGAAAATTAGAATGAAGGCATATTTTTGTTCAATTGATTTTTATATGTGGGAAATTATATAAAATGATTTTGAAAAAAGCAAAGAAGATTTTGAATGATGTTTCCATTGATTTTTCTTTCTTTGAATATGACGATTTTCAAATGTCGATTGAAAAACTTGACTATAATGTCAAAAAAAAAATTTATTCCTCTTTAGATTCTTATGTCATGAATCTTATTTTCAAATGCTCCACTTCTCATGAGATTTGGCAAATTTTGTTAAATAATTTTGAAGGGAGTGACTTTGATAAAAAGAACACATCGGACGTGGACAATAACGAAAACGATGATTCTACATCTACGACATCCAAAGATGATATGTTGTGCTTAATGGTAAAAAGTAAGAATGATGAGATAATATCAACTTCATCTTATTCCTCTACTAATGATAATGATGATGATGTTGATATTACTTTTGACGTTTATAAAGAATTTGCTTCTCTCATTCAAAAATATATTTCTCTATAAAAGAAAAGGAAAACTTTAATAAATGATTTTCATATCATGAAAGATAACTATGATTCTCTAAAAAAGAAATATGATGCATTCTTAATTTAAATAAATACCTTAAAAAGAAAAAAATGATTCTATTTCATTATCTTGTACATCTTGTGAATATTTAAGAGTTGAGAATTCAAAATTAATTATATTGCAAGATTCTCTCAAAGAGGAAAATGCAAACTTGAAAAATGAAATTGACTCTTTGAAAATTACTTGTAAAATTGTGAAACTAGTATGCTCGTTAGAAAAAGGAAAGAAAGAAAATGCTTCTTTAAAATATATATAAAATAAAGTCATGTCTCATGTAACGAAAAATAATCTTAAGAATCATTTTGGACATAAAAACTCTTATTGGAAATCCAATCACTGTTATGACAGAAAATCACATTTTACATATTTTGCATGCGGATTTCATGACCATTATGCTTATCAATGCAAAATAGAAACAATGTCTAATAAAATAGGACCCAAAGAAATTTGAGTACTAAATGTTACATGATTATTTTTGAAGGTGTGTCTCCCACGCAAAGCAAAAGACATGTAAAAATGTGAAAGGCACAAATGTTATGATAAAAGTATCATCTATTTTTTTTTTATTTTGCTCAAAAATTCAAAATTATTTTTTTTTTGAAAAGAGAAAACATATAAATGAAAAATTGATAATAGTGGTAAGGAGAGCATATCAAGCTTTCATGGATATCATTAAATTACTATTTCTTTGAAAAAAAGGAACATATAAATGAAAAATTGATAATAATAATAGGAAGAGCATATCAAACTTTATTTTGACATATCATGAATATCATTATTGTATTAAAGTTTTATGCAATATTTTGATCCTTAATATTTTTTTTTGGCCTTCATCAAATTATTTACATTTTGTCATTATAAAATTATCATAAATTTTGAGGGAGTTAATTTTTTATACTAATTTTTTATTATGCAATATTTTACCTATTTCTTATATGATGAAGGGGGAAAATAAAATTTTTAAAAAACGGCATGATTAAGGAGGAATTACTTTCTTACGTAATTTATATGCAAATTATTCTTTTTAATGTGACAAATGTCATTGCGATAAATATGCCGCATCTATCTCCATTATCGATCAAGATAATTTTTCACCTTATCAATATATTATTTTTTGATCTTGTAACATTAATGAAAATGGTCATCTCAGATTAATTTTATTTGAGTTCTGATTGACCACATGTACATGACATCTTTCGATTGATGAATCTTTTATCTTTTTTCCATTTTTGTGTCGATTGTACTAATGAGTCCAAATATATTTGACAAGCTAATCAAATAAAGAGAAAAAGAATTGAGGATTGACAAAGTGTACTAATTGGAAAGTGAGTTAAGTGAATCGAAGACGTAAGTAACAACATATGTAAATTAAAGTGAGTTAATTGAGGATTGATGACAATGGTACTTACCGATGAAACCAAAACATATGTAACAACATTGCTCTTGTTGTGCGGGAGGACCATGTCCCATCCTTGCCCCTAAGGACAAAATTCTTTAAATTTGAGAATTCATTGTGGGGTTCTTTAAATATCAGAAAATATTGCCATCCCTATGTTTTTATTGAAAGAGTGCATTTCTCTATTTAAAACATTAAGGTACTTATAATTGCCTTGATTCGTCATTAATTATTGATCATGAAAAGAATATACTAATAAAATAAATAGTGTTGTAATTACACATCGAATTGTAATAAAAGTCAAAGCAAAGAAAAGTGTTGTATTATCAGTATTACCATTGGTTCAAATAAAATTAAACAACTTATAAATAATTAAACTAATGATTCGCATTAATTATTGACCATTATTTTTATTGATTGTCTAGAAATGATATTATCACATTATTTTAATTGATATTGATTATTAAAAAAATATTGTCATTTATCATCATTCTAATTGATTATCGAATGTTGTTATTATCGGTTTGTTTTATTTATATTGATTTAACCTATTAGTTATGCATGTTTTATTCTATTACGAATGTTTATATTCATTAGTTATAATTTTTAATACTGAACAATAATGATCATATGAGAATTATGTCACCTACATTTGGATCATGCATGTGAATGATTACTTTAGGTGAGAATAGTGATATGCCCATCAGTCGATGCTTTTGACAAAGCAGAATTTGCATATTACTCTACATAATAATAATAATAATAATAATAATAATAATAATAATAATAATAATAATAATAATAATAATAATAATAATAATAATAATAATAATAATGAGATACGAAATTCTGAAAGGAATCATGTTATTAATTACTACAAATAGATTTTTTTTACTACAAGAAATGGACTATGAATTGAACCAAGAGGTGCCATTGCCAGTTATTCTACCAACACCACCACCACCACCACCTCCTCCTCCTCCTCCTCCTCCGGTCGCCGTGGTGCTGGAAGTATCCAAGAGGAAAAGGAGGGAGAAGGACTAAGGCAAATGCCTGAAGAACCCATTCCAACTCGCTGGTCTTTCGAGGTACAAATGCCATCTTTGTGAACCACCATGCTCGATGTTGTAACAACAGCGCTGCAGCAGTTGGCTTTTGACTGCTGCTTAATTGCTTCGTTCAGCTTCAGTTCACTCGTTGGCTTATTGTTTGATCTTGTTGGATTTGAATCTCTTCTTTCTTTCTTTTTTGATCTCTCTGGTACTTCTCGTCGATGATGTGAATGTGATGATGGTGATGGTGATGGCGATCAGGATTTCAAGGTGTTGTACAACATGAAGTTCGGGAGGAAGAAGGAGACGAAGCAGCAGCCGGGCGAAGAGGACTTGAGATCTGAGCAGGAGAACAGCAACGGGAGCTACGCAAATGGAAGCGGCAACAGGAGGCCACCCGCTGAGCTCGCCGTCTACGAACAGTTTGAGCAGCAGGTTCGATCCATAGAAATACATGTTTCTGGGATGGAGTAGTAGTATTAGCTGATTCATGCAACCAATCTGTTACCGTTAGATGTGGAATGCTAACCCTTTATCTGTTGGGGTTTGCAGGAATCGGGAAGAAGAGAAGTGCGACCAGGACTGATCTCAGATCAACAAAGGCCGTAAGAAAATTTATTCAAATGCAGACCATTAAGTTTCATGCTCCCTAATTACTTGACTGGTGTCTGATCAAAATGGAATTCTGTGTATTTTGCAGGCAGAAGCCATTGCTCCCTCCGTTTGAGTCTGCGGAGATGCGAAATTTAGCTGAGACTCTATGCAGGTACCCCTTTCACAAGTTTTTTTGATTTGTTCGTCTCTTAATTTTTAAGTGATGCATCCTAATTTTTGTGGATTGGCATGTGATTTCATGATTTCCCCTTTCTTGTTTTCGTGTGATTTCGTTACAGGGATATCATCAGAGGGAGTCCGGATGTCAAATGGGAGACCATAAAAGGCCTGGAAAACGCTAAGAGGCTTCTCAAGGAGGCGGTGGTGATGCCAATTAAGTATCCCAAGTATGTACATTTTCAGCATGTTTGATACATTCTTCGAGTAATCATAATTTGTATGTTGTTGTGATGATATTCAGAGGTCACCACAAATGTCATTAATGTGATTATTTTTCTTATCAGAGATTATATATTTTAGAGGTACCATGTGTTCATCTCATCGTATGATTTTTTTTTTCATATTTTGTTTGATAATGGATACGCACAATAATCTGCATGCTAAATTTTTAGATTGTTATAGGTACTTCACTGGACTTCTTTCACCATGGAAAGGTATCTTGCTATTTGGACCCCCTGGAACAGGAAAGGTTTGTACAGTATAATATTCTGTTTTTTTTTCCATATATTATACACCGTTTTCTTTCATTGGTTAAAGTAAATATTGAGACTACATACCTGAAATACCAAAAAGGTTTAACAGTAATCTTGTATCCTATAATTTGTTAATCGTAGAAGGAATTAATCAAGTTAAGCAGCACTAGCAGCACCTGTTTCTCTGGTTTGATTGCTGAATTCCACTATCAATTTCTCAACTTGTCTTTTTAAACTTTTTGCCTTCCCTTTATCTTTCTTCTTTCATGGTACCTTCTCTCACTTCCGTTATGCATTTCTGGGGTCATGGATTTTTGTCTTGGCGGATATTGACATGTAAGACAATGTTAACATTAGATAGATTGGTCAACGGATAGATAGATACCCTGATTTTGTTGCTTGTCTTTTTCGTCTTCAAAGGAATGCTGATGTCTTTTTACCTTTTCAGACAATGCTTGCGAAGGCTGTGGCTACCGAGTGCAAAACAACATTTTTTCAATATATCAGCATCCTCAATTGTCAGCAAATGGCGTGGTATGTAAAAGTTCGTTCTGGACTTTGTTTCTCACATATCTGGATCGCATAAAACTCTCTGTTTCTAAGGGAGTTGGAGTAAAGAGGGATGAATTCTTACACAATTGTTCCCATCCGTCTTGTTACTGTTCTCTCGTCTCTTGGTCACATCGTCTGCCATTAATTACCACTCAGCATTAGAATGCTTTAAACCTCTGTTCCATCATTCAGTTTTAGATATCTGATCAACATTCTTTCGGGATCTGAAGTGTTATTTTAAATTTTCTTCTCAGGTGATTCAGAGAAGCTAGTAAGGGTGTTATTTGACCTTGCCAGGCATCATGCGCCATCCACTATATTTCTTGACGAGATTGATGCTATCATAAGCCAACGTGGTGAAGCACGCAGTGAGCACGAAGCTAGTCGGAGACTAAAGACTGAACTGCTTATACAGGTATATGGAATTATGCACTTTCAGCAATCCATTTGTATTATAATTTGCATGGCTGCATGCACATATCTTTTCTTATTGTACAAATTCTTTAATGGATTAATTTATCCTGGTTTAATCCTTATTTCTAAGTTGTGCAAAACAATCTTGTCTAATTGTTTCTTGGTTTGTACGATTATATTCCAAAAAGAAAGTTTTCTTACTGTTAACGAACTCGGCTTCAATTTACTGGATGTGGTCATGCAGATGGATGGTTTGACAAAGACAAATGAGCTCGTCTTTGTTTTAGCAGCAACAAATCTTCCATGGGAACTAGATGCAGCTATGCTCCGGCGTCTTGAGAAGCGGGTATCCTTGAAATAGATAATTTATCTGCACTAACATTATGGTATTGAGCTCTTGATCTATTAGTTTTACCTCATTCTCACTCAAGAGACTCATCAAAGATAAAAGATGAATGCAAAAATTCATATGTAGTGTGCATTTGGATCATCAAATGCAGTATAGTATCGGATGGCACAGATGTGCTTATAAAATGCATTATCCCCTATCAGCAAGACAAGGTAAAACTACAATGTTCAGACTTGGGTGTTAGAGAGAAAGCTAACAGCCTGATAGCTTCTGGTCATCTGGAAAGAAATTAATTGCAGAATGCACAAGTAGCACCTAAAGCATCTGTATCCAGTATATCAGAGTTGTCCAGGGTCATGTATTAAATTCTACATGCGAAGGTATGTAAGGAAGAATGAAGGTCACATTGCCCTTTGCAGAGTTCTTCGCTTTTGTAAATAAATTGTTCCTCCTTAATGATCATATTCACTTAGATACTTGTACCTCTCCCCGAACCAGACGCAAGGCGTGCGATGCTCGAGTCACTCCCACCATCGACTCCCGGGGAAAGAGATCTCCAATATGACTTTCTGGTGGAGAAAACAGAAGGCTACTCAGGTTCAGATATTCGTCTGCTCTGCAAGGAGGCAGCTATGCAGCCGCTGAGGAGATTAATGGTGGAACTGGAGAATAAAGACGACATAAATGAAGATGGTAAAACCTTCATCTCCAGGATATATACGTTAGCTCAATACTTCGTTGAGAACTCAATAATGCCGATAACTGTTTGCATCCACAGACATGCCTCCTGTAGGACCAGTGACACCTAAAGATATCGAGGTGGCTTTGAAGAATACGAGACCATCTGCTCATCTCCATGCCCACCGTTACGACAAGTTTAACCAAGATTACGGCAGTCAGATCCTCCACTGAACAACCAGAAGATTTTTCAAATGTCTGCTGCGTAAAATGATTAATGCTCTCCACAATTATATCCCTTCAACTGAGCTACGCATCTCCATGTGGTAGCTCTGGGCTCGCAGCTTGTGTGTTAACACCTGTTTTTGGCTTGAGAGGAGTACTATGGGAAACAAACATGATGTCTACATCGATCTGTAGCTTCAGAATAACAAACAATCTGTACTTTTAATGGGGCTGTAACAATGTTTTTTTTCCCTTTTCTTTTATGTGCTATGGATTCCTCTTTCTCGTTACGAGAAAGATGAAATAATGGCGATGTCTCAGACATATAAAGCAATGTTTGGAGCAATTATTGAGAAAAAACAATATTTTCAAAAAAGAAGGCATGAAGTTGCCATGAAATGTGGGGTTCATGACAAAACCAAAATGTTCAGACAAACTTATGCAACAGTCTACAACTAGTGGAAACATTAACATGTGAGTGACATACCAAACTTCATAAAAAGGTATAGCCGTAGAACTAATTACAGTGCCATTTCAGAAGAATGAACTAACCAAAAGTAGTCAATAAGCAGAAGACTGATACAGTCACTACTATATCTGTCTGTAACAAAGGGTGCCCCTAATCTAATCAATCATTCTCATCCTGCACTGCATAGATGAAAACGAGAAACGCAGAGTTTACACCATGAATCTCCATCTCAGTTCACTTTGGCACGATAGCCCAGCTTCTGCTGTTATGCTACAAAAGAGAGGGGCACGTAGACAAGAAACCATGACAAGCTATCTGAGAAGTCATTTATTTGAGCATGAAACATCAATCCCACTACCATTCAGTTTGTTGTCCAATGTTATTCATATTCAAGCCAAACGGACTGCAATTCTTCTGTGGCATCCAATTAAATCAGTTCCATGAATCTTCATTGTTTATTTCCACGTACTTCTCACCTCTTAAATGCTTGCGATAGGAAATCAGCCAATGAAAGGACCTGAGGAACAATAAGCTGAAGAACGAAGAAGGAATTTGAAGCTAAACTAACAGAATGACATGGGCATCCTCACAGGATGCTATTCAACTAAGGCCAGCTAAATCCTTGGCTGTTCGTCCTAGCCTGAGCTTCAGCCAGTGATAGGGCCATGGCCAGCATCATTTGATCTTCAAAGCTATCCGGGATATAATTCCCTGAAGATATGTTAATACACTCGGGAAATGGTACTATTGCAAGCCCTGAATCCACTGCGGCAATAGTAGAGCCATTGCAACTGGTCCCTGCCTCAGCTACCTTCGACCAGTGCTCAGTTGAACACCCAGCAAACTGTTCCCTCACCACTTCTCTTCCGTCATCCGGTGATATCTCAACCCAGCGATCAGGAGGATTCTGCACAAACCTTGCATTTCCAGCAGGAAAAATACAAGGCTGTTGAAGCATATTGAAAACTGGAGCTTTACTTCCATTCAAGTGTCTGCACTCGGCGAAGGCTGCAGCAGCACAAGCCAGGCCACCAGAAGAAGATATTTTTGGGGTAATTCCCTCAGAATTGTGGCATTCTACTGAGTAGGAGGGTCCAGGCAAAAGACTGCTAGAACAAACCGGATTTGCTTGAGCTCCCTGCTCCTGCTAAAATGAAGAAATAAATAAACAATGCATATAGCTTTGTTATTTAAACCTATATATATGTGACTGGTGGAGAGAAATTTGATGAAAAACAAATTCTCCCTTAACATGGTTGCTAATGTTAGGACACGTAAAAGTGTCTGCAGAAACCTTTTCTCAAATTATAAAAAAACATATAACATTTGGGGGAGCTTAACTCTTAGCTTAACATAAAATTGGCAGCCTAAAATATGGAAGAAATAGTGCAAACTTTCAATTATCTATAAAAATACTGAATAATTGTGACACGACCTAGTGAAGAAAAGAAGCATAAAATAATCAAATTTAATGCTTTCACTATTTGAAGGTAAAAGAATGTCTAAAGGTAGCATGACACCTTGAGAATGTAACCCAGTTTTTCAATGTATGCTACCTCAGTTGAATGAATGAACCCGATTAAGTAATGAAGAAAACACAATCTTGATGAGATTGTTGCAAAAGTTCCACGAAACTACTAAGAATTACATTCTCCTTTAGTGGAGCACGATACTTGACATAAACAAATAATTACTTTTTTTCTCTCAACGAACTGCAGGAGAATTTCAAATGATTCAAAACTGTATTAGAATAGCCATCTAGCAAGTTTATACCAAACATATTCAGCTCGAGTTTTCTCCAACTCAACCTCAAAATGTTAATATCACATTACCTGAAGGGAAAGCCAGATCGCTTCCATGATCATTATGTCCTCAAGATCCAGATCAAAATCGTCATCCCTGAATAATTTTTCCCAGATTGATGAAATAAAATGAGATACTATAGTTGCATAAATGCAATATCATAAATTGGTCTTTAGTGATATATGCCAATGTTTTGCATCATTCAATAAGTTTAACAAGAAAAGAAAAACTGTTGCCTCCAGTTTTTGTCAAGCATGCAGTCTTAAACAGTACTTCTGGCAGTTTCAGAAAATAATCAGAATTGTTGAATCCTGGTATGCCAATAGATTAAGAAGTCATTGCATTGGGGAGGCTGCACTAAGAAAAATGTTTAGAATTTTATCATTGATCTTGTTAAAACCAAAGTTTTAACTAGAAGTTTTAATATATGCTTGGTAGTTAGTACCTTGTTCCAGGAAAAATATGATTAAGTAGCTAACAAGTGAAAACAACCGATTTAAACCTCCAAAGTTTGAAAGTTGAAGCCATTCAAATAATTCAACTGTTATACATGTGTTCAACAACAACCGAGCAATGGAACATGTTAACTTTCTTTTGTTGAAGTAAAGAATGGTTACCATGTTTTGCAGTCATCCAATTTATTCAAACCTTGTTAACCTATAGTGACACCAATTACATAGTCATGTTTACATCTATGGCCATTGCATCGCAATATTATAGGTTATTTAGGCTGATAGAACATAGAAATGGTGGATGATTTTTGGTAGCTTGTCAGTGTTTCATTAGAAAAAGCAAATCTGGAGTAACATTTGAACCATGAAAATCTAGAACATCTTATGTACTATTTTTAAAATGCAAAAAGTGGAATGCAAAGCTACTCATTCTCCATCAAATTAACATTATTAATGAAGTATCTTCTCAAACTAATGATAGATGAACTAATCTTATGACAACCATTTTCATATAACAGAAAATCTGGAAATACTGATAGCACCTATTCTGCCTCGAGTTGGAAGGCCATGTACTTGCTTGTGCAGAGCACGCAAACTCAGATGAAATGATATCATTTCTTTGTCCTGCTTGTCATGGAATAAAACATGGTCAATCTTTCTTATATACACATTGATATTATGAAACTACCTTATATGGAGGAGGATCTGCAATTGCATGATAAGATGTGTCTACAGCAACTTATGTAAAAGCCAAATATAAAGGACATAAGACCTGGAGATAATGTAGTATTCATTTCGTGATTTTCGACTTCCGCTGGGACAATTATTCCACCAGATGAATTAATACTTTGCCTCTTCTTCAATTTGTCCACTTCATCCTGAAGCTCTTGCTGTTGGACCCTTATTTGGGCTTCTATGACCTTTTGCTCTTCCTAATACAATGCAGAACCATGATTATAAGACCAAAATAGACTTCCTGAAATGAAGGCAGGATACAGCGAAGCTTACAATTTGTTCCATGCTCTTCTCCTCTTTGGTCTTCACACCACGGTACTCCACAGCATAGTTTGCAGTTTTACAAAATGGGCATCTGCCGTGTTATGTAAAAACAATTTATATTATCCGGACTATGATTATGGACAGCAAGTATGGAAAGAAAAGGATACTGTGCAGACCGACTTTGATTTGATGGTTTCATCTGAAGAAAACACTCTGCAAGAACCTCAACTGTCAATAATTATGAGCTCGAAAATTTCAGGCAGGCTCTTTAACTTTGAAAAGTTTTAGTACCTGTGCAGATGCCTTTCTCACAACACCTTGACCGATTAAGACTTGGATAATACTGGAAGCAAAATGCAGAAAGTGTTATCACTAGAGGATCCAATTAGATAATTGGTGATCCCCCCACGAAAAAAAGACAGCAAAGACACACTGACCAGAAAGCAGATGGGGCATTCTTCGAGATCTAGAGCGTACTCTTCATCCCCAGGGTAGCAAGGTGCCAACTTCGACTCAAGGATAAGCTTCCTAAGCTTCCTCTGATCTATGTCCCGGTGTTGATACAGCCCCTGCGGCTTTGTGTACTTGTCATCCACTACCTGCCTCCTCCTACCTATTCTATTTCCCATTAAAACTGCACAACCTCTGACCAGATTGGTATGAAGAAGCAATTCAACTAATCAAAATACGGAATTTAACAAGCATCTGTTCATCCTTTCTTTCCATGTTTTAACAATGCACCTCATCAAAAGCAAAAGAACGAAAAGGAATGTCGAATCCTTGACGTTCCCTCCCAAGACTCTGCTTCTCACATCCACATTATGAAATTAGACGAATTCAGACTCCCTAAGCTCTGACATCTTCCTTCAGCATCCAATTTGTCTTATGAATCCCCCAGACCTGCATACCACAAGGCCAAACACATAAAAGATTTAACTTCACACGACCAAGCAGTCAAATTCACAGGTAAGGAGAGAGGACAGAAAATCCAGCTCCTCTCACAGAGAATCATACAGCAGAAATTCAAACACATGGACAAATTTAATAGAAGAACCACAAGACGAACGAATCTACGCTCAACTGCTAAGAGAGCACCTACCAATCTAGAGAGACAAAAAGGAGGTTCCTTTCAGACGGCGGACAGCTGAGAGTGGCAGCAGAAGGAGACGATTGAAAGAACATGCAGAAGAGGGTCCCTGGGAGGCCAAAGTACGAGTGGTTTGGAGATACCGAGAGCAGATGAGAGAGAGAGAGAGAGAGAGAGAGAGAGGACAAGGAGACCTTCTGAAACACTTGTGCCTTTGACGCTTATAGTAGCAGTAGCAGTAGCAGTAATCAGACCCTGTCTATTTCTTATCTCTAGCGCACCTACAGCTCTATACAAGTAGATTTCAGATACATCTTTTCTAGTGCTACAAAATCCATTGGGAATCACAGGAGACAAATGTATGAAAATTTGGATATATCTTGCGATCACTCCATCTACTGCTCCTTCTTTATCCAAGTCACAATTTTTATGTGGGATTTTGTTCACTTGTGTATTTATTGATTGTTTGTCTCTGTCCTGTGACTCCTGTTGGTGGCCTTTTAATTTTGGAGGTAGTTTTTATTTTCCTATTTTCTTGGGCATTAGGAGGAAAGGATACTGAAGGTATTCAACGTTGGTTCAACTGGGAATGGAGCGAAAGAAAAAAAGGGAATTGAGTGGAGTGTGAGCCTTTGTAAGTTTTAAGTGGTTTGTCTTCTTGTGTGCTTTGGAACTTTTTCTCTCTCTTTTTAAAAAATATATGAAGAGTATAACAGTGGATTGTAGCTTTGTTACGATGTCTTTTATGTTTTACTTCAAAGGAACGCAAGGTATTATGTTCAAGATCTTCAGCTTTGTAGATTGTGGGTTAAGGTGATATTGCTTGTATTCCTTTCTCTTCTTCTTTTGGTTTGTTTTCTTTCCTTGACAAGGATGGTGTGTGTTTTGATGTCAATCAATGAAGCATTATGTATCGTAGTACTGAACTAAAAGAGTTTTCCAAAAGCAGGTCTACCCGAATTGCTAAGCAGAAGCAAAGCTTGGTTGTGATTTTCCTTTTGCTTCAAAAATTATATTCTTTTCGGCTAAAGGTAATGAAATTATTGTTTGCACTGTTAGAGGCTTACCTTTAGAACCATAAGAAAAACAATATCACTGTTCATACTTCATCCAAAATGTCTCCATACGTCGTGATTATCACTAATTCGTAGTATTACTCTTTAACAGGTCCATCAAGAAGCTTAATGCAGGTTGAAGGGGCATATAAATTCAGAAATATAAATTAGTGATGTTAAGCTTTAATGAAGTCGTCAATTATTAAACCTCATAAAGAAGGTAACTCCTATAAACAGCATTAGTAGAACTTTTATGAGAGTTGGACCCTGATTATTAACATACTAATTAATATTTGTAACCACTTCATGAAGCAGTACAAAGGAGACCCACAGAGCTTTGTTAATTGCTAAAATTGTATTGGTACTCTCTATAATCACCTTAGAGTGCCTGCATACAACAACCGGTTTCACTGCTCCTGAAACTATTCTACATATATTATTTACATGTCCGAGAAAGCTCCCATGTGCCTATGGTTCACAGGTCCAGGCATTGCATAAATCACCTCTTGTAATTGCAAAGAGAAATCACGAATGTCTTAACGACAAAATATATGCTTGTACATGACCTAAACTTGTTACAACCATTCTGTTCAATGAAGCAGCTCCATTAATCTGCAGAAACCTGTTGTGGTGAGTGTCCAAGCCAAGATGTGGGCAATTGGGCATCATAAAATTGATTTTTTTACTGCTAGTATAATGCCACCAGGCGTAGGAAGTAGTTGAAGGAAAGTTTCAAGAAATTGTTGAAAAGAACAACTCTGTCAGGTTTGCTTTCTCATATTTGATATTTCGGTAGTTGTACATGTAAGTCCACCAATATGTACCCATCACTGATTCAGTCGTTGAAGTTTAGGTCTCGCACATCCCAGAGGCAATGATTACAAAAGAGTTAGTAACTGGCAGTTGATATAGTAATTCCATTGCTTGAGGTTTATTTTAATATTCAAATTAAAGACTGTATAGGTGCAGCACATAGTGTTTTAATTAGGTGAAGCATAGTGTTTATCTTGAGAACAGCATCTGCCAGTTTCATGATTCACCTTGCACCTCTGTGGTTGATGCTTGACCTCTGTCCTTTGTTTTCAACATCTTCTGGACCTGCATCCGTAATAATGACCTCAGTTGATAGCTTGATGCCAAACTTTTATCAAGCCTCTCCTTTTCAGCTAAAAGTTCAGATCTTCTCGCCTCTGCTCCAGCAATCTCAGGATTGTTCTGATACCCAACATTGTCTTGAAGATTCTTCAATCTTGATTTCAGCTGCAACGGCAAGAGCAGAAAGCAAATTGGTAAATTCTGTGACCTTACATCTAAACTGTACTAAAGGAAGCGTAAAGTAATGAGCATTGCCATCTCCTCAGGACATTTACTCCGGCTCCGGCAGCAGCTGCTTATGTGGTTAAACCGCCTCACTATCCTCGTTACCAATTCACTGAACAAGATCTTGACATTACCAATGTCATTACTCAATTCCTCAAGAATTGAGTCCTATCGTTTAGCTAAAAATCCATACTAATATTTAAACAAGCCATAAAACACTGCGTGTTCCTCTTGCTATCAGTTTCAAAACAAGCAAGGGGTTCCTTTTCCATCTCCAATAAAGAGGAAACAAAGCTTTGTGGATGGATGATCTGACTAAATCCTCTGAACAAGATGTATGAGCAAAGAATATCCTCGCCAAAGAGTTGTTCAGGTGACCAAAAAAAGTCTAATTTTGATCAAGCAAAGTCTCGAGTCATCCGTTATAATTGCGTGCAACACAGGGCGAACTAGATTAGCCGGAGGCGTAGCTCATGAACACAGCAGAAATAAAAAGTTAACCCCCCCAATACCTTCACTAACGCCACAAGCCCACGAACTCTCGTTTATTTATTAATTTACATTTTTTGGATTTGAGGATACAAATAAATTCAAGGTGCAACAGGGTCAAACATTAATGTGCAGAGCCCTTTACTTCTTATTCTAGAATTTTTTAGCTCCCAGATTAAGAAAGAGCAGCAATGAGCTCCCTGGAGATGTTGCATGCCAGCTGCTTGTCATAATTCATCGCAACCCAAATATTAAAGGATGAGGAAGACGCCCCTTACTTGTGATACAGAATCCCTCAGCTTCTGCACCTCCTCGCGTGCATCTGACAAAAATTTCCTCTGCCGCACATTGAACTCCTCCATTTCCAACCTCTTCTCCTCATAAAACCTATCCCTCTCTTTCTCCCGCTCCACCAGACCCTCGGACTCGCTCCTCAGCGCCCTGCAACTCGATCCCACGCACCGACGTCAGTGCGAACGTCATGCGAAGAAAGCAACAACTTCAGAGAGGCATTCCAAAGAACACGTCGTGTGCGCGCCTGAGTTCACGGGCGATCTCTTCGCGCTTAGCGTCAAGGGCGCCGATCTCGGCCTTCTTTGCGAGGATGCGGTATCCGAGCTCGGCGCCAGCACTTTCCAGGAGGAGGCATCGTTGCGCCATGCGGCGCCGGTTTGCGGACTTCACGGCGAGCAGGTGGGACTTCTTGAGCTGCAGCTCCCTCTCCGCCTGTCGCCGCGGACAATATCCGTAAGTAGTCCGTTGATTTTGGTTAAAGAACCGGTGAGGAGCCGGAGGAAGAGGAGAGCGCTGTACCTTCAGAAGGGCAAGCCTTTGCCTTCGGGTCTCCTCCATTTGCTGAAGCCGCTCTTGAAAGGTGGACGGCAACGCCATTGCGGAAAAGGCGGGAGAGCAGAATCGGGAGGAAACAGTACACAGTAAATCTTTATAGGGTAAAATGTATGTGCCGACCACTTATTTTCGACATAGATGCGGAGCAAATTTGGAGCGTCCAAACATGAATTCACAGACATAAATTTAAGTGAGGGAGATGTGAGATGATCCCAGGCATCCATTTCATTTCAACAAACCAGATCTAAAGCCGTGATTCTCTAGGAATTTGCTGCTAAATCGCCATCATCGCTCGCCTCTTTGAAAAATTGTTGTTGAATCGTCATCATCGTTCTCCAAGTGCTCGTCTCACTGCCACTCACCACAACTATCAGCCAATCTGAATCGTGAGGTTTGCCTATACACACTGCACATAGCCATCGGTGTTCATTGTTCTTCGCTAGGTGTGCATCTTCTCAAAATTGCTGCTAAATCTCCATCATTGTTCTTCTTTTGCCAGGTGTGTGCCTCTGCAAAATTGCTGCCGAATCTCATAGACGTTCTTCATTCTTTACCATGTTTGTGCGTCTAATGTGAAATCGCTGCTGAATCCCAATAGACGTTCGTCGCCAGGTGCGTGCCTCTGCGAGATCCTTGTTGAATCGCCATGGGCATTCGTCGTCCTTCGTCAAGTGCATGCCTCTCTGTGAAATTGCTGTTGAATTGCCTCTATACACAATTTTCACGAGGTTCACTGCTCGTGTTATCCTTCTTCATTCTTCGCAAGGTGTTGCTGACCATCACAGCTCATCTTCGTTCTTCGAGATTTGAATCTAAGGATGCATCACAACCATGAGCAGTGCTGGAGTTGCTTGAGATTCATTGGACCATCGAAACTAGTGCTGCAATGCTTGATCAACTATGATATTCATTCACGAATGATAATGGCGGCAGTTGCTGGAGTTGAGAGAAAGAGAATGAAAACTGTTAGCTATCTCACATCTCCTTCACTTAAATCTATGTTCGTGGATTCATGTTTGGACGCTCCAGATTTGCTCAGCATGTATGTTAAGTGCTCAGCACCTACATTTTATCCATATATATATATATATATATATATATATATATATCTTTTATTAATAATTTAAGAATAAAAAATATAGTTCAAATCATTAATTATAATTATATTTTTTAAGATTTTATCTACACGATAACAAATATAATCATTTTCTATAACTTTTATAAAACCATCTTTATAATTTTACAAATTTTTGTACATTAATATTATAAATAATAATAAATATAATAATTTTCTATAACTTCTTATGCTACAAAATTACTTTTTCCTCCAAACTATTACTAAAGACACACTCATTTTTAAAGGGTAGCACCATCATAATCATCATTCGTTTCATGATGAATAGTGGACATTGACGGATATGGGTGCCAATGGGTGCACGCGTGTCATGGGGCGTTTCCCGTGACATGAAGTGTGAAGTCTCGCGGCACTAGTGCCGCTCAACTTATAGCCCTCGACCGCTTAGCGCCGAAAACATGGAATACATGCAGCCGCCCCGCACTGCGTAATATTGCGGAGTACCAAGTTATCCGCCCTTATGGCATTTATTTTGTAAGGCCGTCCTTATGAATGGCCAAGTAGGTGACGTTCCCGTAGGGTACGTCTTTTGCATCTTCAATATGTAACAAGACTCCTATACCTACGGTACACTGGGAGGAGTTCACTAGTGCCTTCCGAGGTCCAATTGTATGTTATGTTTTATCATATTTAATACAAGTAAGCTTTCTTTTAATTCTAGTGTCATGGCCTTGAGCGTGGGGTGGCAACCCACATCGGTGTCCCTTCGTGACGTCACGTGATCCCTTCGTCGCCCCTTCGGACTTTAAGCGCCCAAGCGCCTACATTAGTGCCGCAACGCGCTAATGCCACAGTCTCATGACGAGTAGTCCAATACTCTAGTCATGTCCGTGATTGAATGCCTATATGAACGACTCTCGGCATAGTCGTCTCGACCATAAAACTTCCGCTGCAAACTCAAAACAGGCTTGGCTAGGTGCCTATCCGCCTAGTCGCCGCACGTGATCTAGTATCCGAGAATGACCCACCCCGTGACAAGTGGTATCAGAGCAGTTCTTCCTGCTTGGATTACCCAGCGACGATGACTCGCTTGTGTCGTCGCAACGTGCCTTGGCGTAGAAAATGTGCTTCCGCTCAAATACTCCATCACGCCCAGGGGCATGACAACGAGGAATGGTCTTTGATTTTGGACGCCAACGAGGTCTTTGATCTGGTACCATGGTCTTTGATCGTGGACGCCAACGAGGAATGCATGGCAAGCCTCCTCGCCGCACGCCCAGTCGTGCCCCGCAGCATGTTCCTCATACACTCGTGTCGTGTCAAGGAACATCCGTCATGCATCATGATGACGGATTGATCGCCCCGCCTAACCGGGACGGTCATGCGTCGCTCACTCGAGCAGATCAACCACCCCAGGTATACAGTCGGGAATTCTGAAGTGTCGCGCTGCGTCAAAAAGTGGTCATATGCTCCGCATGATGGTCTTGCGCTGCTCATATCATGAGATCGCTTACACGAGCGTCGTGTAACTCGAAGGACCCGTGTCACATTCAGGGACTGTCGGTCATGCACTATCATGACGACCTGGCGCTGCTCGGTATTTCGTGACGTCGCATCGCATGCCCAGTCATGCAACGTGAAGTGCACAACCGCTTCACGGGAGAAGTTGGCTTAAAGACAAATATCAAGGTTCATGGTCCCCTTTCGGCCAAAGAATATCAACCTTTCGGCCAAGGCGCATCAATCACAAGCATCTTGTCGTGTCGCAGCATTGCCTGCCACGCCACGATGACTTTCGGGAATGGAGCAAAGCGTTGATTACTTGCAAACACTCGCGGACGAGCTGTCAGCCTTACCTGCCTCGTCAAGTGTCGCCCTGCAAGCGGCGCGATGTCATCCATCAAGGAGTGGGATGAACCTGATACATGCCAATGCAAATCGACGCATCAACTCAACGACCAATTTGGCAAATGGTCTGAGCGCCGAGCATCGGCGAACTTTGGCATGCTGCTGTCAAGCGTTCTGCCGCCAACCGAAGGAAGGAGTGCCCTTTCCTTTCGGACATCGCCTCGAGTAATCGAAACGGCCTCCAAGGATCGCAATGCGAAGGTTTTGAAGGACACATCGGCGATGTCGTCCCTTCGAATGGAGATGGAGGTAATGTTGGGAGCTCATGCCATGAGTTCACCAACCGCAGTCCGCTTATCTAAGCGGAGCGTCTTCACAAGCATACGCATGGATCAGTGAAGGCCCGGAATGGCTACTCTTTCGCAAGGGTCAAGCCGCCCGGTGGACGAGTATGTCAAAGGTGTATGATCTAGGATGACAAGCACAGTGACATTACTTTGTCCAAGGTGCGAACGAACGAGCATCTAAGGTGCATCTCTTCATGAACGAGCACAATGATCTCGCCCCGTCCATACCCCAAAGGGATTGTCAAAGCTTCAAAGGAGGTCCTAGGATCGGAAGAAGGCATATCCCAAGAACCCTGCAAGATGTGACAAACTCAGGATGGCGTTGCCATCGTGACAATATAGAATGTGGCAAATATACATCCCAGACATGGGACAGAAGAGGTGGCAGTTCATCAATTATGCAAGCCCTGACAAGTTGGGACTGGAGGTCAAAATCGCATTGTTCAGCATTGGTCAGATGGGCATGTTGAAGGAGGAAGTGAAAGGAATCACCGAGCTCCGCCTACAGTGTTCCCAGGAGGATGAAGACCTAGTGTTGGCGCTCTTCAAGTAGAGGGGTTAAGAAGCTTTGGACTAGGAAGGAGTTGGAACGACCGGATCGTCCAACCTCCGCTCACTAGTCGACGTTGCCAAAACAATCGGGACAAGTGCCATACCACCAAAGCCCTTGGGCAAGGGCAATGGTGGGGGATAGAAGCTCAAGTCGCAAGGAGGGCAGCCTAAGGTATTTAAAATCATGTAGCTGCAGATAGATCTGTAGGATATCAATGAGACGTGTCATCTGGGAGAAAAGCAGCACTCGATGACCAGCTCTCTGTAATTTCGGAAGTAAAAGATCAAGCAATTCAAACTTTCCTGATGCTCTCACAATCTCCTCCTTCTGCCACATATTGTAATCTCCAACAAAGAGATAAGGATGGTTGCAACATTTCCTTAGCTGCATTGACAGGTTCTGGAGACTTTTTGATTTCATTCCTGAATATCATAATGGCAAAAAATTTGTATTAGTTACAAACAAAATGCATGCCGAAGATAAAGATCGTCCATCGAAGCAGGAGAAGCGAGTCGAACCACAGACACATGTGGGGAGACCCTCATCGTCGCTCACTATAGCGATTGTGAGTGGACAAGGTGCGGAATGTTATACCAAAGAACCTTGCTCCACCTCAAACCGTCGAGATATCTCTTGTCCACCAAGGGTAAGGTGGAGCTGTTCTCAATGCTCGACGAACGAAGGACTCAACGTTGCAGCCATCTGCAACTTGGAGATAGTGAGTTGAACCAAAAGGGAACGTGGGGAAACTCTCGTCGCCCACTATGACGACTTGGATGGACAAGACATGAATTGTTAGATCAAAGAACCTTGTCCCGCCTCAAGACTGTCGAAACATCAGGTGATCACCAAGAAGGAGGTGATCCTGCGCTTTTCGTTCGGCAGAGGGATGGAAGACTCTACGTTGCAATCATCTGTAACATAGAAACGTTGAGTCAAGCCCACAAAGAGACATAAAGCATCCCAAAGTATCTATGGGAAGACTCTCGTCTCTCATCATAACGAACCCAGGCACTCGAAGTAGGCAAGCTACAAGCATCGACATCGAAGAGCTTGTGCTGTTTCAAGCCGTGAAAATTCAAGAATGATCATCGATGGTGAGATGGTCCCATACTTTGCATTCGACGGAAGGGAGACCTTATGCTGCGGCCATCCGCAATATGAAGGCATCGAGTCAAGTCATGCAGGTCGAATGGCGAGACTCTTCATCGTGTTCTACACGACCCTGAGACAACTCTTCTCCGCGCTATTCCTGAAGGCATACAAGAGTTGTTTCACCTCCAAAGAAGCCAAACCACACAAGTTGACACTGCGAAGTCGAAGAGAAGTGAAGCCAACAGAGACTTGATGGACGGATAGTTGCTTGATGAAGTCAGACCGCACATGGCGGACTCCACTGGCGCTGCACAAGTGATGACCCCGGATTGGACGAAGGATCAGCGAGCGAAGTAGGCCTGAGGAAGGAGTCCTCAGTGAGACCCCAAGGAGCGGACATTCCTGACGTTGCGTGATGCTGGTGAAGTTGAAGTCAAGGCAAAGAAGGCAGAATTGAACGAGACAAGCGAAGTCAATACTCAAGACGAAGGCCCCGAGGAAGCCCGGACAGCGGCGTCGGGGGCGTCGTCAACTTTGGTGGGGGAGAATGTCACGGGGCGTTTCCCGTGACACGAAGTGTGAAGTCTCGCGGCACCAGTGCTGCTCAACTTATAGCCCTCGGCCGCTTAGCGCCGAAAACATGGAATACATGCAGCCGCCCCGCACTGCGTAATATTACGGAGTACCAAGTTATCCACCCTTAGGGCATTTATCTTGTAAGGCCGTCCTTATGAATGGCCAAGTAGGTGACGTTCCCGTAGGGTACGTCTTTTGCATCTTCAATATGTAACAAGACTCCTATACCTACAGTACACTGGGAGGAGTTCACTAGTGCCTTGCGAGGCCCAATTATATGTTATGTTTCATCATATTTAGTACAAGTAAGCTTTCCTTTAATTCTAGTGTTATGACCTTGAGCGTGGGGTGGCAACCCACATCGGTGTCCCTTCGTGACGTTCCGTGGTCCCTTCGTCGCCCCTTCGGACTTTAAGCGCCCAAGCGCCTACATTAGTGCCGCAACACGCTAATGCCACGGTCTCGTGACGAGTAGTCCAACACTCTAGTCATGTCCGTGATTGAATGCCTATAAGAGCGACTCTCGGTATAGTCGTCTCGACTATAAAACTTCCGCTGCAAACTCAAAACAGGCTTGGCTAGGTGCCTATTCGCCTAGTCGTCGCACGTGGTCTAGTGTCCGAGAATGACCCCGTGACACGCGCACCCACTTGAGTACCAACGCAGCAGAAATTACCACTTTCTCCATGGTTTGACACATTATGCCACCCTCGAGAGTTTCACAGATCGAGCCCGTGATTGTTGGCCTTTTTTTATTGCATTTTAGCTTCCTAAGCTCATTTATTATTTTATTTAATGTTTATATTACTTCTTTAAAATTTTATTTTCCCAATCTAATGTTAATTGGACTTGAGATCAAAATTATCAAAGGTTATTTGAATATATAATGCTTTGATTTATCTTTACAAAATATTCAATTTTATATCATAATAATTAAATAATTTATAAGTTATATATATACATTTAATAATTATTTTATTTCATTTCCATAAATATTTTTACATAAATAAAAAATTTAATTTAATAAACAATAATGTGAAATAATATCTTGAAAAGTGATTTTCATTAGGAAAATATACTTATAATTATTTTTTATTTTAATTATCTCATTGTATAATTTTACATTAAAATTACTATTTAATCCTATTTTCTTTATCATGGGGAGAATACATTTCCCCACTCGAGTATATACTTTTTAATATCAATTCATATTTAAAATGTTTTGAATATGTCTAATTATATATGTGTATATATAGAATTAAAATTAAAAAATTCTTGTTTATTTTAAAAAATCATTGTTTAAAAATATTTTTTTGTGTGACAAATGTTAAAACTGAAAAAATAAATGTACAAAATTTCATATTTCATATTGATAAACATTTTTTTAAAATCTTATTATATGTGAACCCTAAAAGAGGTAGTACAAACATTAAACCATATATATATATATATATATATATATATAACAAAAATAATCATAATAGTTATATATATATCATATTAAATTGACCGTCATGGAGAAAAAATAAATAGAAGTAAAGACAAAGTAAAATGTACAAAAATTGTACATATATTTATACATGAAATCGGATAATACAATTCACATATAACTTTACAACTCGCCGGAATTTAACTGAAAAGACAATGACATTTGGTGATAAGCAAAAATATATACAATTGAGTACAAATCGATCAGAATAATAAACAATTGAAAGAATAAAACAATGGTATTTTTTGTGTGAAAGACGTCTGCGTTGGTAATTTGCAGTTCTGATTCAGGACGTCCTTCCTAGCATTTTGGGTAATTGCGTGGCGGTGGAGGGAGGGTGGAGTCTGGCGTTCCCCCGTCTTCCACCTCAAAGGCCATGGCCATCCCTTTCGGCAAATGCGCATCGAGATGACAGTGCATGAACCAGACACCTGGGTTGTTGGCCACAAACCTGATTGCCGCCCATCCGCCCCGCGGCACGGCGATGGTGCTCCGAACTTGTGGGTTCACCAAATTGTAGCTCTTCACCGCCGTGGCCGCGTCGTAGTTGCCGAATCCCTGCGCCAGCACATAAAAGTTGAAGCCGTGTAGATGGATGGGATGCCCCTCGAGCCCGTTCAACGCCGTATCCTGCAGCACCATCTCTACTGTCGCATTGTACTTGAGCTTCTTCAACCTCGTCGCCTTCTCCGTAGGGAACAGCGCGAAGTTCTGAAGGTTGTCTAGGCTCGTGTAGTCGAACTCCAAGGGAGGACGGTCGGGGAAGTCGGTGGTGTACACGCCCTCGACGCCGTAGTGGTAGGCCTCGAGGAGTGACATCTTCGTGGGGTACACGAATGAAACGTTGTTCAAGCTCGCGGCGATCGCTTGGATGGGCGACGTCCGGTTGCACTGCGGCTGGTCCGGCGCGCATGGGTAGCTGCCCATTCCTACTGTGATGAACATGCGTTCGTCGACATGCTGGGGGACAGTCGGAGATCCTGTCCGGAGGAGGCCGGTGATGTTGCTGTAGAACTGGTGAGCCACCGGGGTGTCAAAATATGATGGCAGCAATGGCATGACAGGAGGCACCGACTTCGGCACTCGGCTGGTCTTGTACACAACGATGCCGGTAGTGGTGGTCTGGTCGAGAATGGACAACGAAGGGGGCAAAGGATAGTTGCTGATGTAGACGTAGGCGGCCATGTAATAGCGAGCGGGAGGCGCATTGGCCACCATGAGCGCGTCGAGGCTCTGGCCGGGGGCGAGAACCAGTATGTCACTATGGTAACGCGTGGTGTACTCTGCGTCGACGGCTACGACGGTGAAGGTGTGGCCGGCGATTCTGAAGAACATATGACTATTCACTGCGGCATTCACCATTCGAAGCATGTACGTCTTGCCCTGCTTGACTCGCATCTTGAAGGTGTCTGCACACAATATGGTTACGGATGTATTAGAGCTTCTGTTTAATTTGTTTGTGATGCATATATGTTTATATAAAACAAAGATTAACATCTCTATACGACATATATATTGAATATATAGTTTTGGTTGAATATATAGTTTAAAAAATTGATGATACACTTACTATCTTTAGAACAAGGGACAAGGTCTCCGGGCCTCCCGTTGATGGTGTACGAGTTAGACTGACCATACAAATCTCCTTCCAAGTATGCCTTCTTCTCAAGGTCCACCACGTTGTCGTTGTACCACTCACCTGAAGGGCATTAATATGCATATATGAGTGCACTCGCAAAAAAATAAACGATAAATATCTATTTTATCTTTGTTCATAAATGCAATATTGCAAATATTTGATCAAGTAATTAAGAATATATATGTGTACTATAATACCTAACAGTATTGGGATCTCCTTGTGGGGCTTGGGAAACGGATAACCTTTGGACCCCTGCCGTGGGCGAATAACAAGAGCCCCATAGATCGTCGCACGAAGGGCCGAGGCATGGGAATGCCACCACAACGTGCCCTCTTGCCCCGTGACGTTAAACTTGTACGTGTTACTATTTCCAGGCCGTATGGGGCATTGGGTTATCATGTCCACGCCGTCTTGCCAATTGGTCAACCGTTGTTGCACGCCGTGCCTTCATGATGCATAAACAAGTTCAGTTTTCAGAGTGCATGTATATTTTCTTCATAATTACTAATACTATATATATAAACAGAGAAAAGATTTATTAATTAATCTTGCTCGATATATGTATATGCATGCATACCAGTGGATGGTTATGTTATAGGGCGATTGGTTGATAACATCAACGATCAAGGTATCCCCTTCGTTAACGTATATCGTCGGCCCCGGCAGTTGACCGTTGACTCCGGTGATCGTGGTGCTGTTTCACAGACGTTCCACTTGAAAGTTTCCATCCTGAGAAAGTTTCAAGCGTTAATAAAACAGGAAGCTGGAGAAGATACGTATTTGCTTTTGAGAACAAGCATGATGAGTCCATATGATAATTACATGGAAAGTATGCTTCACGACTGCAGCATATGCCCTATAATTGCATGAAGCAAATAGAGCAACCACCAGAACCATTAACCACCACCGCGTCGCCATGGCCAAGAAACTTGATTCCGATCAGATTGTGGACGAAAGAATCGATGAATCCGATCGTATCTGAAACTGGAGAAATCAAACAATTCTGGGATGCTAGACGAAGACTTCTGCGATTTGATGCACTATGCAGCCATCGCGAGGTTCTATATTTATAGCTGGTCGCGAAGCAGAACGTATCCATTTACATAGACGAGGTCGTAACTTTGCGAAGACTTTTGTTTATTTAATAGCCGCGTCGAGAAAATTGTGGAGAACTGTTCTTTACGTAGCATATCTCAGATGGTCAATTCCTCCGTCACCACGTTTCCTTTTATATATTAATGGGTCAACACTATTCCGATTTCAGAAAACGTATGCACACGGATATGAATTAAAAGGTGGTTTATGACTTTATGCATGATATACTCAGATTTGATGAAGTTGTCATGTATCTTATTACTGATAAATATTTGGTCAAGGTTCCGAAAGGTCAGCTCTAATTAATTGTTCTCCTTGGCCAATATATCGATTATATTTTTGCTTTTATTATTTTCTACGCACATTGGAGCTTTAAGGATTCAAAATGGAATAAAGGAATATAACAACAATAACAACAAAGCCTTATCCCACTAAGTGGGGTCGGCTACATTGATCATACGACGCCATTCCGCTCATTCGTTGATCCATGTTCATGAGATTCAACAGAATTTTACGCTGACTGTCGGGACCTAACACAACCCTCCTCCTTTATCCGGACTTCTATAAACCAAATGCATGTTAATAAATTTATAGAAATCAATTGGATATTATTCCCTAAATTACAACTCCATTCTAGTCATCCTTTTACTTTTCGAGAAAAATGAAGATAAATTACATCATTAGATAATATGAATTTTTCATTCAAATAATTTTAATGATGAACAATTCACAAACAATAATAGATATCATCAGTTATCAGATTTATAATTAAAGATTTCACAATAATGGAAGTACCTTAATTGTTCTTAAAAGAATCTTACTTAAAAAGGAGGCATACTTTCTTCGAAAGAAATAATTTGATGATATAATTGTGTGTTAGTCTTGCTTATTGTTTGTATAAACAACATACTTTGACATTCTAGCAGTTCCTCAAAAATAATTCCAGCCACATATGAATGCAGTACATATGTAACTTTTCAATGACATCATGATTCTGCAGCATGTATTATTTTCCTCCTGTTGATTTTCTTGTTATTGAACTTCCATGCACAAGAAATTACCTTCAGTATAACAAAGACAATGAGTACTTTTCAGCTTTTGCTGAGAACAAAATAATTTATATTTTGCTAGGAACATTAGAAGGACAAAATATTATCTGAACATACCATGCAGATGAGATGCAACACTCCCATTACGAACAAGTTCACAAACCAGACATCTTTTGCTTCCTTCAATGCATATGCCAATTAGCTTGACAAGATTGTGATGATGGAGTCGACTAAGAATTTCGATTTCTGCAATGAACTCACGTCCACCATTACGATTCCTCTTTGTCAACAACTTAACAGCAACTTCACTTCCATCTTCCAACAAACCATGATAAACACAACCAAAACCACCTTTGCCTAATATTTTCTTCGGGTTGAACTGGTCAGTAGCCTTCTCAATTTCAGACAAGGAAAAAGTTTTCACAGTAGGACAAATAGCCATTCTTAAGGTGAAGGATGCAGAATGTGAGCTTGTCATACTAAAAGACAAAATGGACCGAAAGTCTGTATCATAAAGTTCATATCACAGTTAGTTCGGCTTTACTTGATGAGAAATTGGCATATGACCTAAACCGAAAAAATTACTAAACTCTTATGTTTGCAAACTTTAAAAAGACAAAGCCAAACTGTTCGATCACATTTTCTTATAATTTCACTTTCTTGTAGGCAAGCGTTCAGAGATGAATATTATGTGAATTGTTTTTCGAGGGAAGAAAGGATGATGACACTTAAGCAGCCATCCGCATATTATTAAAATCAATATGTGAATAATATTCAAAAGATAGCTGGGGTCTTCCCCCGATTCAGAGACCTTGTGGTAGTCATTTTGGGGTTTGGCTTGTCGGAGATCTTCGTGGAGAGCATCTTTGACATCTTTTTTGACCGGCTCTTAGGCTATCTGGCTCCAGCGTAACTGAGTGATTTTTTGTGGGGAGCGATTGTCACATTGAGCGGATTGTACACCACACTGAATAAAGGAATATAAATGAGAAAAAAAATTATAATAACGAAAAAAAGGAAACTTAGGAAAAGAAATATGCAATTTATTACTAATTGTTTGATGATGGCATATTGTTAATTGCATCGAAGGTATTTTAAGATGACTAATGATATACATTTTTTTTTGCAAATTTTTAAGAGTTCAAGTAATGCACAAAAAAATGTAATTAGGTTATCATGTATTGAGCCATCAGAAGTTCATACTATTTTCTTTTACATATATTTATTGCTCAATAAGGAAAATATTTTTAAATTAATTAGTTTAGAAAGGTTTGTCAACACGCTAATTAAGTAAAATTGGCAGATGATACAATGTTTTAAAACGTTAAAACCAGAATAAATAAACAAAATATATACATATATATATCTAATCACTCAAATGTTTAAGATGGTCAAACTAGTTTTTAGTTTTGATAATATACCACTTTAAATCTATATTATTTAAATTTCTAAAAGCTGGAAGCAACGCGTGTCAATTTATTGTCTAGTTTTTCAATTCATGCTCGAGTATGAATGCTTTAAAAATTTGTTTCAATCCGCTTCATCAATTAAATGTCTTTCACGAATCGATCCATCTTACTCTACAATATTAAAATTTCATAAAAATATATAACATTAAAGTTTCATAAAAATATATAACAACTCAACTCTTCTGACTCTTTCCTCATCTCATCCGGGCTGAGAAAGTCTAAGCATTTCCTCACGGCCTGGGATAGGTAAAGCGAAATGGGGCCACCTATACTATAAACACCAAATTGACACAATAGTTGCTTCCAGCTTTTAAAAATTTAAATATATATATATATATATATATATATATATATAAATTGGTATATTATTTTCAAAACTGAAAGCTAGTTTGATCATCTTAAGTATTTGTGTGATAACACAAATAATAAGTTGTTATACTAACTATAATATTTTAAAATTATAAATTTCATGAACGCTAAAAGAAGTATAGACCTCGAAGTATTTGTAGCACTTGAAGTATTGACCTAGACGAAATTTTACTATATAATAAATCGATCGACCTATTATATAGTGTGTTGCTTAAATGTTAACCTTGACCTTTCCTCTTGGGTTCGCCTATATAGATTTATCATTTATATTCTTTTAATTAATACCTTTGACATTCACAGAATAAGCCAAATAAGTGAATAATAACACAGAGTTTCATTTAATTTTATTATTAGTTTATAGGCTCAGCGTAAAATTAAATCTTGCTGAGAAAGACTTGTCTGGATTTGTCAACGTAATATACTCTATTCACCGAAAACGAAAGAAAGAAACGTGCGGCGTAGACACGAATGCTTGCGACGCAGTGTAACATCAGTTAATTTATAGCGTCACGTGGACTTTATAACTATACGACTTTTATGTGGTGTAGTTATAGAACTCGCCCTCTCGACATGCCTTTATTTAATTGGTCAATTCCACCCCCGTTGCAATATTCTAGTAATTGTTCTAGGCGGATGCAATGTTAGAATTTTATGAATTCACATGCCCACAATAATTTTTTTTAAAAAAAAATAAACGACAATGCCGAACGAAACGCGTTATTGGATGATAATAACAAACAATAATCTATCTAATAAATTCATCAATAAAGAGTCAAAATATTAGTTTCATTTATACAGATGAAGATATAATGTCCCTGAACGGCTCTCTTCACATCTGATAGATGGATCTCATGATTTTTTATTTTTAATTGATCGACATGACATATAAGTGAAACATTAAAATAATATATTATATTACAAATCAAAGTAACACCATTATATGTTCAATACCTTAATTTAAAAAAAAATAAACAATTGGTTTTAAATTGAATTGAGCTAAAATCATCCTAGGGGGACAAAAATCATTCAAATTAACTCGTATGTCTCTCCCTGGTGAATACAGAACCGGGTTCACCTAACCCATGTTGATTAGGTAAGGTCCGATCGAGCTCGATTTGTCTAATATTGGACCCAAATTCGATCACCACTCGGGCTTTAGTCATATTGAGTTCGGTTTAAAATTTTCAATCTAATTCGATCCGACTTGATGACCCATGTTTTGATGATTCCAACCATCCAACCTAACTTTGGGTCGAGTCAAATTTGACCTTAAAAAAAGTCAACATGACTCAATGAGATTTGATCAAACTTGGTCGATTTGATTCGATTTTATTCACGAGTCGAATACAATCCGACACACAAACACACTGATATATGATGAAGGGTAAAACTTTTATATAAATAAAAATTTTAATTTCAAATACATCATATTTCATAAATTATTATTTAAATATAAAATTTCTAATGACACATTGGACTACATCACCCCATTTTTCATTATACTACTCCATTATACCCCTCATTACCTTTTTGGCAAACAAGAGGGACAAAAGAAGAGACTGGATGATTTATAAGATAGAAAAGTAATGTTATCATAATCCGTGATTGGAGATTAAATTAGAGTGTTAATTAGATTATGATAATATTATGATTAGGGCTTCAATAAGGTTCACTCATCTTTTTATTAAAATTATATAATTTATAAATATTTTTAAATAAATATTATTGTTGTTGTGAAAAATGAAATAAACCTATACAAAGAATTCAAAATTAATATAAATGATTATTTATACTTTAAAAATTATCGACCTTTCATCCTCATCTCTCCAAGTAACTTTTCTCCATCTTTGCTACCATTTTTTATCTCATTATTATCCTTTATCATTCACATTTCCACTTATTTTTCACACTCTTTTGCTTATATTTTTTATGACCTTTCATGCTCTATTTATTTTACCCTACACATATTTTACCTTCTATTATCTTTTATCTCGTCCCTAGTTATTACTTTTCTGAAATTTTTTATTTTTATCATGTAAATTTCCTTTTTCTTTTCATTTTTGCTAAAATTATTGTTTATTTATTTTATCGTACTCACCTTTGTCATTTTCCTCTCTTTTCTCTACTGATTTTATCCTATGCACTAAAACAACATTAAATTATCTGATTTTGTACGATGTTAAAAGTTAAACTTATACTATGTTAAAAACATAAAAAAATTAAAGTAAAATATGAGGAACACTAAAAGATAATTAAATAAAAAAACATAAATTAAACATTTAAACTATAGGTTAAAAACAATATAATTAAAACTTTTAAACAATACTAAAATAAATATATGTAAATCTAAATTATGGATCTCAAATGCCTAAAAATGAAGATAATAAACCCGATTAATTATAATGCAAAGAAATATTTGAAATATGTTAAATGTTTAGAATATAAAAATCTAACCATATTAATAATTTAATATATATATAAGCATTTTATAAAAATAATAAAATTTCATATTCAACATAAATGAAAATTTTATTTATAATATTTATTATAAATATTTTTTTCTCATTAATAATTTAGATAAACTTATCACATAAATTTCAATCAAACAACATAATTCATTTAAAAATTTTCATTTACATCTGCAATCAAACTACTTAAAACTAACTATCATAAATCAAAATCATTGTGCGATTTGCAACTTTCACTTGTACATATTTAAATTCCGGTTTCTTTCTTTTATCAAACTCAATGTATATATAAATATATATAAATATATATACAATTATGCACTGATATTAAATAAAATTTAATATTATAACAATCGCCCTTTAAAGAAGCTATTGTCTATTACCGAAAAAAAAAGAGAGAAGTTATTGTCATTTTGTTCAATTTCCATTGAAATCTTTTGTTACGAAAAGAGGAAAAGAGGGAGAGAGATCGCACGAACACAGAAGAACATAAAGATTTATGAGGTTCATCTTAAATCGGATTACGTCCTCGGAAAATGATGACTCTCTTTGTTATGGAATAATGATGATTAATGAGTCTCTGTTTGGACCTCTAGGGAGTTTACATAGGCACCTTCTTTTACGGATGATAAGAATTACAGATCGACTGAGACTCTGAATTAATCCACAAAATAGGTCACTTATCGTGATAAGAAAATAAATCAATTCTGAATCACATACAGAATATCCTTAAAAATTTTCGCTCAAAAGAAATTTGTTGAAACGTTTGATTACATGAGACTACAAAAAAGATTATAATTAAGTTCAAATTCAAAACATTATCGACATCTTTTATGTTTGACACGCAGAACTCAAGTTTTATTAGGTTCTCTACACTTTGTACTTTAGTTGTGACTACTTGGGTGAAGTGAAAACTAAATTAAATTACACATAGAAGTGGCTAAATGAGTGTGGTTCGGATAAAGAAACAGAAATTGGTCGTCTCTAGATTATGAGTGCAAATTTGACAATATTCAGTAGATTTATCGGAGCTCGATCCAGATTCTAACACGAGAAAATGGATGCTGCTAGAATCCCAATGCACGAACACGAAATAGAAAGAAAGAGAAAAAAGATGATGATCTATGAAACATTCATCATCATCATCATCATCATCATCATCATCATCAAGATTATCAGGATCACTTTTTGAGGTAGGATCGTAAGAGGCTTCGAGGATCGATGATCGTAGGATCGAATCGATGATCGTAGGATCGAATCGAGGATCGTAAGATCATATCTCATGAATAAATTATTTTTAATATAAAATAATAAAATAGTATATTTGTTCATAAATATTATGTTTATATATAAGTTTATTAAACGTTGACCATTAATACTTTATTTATATTTTCAAGTCTAATAGATATTTTTTTATATCATCTTAAAGACAACATGATATATTCTTAAAAAATACTAATATAATAATATATAATATTTGATTTTAATGAACTATAATATTTATTAAAGTGCAATATAATTCTTAGTATATGTGCAATAATAAAAACTAATGTTGATGTAAGATAATATAGTATTAGATTCATAACATTACATTAAATTATTAGATGATATTAAAATTCATGAAAATGATATTAACATATACAATATCGTAGGTTCCTTAGGATAAAAAATAATAAAAAATAATGTTGATGTAAGATAATATAACATTACCTTTATATTTACTTTTATTTTTTATTCGAATAAATAAATTTGTACCAATATCGTAGGATCGTTAGCATCATAAGATTCCACCGATCTTAAGACCCGGCTATAGATCCAGTATAGATCCTACGTTTAAGATCCTTCGAGTAGGATCAAGATTATTTTTTGTCCGAGGAATCGTAAGATCTTACTATCTAGATCGAGATATTGACAATCATCATCATCATCATCATCATCATCATCATCATCATCATCATCATCATCATCATCATCATCATCATCATCATCATCATCATCATCATCATCATCATCATCATCATCATCATCATCATCATCATCATCATCATCATCATCATCTATTTTTTTTCATGTCCCCGCGAATGAAGATAAATGATTGTCGCACTAACTCTCAAATCAAATTAGTTAACATTGACAAATAGAGTTTGAGTGTCAAATAAATAAATGTTAATCAATATTTATAGCTTTCCTGCGTTGATATTTTATAAGGTGAATTTTAAAAGAAACAAATTAAAAAAAAATTACAAACTAGGAAGCACTATGCAGCCCCTTGAGACTAACTGCATAATCTACTCATATTTGAAACAAAAAGGTGAAATTAATGTAAGGCATAAGAGTATTGGAGGAGAAATTTGAACTACTCGAAGTTAACTTAGTTTAGTAAAAAATTTGATTTCTTTGTCAATATTTTTTATCAGCATTTAGCAATATAAGTAGAATGATTGGTCATGTTTATATTAGCGATTATGAATAAAATTTTGAGATTAACACTCTCCATACACCTAGAGTTTACAAAACAAAAACTAATCGTAATCATATCAAATTGATCGTCCATGGGCTAGCAAAATAAATAAAAGTAACACAAAGTAAAATAAGATAACTTCTATTTTTTTTTCCTTCGGTTACAAACGGACATAACTTCTACTACTTTATAATTGACCAATTGTACAATTTCCACGAATAAATGAAAACTTTACGTATACTTTTCTCAGAAGTAATAAAAATAATGAATACAAATTAAACACGCCATGTTAGAAATAGAAAAAAAAACTAAAAGAATAAAAGAATGCATTTTTTCTGAAAGATATACGTGGTGATAATTTGTTCTTGTTGTTCCTAGCATTTTGGGTAGTTGTGGGGTGGCGGAGGGAGGTTCGAATCGGGCGTTCCACCGTCTTCCACCTCGAAGGCCATGGCCATCCCTTTCGGCAAATGAGCATCGAAATGACAGTGCATGAACCAGACGCCCGGGTTGTCGGCCACAAATCTGATGGCCGCCCATCCGCCGGGCGGCACGACGATGGTGCTCCGAACTTGTGGGTTCACCAAGTTGTAGCTTTTCACCGCCGTGGCCGCGTCGTAGTTGCCGAATCCTTGCGCGAGCACATAAAAGTTGAAGCCATGGAGATGGACGGGATGCCCCTCGAGCCCGGCCAACGCCGTATCCTGCAGCACCATCTCTACAGTCGTGTTGTACTTGAGCTTCTTCAACCTTGTCGCCTTCTCCGTGGGGAACAACGCTAAGTTCGGAAGGTTGTCCAGGCTCGTGTAATCGAACTCCAAGGGAGGGCGGTCGGGGAAGTCAGCGGTGTACACGCCTTTGATGCCGAAATGGTGAGCCTGGAGGAGTGACATCTTCGTGGGATACACGAATGAGACGTTGTTCATGCTCGCAGCGATCGCCTGGAATGGCGACGTCTGGTTGCACTTCGTCTGGTCCGGCGCGCAAGGGTAGCTGCCCATTCCTACTGTGATGAACATGTGCTCGTCGACATGCTGGGGGACGGTCGGAGATCCTGTCCGGAGGAGGCCGGTGATGTTGCTGTAGAACTGGTGAGCCACCGGTGTGTCAAAGTATGAAGGCAGCAACGGCATGACCGGAGGCACCGACTTGGGCACTCGGCTGGTCTTGTACTCGACGATGCCGGTAGTGGTGGTCTGGTCGAGGATGGACAACGAAGTGGGTGCAGGGTAATTGCTGACGTAGACGTGGGCGGCCATGTAGTAACGAGCCGGAGGCGCGTTGGCGACCATGAGCGCGTCGAGGCTCTGTCCGGGGGCGAGAACCAGTATGTCACTATGGTAAGGCGCGGTGTACTCTGCGTCTACAGCTACGACGGTGAAGGTGTGGCCGGCGATTTTAAAGAACATATGACTATTCACTGCGGCATTCACCATTCGAAGCATGTACGTCTTGCCCTGGTTGACTCGCATCTTGAAGGTGTCTGCACAATATAGACATATAGTTACAAATCTAGTAGATTCTGCTTGCATTTTGATATGTAGCTTTAAAAACAAATATTGACATCTATATGTTTTATATTTACTTAGTTATTGTGTTGAATAGTTTAAAATCTACGATGCATACTTTCTCTAGAACAAAGGAGGAGATCTCCGGGCCGCCCGTTGATCGTGTACGAGTCTGACTGACCAAAAAAGGATCCTGCCAAGTGAGCCTCCTTCTCGAGGTCAACTACGTTGTCATTGTACCACTCGCCTGCGTGCATGAAAGAACACATGAACATACGTATCAAGGAAGTATAAATAACCCATATCATATATTACTGTGAATGTTTCATGGAAGAAATCTTATATACCTAATAGAATAGGTATCTCTTTGTGGGGCTTGGGGAATGGATACCCCTTGGAGCCTTGTCGCGGCCGGATAATAAGAGCCCCGTAGACCGTGGCGCGAAGTGAAGAGGCGTGCGAATGCCACCAAAGTGTGCCCTCTTGGCCGGTGATGTTAAATTTGTATGTGAAACTTTTCCCAGGTCGTATCGGGCATTGAGTTATCATGTCGACCCCGTCTTGCCAATTGCTTAGGCGTTGTTGTACCCCGTGCCTTCACCCGAAACAAGGATCTATTAATTATAAATTGGCCTAGTTTTCATATGCATATATAAATGGTTCTACCTAATTGCATATGAAGTTTAATTTGCATCAAGGCTAAATACAAGTAGTGCGTAATGTTGAATGATATATGTACCAGTGGATGGTTATGTTGTAGGGCGACTGATTGATGACATCAACGATCAACGTATCCCCTTCGTTAACGTATATCGTCGGCCCCGGCAGTTGACCGTTGACTCCAGTGATCGTGGTGCTGTTGCACAAACGTTCCACTTGAAAGTTTCCAACCTGAGGAGGATTGAAGCGTTACTAAAACAACAGGAAACTGAAGAAGATGCAGTTCGAGGTCGATCGAAAAGCTACCGAATTTTCCAAAATCAAGAACAAGAATGAATGCATAAGATAATTACATGGAAGGTGTGCTTCACAACTGCAGCATCTGTCTTTTGATTGCATGAAGCAAATAGGACAACCACTAAAACGACAATCAACCACCACCGCCCCATGACCAAGATATCGGACTTGGAATCAATCATGTACAGAGGTACTGATCGCTCAAGAAAGAATCAATAAATTTTTATCGTTAGGTCGAGAATAAGACAACTATCTTTATGGCTTTACAGAGGAAAAATTAATAACTTGGATGCTAAAAACTGCTCTTAATGCACTATGCAGCCATGGCAGAGCTCTATTTAAAGCTGGTATCGAGGCAACGCCATGCATCCATTTCATACGTAGACGAGTTCAATACTAGGCGAATTTTTTATTTGTTTATTATATAGCCGCGTCGAGAAAATATTTGGAGAACTTCACGTACCATATTTTAGATCGAGTCATCAATTCCTCCGTAACCACGTTACTTTGTATATTTTGATGGGTCAACGTTATTCCGACGTCAAAAGTTTATTCCCGTACACACATGCACACGGATATGAGTCAAATGATAAATATGCATGATATGTTTAGATTTGATCAAGTTATGTACTACTTATGCAATTGTCAGCAATATTTTGATGAATATCTAGAGGTCAGCTCTAATCGTATGCCGTTAATTAATTTTCTCTTCAACCGGCAACTTATTTTTCGTTTTCATCATTTTCTACATTGGAGCTTTAATTATTCATAATAGAATACATAAATCTAACGAGAAAAAAAATTAAACAAAGGAACAAGTAAACACATGTGCTTTTGTTTTGTAATTTTTTAATTAAAGAGGTATCGATGATAAAGACTTTTTGGTTTTACTAATGTAGTACTCTACCAACCGAAAATGTTAGAATTTTATTAATTCAGGAACACAAACAAAACCGAAAAAAAAAGAATGCCGAACAAACGACAAACTCAGTCGTGTAATAATAACAATACCATAATACATATGTAAGAGGGTGTTTGGTTGAATATTAGTTAATTAAGAAATAACAATACCATAATAGTACTATTATTTGGTGGACTTTTTATCCATTGGAGTTATTCTTTAATGAATAACAAACACAATAAAATCATGTTTGAATGCAAAAATAAACGGAGAATACCGTGAGATTTTTTTTCAAATTACAGAGATCTTTTTACTAAAAGTTATGGATTAACAATTCATGCTTCTCAAATTCAATATCTAAACTAGGTTAGGACCTAGTAAAGGTCCATTTTTTTATATATAGACATTTTATTTAATGTCCGCGCCGAGAAAATTTTGGAGAACAGTTCTTCACGTACATATTTCAAATGGCACGTTGCATTGTATATATTAATCATTGATGGGTCAACGTGATTCCGATGTCAGAAATCTACTCCCGTGGCCGTACGTAGGCACATGCACACGGATGTGCATACAAGTTTTTATTCATGATATACTCAGATTTGATCAAGTTATCATGTATTGTATTACTGATAAATATGTAGTCAAGGTTCCGACGAAGGCCAAGATGTCAGCTCCAATTGATTGTTCTCCATGGTCATTATATCGGTTATATTTTTGCTTTTATTATTTTCTACGCACATTGGAGCTTTCAAGATTGAAGATGGAGTGAAAGAATAAAAATGAAAAAATAACTAAAATGATGAAAAAGGGAACTTAGAAAAGAAAAAAAGACAATTAATGTTATTAATTGTGTGAGGATAGCATATCATTATTTATTGCATCGCATGTGTCTTAAGATGACTAATGATAGACATCTTTTTGCAAATTTTTAAGAGAAGTCGTTGTGATTTAACATTTAAATTAGAGTTCAATTAATGCACACAAAAAATTGTAATTGTGTTATCATGTACTTTGCCATAAGAAGTTCATACTGTTTTCTTAAGACTATATTTATTGCACAATGCGAGAAAATAATTTTTAAATTAATTAGTTTGGAAAGGTTTGTCATCGCGCTAACTAAGGAAATTAAACAAAAAGATGATACAATATTTTAAAACGTCAAAATCATATTAAATAAACAAAATATAGACATATACAAGTAATAATTGACCTTGATCCAACATTATAAATTGGTATATTGATTTCAAAAAACTGAAAATTAATTTGATCTTTTTTAGGTAGCCAGTCCAAGTGTTTGAAAAATGATACCGACGGTACAATTCACGCGATATTAAAGAACGCATTGTTCAATGTCGATTCACTATTGAGTCTAATTAATCTAGTTAGGTCTCGCGCATTTGACAGTGACAGATAAGACTTCTAACAATTTTTTTTATCTTCACAAATACTCGAACTCATGGCCTCTTTCCATTTCCCTCCAAATCTTGTGTATATCGTGTTAAAAAAAGATATATGTAACTAATTTTTTATGACTTAACTAACTAACTTAATTTGTTATAAAAATAAATTAAAATTATTGACACATATGCTATACATTCGTAAACACGCGCAATATAATACGAATCTACTATTAAATCATAATTATGTTAAGTTTACAAAATCAAGAAGAATTTTATTATATATATTACTATATAAATAATATTTTAAAAAGTTAAGGGGGCCTTCATTATATTAAGTTCACAATATTAGGGGTCTTACTATATATATTATATATATAATAGTAATACTTATTAGTAATATGTATAATATTTCAAAAAGGTAGGGTAAAACAAAAATAATAAGTTGCCATATAAATTGTAACATTTTAAAATTTTAAAATTTTAAAATATTGATTATGAATTCAGATGCATTTATTTCTTTTTTTATATTGACCTTCCGCTTTCGATCTGCCAATAAAAATTTGTCATCTATACTTTATTTTAAAAAAAAATTAATACCTTAGTTTCATTTTTCTATTATTCGTTTATATCGACACTAGGCTTACCGTAATAATAAATTTCTTGTTGAGAAAGACTTGTTTGGATTTATTAACGTAATATTCTTCTCTCCGAAAACGAAGAATGAAACGTGCGGCGTAGACATAAAATACATGCGCAAGAGTGAACGGCAGTGCAACATCTTGTTCTACGTTCTACGACTATAATTCACCATGCATGCCTTTATTTTAATCTGTCAATATCATCTGCGTTGTAATGCCCCCAAAATCACACCTCTCACCACGTAGGCGGTCAGCTTGACTCCGGAAGCGCTACACTATCTACTGCTCTACTGATCTTGACCATTCAACAAAACAGCTTACGTGACACTTAATAAAATAATAATAAACATAATAGAGAATTTTAAATGCGAAAGAATAATCAAAATGCCACGATGAAGGACTTTAATGCAGAAATTCATAATGTCTCATACTATATAAAATATGCGAAAGTTCATGATGTCTGTCAATATAGAAAATGTGCGGAAGAAATGTGATGTCTCTGAACGATAAAGATAATTTAACAGATATGCAATAAGGAAGCTCGGAGCAAAAATATCAGTAATGTGCAGCGTTCTTCAAGCTCTGCGTCCTCCATCATCCCATTAGTTGGCATTCTCACCTGCAAAATCTCAATGCAGGGAAATAGAATACCCATGAGCAAAGATTGTCCAGTACCATAGCAATAGACGTGAAATAAGGATCAGTGATGATAAGAAAATCAATATGTATATATATAAGTCTCTAATCATTTCAATACTCTGTTCTCTGCTGTGGCAATACTTTATCCCTTACATTACTCTGTTTTTACTTTATAATATCTCTGCTTTACTTTACAATGCTTTATTTTATTTTACTCTGCTTTACTTTGCATTGCTTTGCTTTTCAATGCTCTGCTTTACTTTACTTTACATTATTCTGCTGTGAGTTGTACAACGTCTTTTACATTACTAAGATATCCTTAGAGTTGGTTGTCCTATGCGAGCTCGACTTTATTAGGTTGGGATGCCAAGGATGCCTTTCTGATTCACTGATGTCAGTAAGCCCGTAAACGGGAAGAAGAGGTGGGTGTTAATGCATCACCCAGTTCGGAAGGTAGGGGAAAGAATTCTTACAATCCAGAAATAGCGGTCGTTATTAGACCTGTAGGTTTACTGTCTCCTCAGCTAGCTACCTGTCCCTCTGGCATAATACTTTAATCTTTAATGGAAGATGTGTGACCATAGCATCACCCTTCAATTCGATATATCGGTGGGAGAACACCTGAAATCTCAGGAATAGTGGGCATCTAAGTCAGTAGTTTCGCTGTCCCATCAGCTAACTACCTATCCCCCCATTGCTTTAACTCTGAACCTTGCTTTAACTTTAGAGGGGGCACATAACAATCCCACATCTTCGCCTTTACTTTAATCATCTTTAGTTACTATGAAATCTATGATTTGGGGTCCACTGGAAATCGATCTTTGTACAATAAGACTCAATCAGTGTAGGTGAACTGGTCAGAGTCGTAATTAAGATTAGGAATGGATCCGTTCGGTTAAGTTTCGATCAATGGGTCTCTGTCGGACCGGTCGATCGCCTCTGATAGATCGGTCGACCGCTCACTTGTACCAGTCGATCGGTACTCTGGGCCGGTCGACCGTGTTCTTGTTTTGGGTGTCTGTGAATCGGTCGATCATCCTGGGTGTCGGTCGACCGTTCACTAGGTCATACGGATGCACACTGCGCATCAGATCGGTCGACCGTTCGCATGGGACCGGTCGACCGATCACATAATTAATTCGGTCTGTCAACATATAGACTGGTCGACCGCCATGGTGAGGTCGTCGACCGGTAAGGAGGAACTTATATGAGTTATGTACGCGGTCCGGTCGACCGTTGGCAGAATTGGTCCACCGGTCCCTGCGATAAAACAGGGCCGTCGGACTTTATCTCCGATTCCGGCGATCCTCCGGCCAAAATTAGATCACGACATGAATAGGAAAAAACGTAGATAATGATCTCAGGATTGAACGAACTATTCATGAGCATCAAACGATTCCTATTTCTCCGTCTATAGGATTTAAATGCTAAGGGTACCTCATTCATCGGAAAAATGGATTCGCCGATCACTGTTCGTCGGTCGATGATCACCGGTCGTCCTTGGCCGGTGTAGGAAAGGTACGCCCGGTCGTGGCGCACATCAAGGAGGGCTGAGGTGCGTCGAACAGGGTCGGAGTGTCTGCTGTTTTGCCGGCGAAGTCGCGCTCTGTCGGCCGTTCGTGCATCGCGGTGTCGCCGGTCAAGAGGGAGAACAAGACGAGGGGAAGTGGCGGTCGGGAGTTCCAAGAGGTCGCAAGTGCGGCCCCTCCCCCCTCTTTATACGCCCCGGCCGACCCTTGGTCGGGCGGAGGCGAACGGTCGGAAGGCCAGGGGAGGCGACGCCTCCCCTGCCGACCGATCGTTTCCTATTTCTTTTTTTTTTAATCCGATATGTTACATGCATTGCAATCGTTCTAGCTGCACGCAACGTTAGAATTTTTATTAACTCACATGCACACACAACGGGACTAAAACAAATAAAGAATAAACGACAATGCTGAACGAAACGCATAATTGCATAATAACAAGGATTTAATGAATATACTACCTAATTAAGTAACATGCCACTAAGTATCACTAAATCTGAAATCAATGATGAATTGAAAAAGAAATGAATCATAACTTTGAATAAGAAAGAGATCCTGAACCATTGATATTAAATCGGATGGTGATTAACATAGGTAATAGTAGGTAGCACCTACATTAATAACCTATCTATAATTATAAATTCATAAATAAAGAGTCGAAATATTAGTTTCATTTATAAAGATGAAGATATAATGTCCCTGAAACACTCCTTTCGTATCTGATCTCATGATTTAGTTTTTTTATTTTAAATGATAGTCATTACATACATATAATGTCCGGAGGAGACCAGTGATGTTGCTGTAGAATTGGTGAGCCACCGGGGTGTCAAAGTATGAAGGCAACAACGGCATGACCGGAGGCACCGACTTGGGCACTCGGCTAATCTTGTACTCGACGATGCCGGTAGTGGTGGTTTGGTTGAGGATGGACAATGAAGTGGGTGCAGGGTAGTTGCTGACATAGACATGAGCGGCCATGTAGTAGCGAGCGGGAGGCGCGTTGGCGACCATGAGCGCGTCGAGGCTCTGTCCAGGGGCGAGAACCAGTATGTCACTATGGTACGGCGTGGTGTACTCTGCGTCGACGGCTACGATGGTGAAGGTGTGGCCGACAATTCTGAAGAACATATGACTATTCACTGTGGCATTCACCATTCGAAGCATGTACGTCTTGCCCTGGTTGACTCGCATCTTGAAGGTGTCTGCACAATATAGACATATAGTTACTGTTGCAATATATGGTCGTCTGCGTCATTGATCCCCAGTTCCGACAGATGTGGCATGTTGCAGAGATGCGTCCAACCTTACCAGTGTTATATTTTTTACTATACCGGTTTATGTCTTCTTGTAACAGTTGAATATTAATATAAATAGGCCTGTTGTAATGGGTGACACTTTTTTAGTATAATATCATTTCTTCCATCGTCTTTTACCTCTTGCCGCTCCACTATTTCTCCTTTTTCTTCACCTTCAGTTCCGGCGACACCAACTTCTTTGCAAGCACATCACAGGAGCTCAAATCTTGACATGGTATCAGAGCTGTTCCCGATCCAACTGAGCTCCTTCTTCTCCATTGCCGTCTGCTACCAGAAGAAACTTTGCCAACCTAAATGGCACCCGTGAGCCCAGGCAGCCCTAGGGATCATTGATCAGGTGGATCTTGTCGCTGATCTACCCGATCTGGTCACCGACGACGCCGAGATCTTCAGAGATCCTCCACATCGAAGTCCCTGCTGAGCTCTGATTCACTTTCTGCTGCGTCGGTTAAGTTTCAGCTGCTGTCATTACAAGAAAATTATCATTTTTCGATGAGTAATTTCCGACGGATAAAAATCCATTGCAATTTGCGACGAAAATGTTTGTGACAAAATTTCTGACGGTCACAACCGTCGAAAATAAAAATAATAAATTATCTAATTTATTATATTATTATTTTATTTTTTGATGATTAGGAACGTCGATATTTCCGACGGATAGCCATCCATCGCAAATTCCTACGGAATTTCCGACGGTTGTAACCGTCGGAAATAAAAATAATAAATTATGTAATTTATTATATTATTAATTTATTTTTTGACAATTAGGAACGTCGATATTTCCGACGGATATCCATCCGTCGCAAATTCCAACGGAATTTCTAATGGTTATAACCGTTGAAAATGAAAATAATAAATTTATAATTTGTTATATTATTATTTTATTTTTCGACGATTAAGAACGTAGATATTTCCGATGGTCATAATTGTCGGTAAATGTATAATAATATAATATGTGAAGTATTTTATTAATATAATTAGCGATAGTTCAAATTGTTGGTAAAATAAAAAGTAAATATTACATATAACTAAATATAGTAAATTTTAAAATAATATAATATAAGGAGTTTATTTTATTAATATAACATATTACCGACGGCTTGGATCGTCGGTAAACTAAAAAAATAAATATTATATATATGTAAGTAATATTTTATTCTTATAATTAAACACTTTCTGACGGTTACGACCATCGGTAACTTTAAAAATAATTAAATATTACATTCATATATATCTTTACTAATTTTCCGACAGTTATGACCATCGGTAATTAAAAATACTCTCTCACCGCTCCTTTTTTCGTTTTCCCGCTTCCCAACTTTCTACCTTATATATATGTATTTTTACTTTCCCACTCTCCACTCTCCACTTCTTTCCCTCTCTCCTCTCTCTCTCCATCTCCTATTTTGCCGGCCCGACCCATCGACGACCTCTCGGCCGGCGACCCTCTCCCTATCGGACGACGGCCCGCCGGCGACCTCTCTCTCTCTCTCGCTCCAGCTCGGCCAGATCTGGCCGCGGGCGAGATCTGGTCGCCAGCGGCCGAATCTGGCCGCGGGGGCCAGATCGGCCGCCAGACCGGCAGCTGGCTGCCGGATCGGCCGCCTGCGGCTGGATCTAGACGCGGGCGGCCGAACTTGCTGCCCGGATCTGGCGTGGGCGGCCGGATCGGCCGCCGGATCTGCCGTGGCTCGACCCGGCTGCCAGGCGGTCAGATTTGGCCGGCCGATAATATTTTTTATTTTTAAAAATTTTTTTGCGACGGTTGCGACCGCCGAAAGATCGACGGTTGTGACGACTGTCGAAAGTTTCGATGGTTTGTGACCGCCAAAAGTTTCGACGGTTTTGACCTCTGAAAGTTTCGACGATTGCACGATCGTCGAAAGTTTCAACAGTTACAGCCGTCAAAAACTTTCGACGGTTGCAATCGTCGGACTTTTCGGATGGTTACAACCGTCGCGCCGGACTTTTTGAATGGTTACAACCGTCGCGCCGGACTTTTCGGATGGTTACAACCGTCGATACTTTCGACGAATTTTTTCCAACCGTCGCAAATCGATTTGCGATGACCATTTTTCCGGCGGATCGATTCCGTTAGAAAAATCGTCGAAAAGTGTATTATCGACGATTTTGGGCTGTCTGTAATCAGCGTTTTTCTTGTAGTGTGTGCTCTGCTTTGCCAGAGATCGTTTCTTCGTGAAGGTCTCGCCATAAGCTCGGGTGATGCAGATCTGGCCGATCCGAGTGTCGACGTTGCTGTAGTCGTCGACACCCGATCTTGATGCAATCTGGGCATTGATTTCTTTACTCATGCTTTCTCTCTTCGTGTTTTCTTTCATCTCCATAGATCCTTGTTTCTTTTCTGCATGGTGTTCGATCTGATCCGTTTCATCTTGATTCAGTTCTTTGATTTCTTGTCTTGTTCGACTCATCAAAGCCAATTTAGTTTCCTATGTTCTTCATCTTATATTGCACGCCAAGTGTTTGGTTCTTGGCGTCCTCTAATTCTGTCCTCGTTGTGTTTTCTTTCGGCGTCTTTGTCTTCTTCATTTTTTTCTTCGATCGGTTCGTTCTTTTCTTGTTTCCTTCATTTTTCTCTGTTTTCTTCATTCTGGAAACTCGACCTCATCTTTGGCTTTCAATCTATCCAACGGTCTTCGACGGAAGTTCTATTTCAAAGTGATTCCTCAGGTCGTCACATGATCGGCGATGGATCGCGTTCAAACGTTCCTCAGGTCGTCACATATTTGGCGATGGATCGTAAGAGTTCCTCAGGTCGCTGCAGCGATGAATCACATTTCTCTTCCAACCATTGATCGCTAGGTGTTTGATCGACAATGATGAGATGCGGAGCTGCCTCGCATCTCCTTATCTTCATTTGGATTTCAGTTTGTCTTCATCAGGAGTTGTTCATCTCCAGTTCTTCAAGCGGCCACAGTGAGCATCCAGATGTCCATGTTTCCTTGCAAATGTCTGAAGGATACTGGCAAGCGATGCAGGTGTTCGACGAATGGTTCTGCTACCACAGAAGATGTCTGCATCCATGGTGTCTCTACATCCATGCCGTCTCCAAATGTTGTGAGTTGTCGTGTATTACAAGTGTTCGACGGATTACTGCGGCCGATGCTGATGATAGCTTCAAATTGCCACCGTTCAATTTCTTTTCGGTGATGACTTGAGGGGGCGTGTTGCAATATATGGTCGTCCACGTCATTGATCCCCAGTTCCGACAGATGTGCATGTTGAAGAGATGCGCCCAACCTTAGCAGTGTTATATTTTTTACTATACCGGTTTATGTCTTCTTGTAACAGTTGAATATTAATATAAATAGGCCTGTTGTAATGGGTGACACTTTTTTAGTATAATATCATTTCTTCCATCGTCTTTTACCTCTTGCCGTTCCACTATTTCTCCTTTTTCTTCACCTTTAGCTCCGGCGACACCAACTTCTTTGGACTCAAAACTTGACAGTTACAAATCTATTAGCTTCTTCTTGCATTTTGATATATAGTTTTGTAAACAAAGATTAACATTTATATGTTTCATATTTACTTAGTTATTGCGTTGAATAGTGTAAAATCTACGATACATACTTCCTCTAGAACAAGGGAGGAGATCTCCGGGCCGCCCGTTGATGACTGACCATAAAAGGATCCTGCCAAGTGAGCCTCCTTCTCGAGGTCAACTACGTTGTCATTGTACCACTCGCCTGCGTGCATGAAAGAACACATGAACATACGTATCAAGGAAGTATAACTAGCCCATATCATATATTACTGTGAATGTTTCATGGAAGAAATCTTATATACCTAATAGAATGGGTATCTCTTTGTGGGGCTTGGGGAATGGATACTCCTTGGAGCCCTGTCGCGGCCGGATAATAAGAGCCCCGTAGACCGTGGCGCAAAGTGAAGAGGCATGCGAATGCCACCAAAGTGTGCCCTCTTGGCCGGTGATGTTAAATTTGTACGTGAAACTTTTCCCAGGTCGTATCGGGCATTGGGTTATCATGTCGACCCCGTATTGCCAATTGCTTAGGCGTTGTTGTACATCGTGCCTTCATCCAAAACAAGGATCCCTTAATTATAAATTGGCCTACTTTTCATATGCATATATAAATGGTTCTACCTAATTGCATATGAGGTTTAATTTGCGTCAAGGCAAAATACAAGTAGTTCGTGATCTTGATTGATATATACCAGTGGATGCGCAAATTACAAGTAGTTCGTGATCTTGATTGATATATACCAGTGGATGGTTATGTTGTAGGGCGACTGATTGATGACATCAACGATCAAAGTATCCCCTTCGTTAAAGTATATCGTCGGCCCCGGCAGTTGACCATTGACTCCGGTGATCGTAGTGCTGTTGCACAAACGTTCCACTTGAAAGTTTCCAACCTCAGGAGGTTCGAAGCGTTACTAAAACAACAGGAGACTAAAGAAGATGCAGTTCGAGGTCGATCGAAAAGCTACCGAATTTTACAAAATCAACCACAAGAATGAATGCATAAGATAATTACATGGAAGGTGTGCTTCACTACTGCAGCCTCTGTCCTTTGATGGCATGAAGTAACTAGGACAACCACTAAAACGACCATCAACCACCACCGCCCCATGGCCAATATACCGGACTTGGAATCAATCAGGTACAGAGGTACTGATAGTTCAAGAAAGAATCAATAAATTTTTATCGTTAGCTCGAGAAGAAGACACATCTTTATGACTTTACAGAGGGAAAATTAGTAACTTGGATGCTAAAAACTGCTGCGATTTGATGCACTATGCAGCCATGGCAGAGCTCTATTTAAAGCTGGTATCGAGGCAACGCCATGCATCCATTTCATACGTAGACGAGTTCAATACTAGGCGAAGAGTTTTATTTATTTAATATATAGCCGCGTCGAGAAATTTTTGGAGAATTTCACGTACCATATTTTAGATCGAGTCATCAATTGCTCTGTAACCACGTTACTCTGTATATTTTGATGGGTCAACGTTATTCCGACGTCAAAAGTTTATTTCTATGCACACATGCACACGGATGAGTCAAATGATATACATACATACATATATATATATATATATATATATATATATATATATATATATATGCATGATATGTTAGAGATTTGATCAAGTTATTCATTATCTATACAAATTGCCAGCAAGAGTTTGACGAATATGTAGAGGTCAGCTCTAATCATATGCCGTTAATTAGTTTTCTCTTCAATCGGTCAATGTACGAATTATATTTTTGCTTTCAATGTTTTGTACATTGGATGTTGAATGATTCATAATGGAATACATGAGTATAGATGAAGAAAACTATTGAAAAAAAACAGGAAGAATGGGCGATATTCAGAGTTTTGTTTTTATTTATTAACATTTAAGTTAGTTATTTTAGAAAGGTTTTAATATAAATTAATTGAAAAACGAGGATGATAAATTCTTCTAAAATGTAAAAGACAAATTCTGAAGAAATTTTTTTTTTCTTTTGGGTGATAATTTTTTTTCTCATTTTGCATTTATTCTTATTTTTGTGTGATGTTGAATCTAATCATATGTGGCTAACTCCCTTTGTTTTCTAGGAATGGTTGTGACTTTGAGCTAGTTTTATGACGATGCTGGTATCTTATTTCTTATGCAATATTAGCTCTAATGATAATGCTGAGATGATGGTTAAATTTAGAGCTGCTGTTTATGGAATTGCTAGTGTTGTCTTTTTCCCTTGATGACTATAATCAAAATCAAACCTTACGATGATGTTGTCTAATAGATGAGTGATAGTACGGTGAATGTGTTACATTGTGAAATCAAGAAGTTTCTTTTATGTTGAGTTGTGATATGAGAACTAGCAAGTAGCTATTACTCTTTATATTTGTGGGTTATTAAAAGTTCAAGAATGAGTATAAATGTCGAGAGTTGAAGTCTTATGAATAGTGAGTTAGAATGAATGCTGAGGAGTTATATTGTTGTTCAGGACACTAAGAGGTTGTGTCCAAAGTCTTTAACTTATTCATGTGAGAGTATGTCATTTTCGGTATTAATAGAATCCATGAATTGAATCTTTTATAGATTTTAGCAATCATCTAATACAATGACTCTAAAGAATCTTCCATTCACAGGAAACTCTTTTTCCACTACTTTGAATTTTTTTTACTTTCTGCATAATTCTTTTCTTGTCCTTAACCTAAAATATAAAAAATATTTGCATTCACATTTCCTGTTAGAAGCTAGACATCTTTCATATATTATGCTACAAATTCATTTTAGTCTTGTTAATACTCATCTATTTAGCATATTTCATTTTGTTGCATTTTTATTTTATATGAACTAATAACTAGTTTGTAAGGTCAGATCTAGACTTTCAAATCTTTGATGACACAATACCTCGGGGCGCTCTAGGATTTGCACACTTACGAATTTGTGAAGGCCGAGAATTTTTAAAACTTGTTTGAAACCATTCCTCTCATTTCATAAGTCTTATATTTCACTTGATCCACTTACATCTTGTAGCCCTACACTCATCATGATGCCATTTCCGCTCAGACTCTTAGGGTGCTTATTCAATTGGATCGAGATCACATTTGTATGTTTGGCCTCCCTTATCCCATACCTGACTGCGTTCAATTTATAACCCATGGTTGACCTCATGACTATCTTTCCCTTTTCAAAAAACTATTTTATATCGATCTTAGTCTTGATAATAAATTTCTTGTTGAGAATGACATTTTGGTTTTATTAAAGTAGTATGAATATGATAAATTATAATGAAAAGAAATGTTGAAAATGGAAAGTGAAATCCAACTGACACTACAAGAAAAACTCCAATTTCCGACGATTCTTTTCGACAGACGTAAATTCGTCTGAAGTACCGACGGATTTTTTGGCAGATTGAAATATCCATTAAAATTATCGTTGGATAACTTTTCGACGATTTTAACAGTCTAAACTTACGACGGTTGAAAATTCGTCGAACTTTCCGTCGAAAGTTTCGATGATCGTAACCGTCAAAGATATTAAAATCGGGCGATCAGTTTCCATGCTGGTTTTTCGATGGTTCAGTCCGTCGAAAGTTTGACGGTTCACGTATCCGTCAAAACTTTCAGTGATCTTAGCCGTCGAAATATCTTAACGTTAACGAGTTATCTATATTTTCACTTTCGACAGTTTCGGCCGTCGAAAGTTGCGACGTTACACGGAACCTTCGATATTTCAATGGTCGGACCCGTCAGAATGTTAACTCATTTTAATTATAATTTAAATGTTTTCGACGGTTCTGACCGTTGAAAGGGAAGATTTATAATTTATATAAGTCTATTTCACTTGATATATAATATTATATATTTCGACAGTTAAAATCGTCGAAAGTTTCGACGGTTTGGAGAACCCTCGAATGTTTCGATGATTCATTCAGCGATTTTGACCGTCTGAATTTGAATTAATATTTTATTGTCTTTACCTACATTCCGACGGTTCCGACTATCAGAAATGGACTATATAAATATCCGACACCATTGTCACCATTTCGGTTTCCCTCCCTTCTACTCGATCGCGAGCGATCTCCGGCGGCGACCTCTGTTCGACGTCCCGGCATCCGCGCTCCGCCGCCGCCTGCGCTCACGACCCGGCCGCCGGCGCCTGTGATCTAGACCCGCCGCCGCCTACAATGCTCTCGCGACCTGCCGTCGTTTGAATGATCGAAGCCGTCGTGCGCCGCTAGCAGCTCGACCTGCCGCCTCTGCAACCTCCGTCTCTGCAACAGGTACGCTTCCCGGCCCCATCCTCCGGCCTCTCTCCTAGCCTCCGCCCTCCGTCTCCCATGGCGGCAGCTAGATCTAGCTGCGGCCAGATCTTTTCTTTTCTTTTTTTCAATTTTTGAAGTCTATAAGCAACTCATTATGTTCATCTTGATATATAGAGATCATAAGCAACAAAGTATTTAGCCAGTGATTCTTTGTCTTCTAAGTATATAATAATTTCATTATTAGCATGAATGAGAAGTGATATTTTAGTGGGGATCTTATAAGTGCAAAAGAACATGTAGATCGAGTCCAATTTGGATAATGCGTACATGCTTTCAGTTAGGATTTTAGTGCGAGAGAAATTATGTATTGAATCAAGTTGTACAAGCATAGACTTTTGGGGATCCATTTCACAATAGCAGTACTATCGACCGATAACCACAAGCTTCTTGTATGTTAATATATTTTATTTTTTCGTACAGCACTTTAATTTCTTGCTTGAGGAGCTTTGTGAGGTTTCTCCTTTCGACAACTTTGAAAGTGTAACAATGCAAAATTTGAGTGTATCATAAATTTGGTCTTTATATGTTTTGTTGTCTTATGTTTGATTTAAATGCAGGTTTTTGAAATTACTTTGTTGTCTCTGTCACTCCAAACGACGTAAGTTATTTATTTTTAAGTCATTACTATTTATATGTGTTGACAACGAAATATGAATTCTATTTATTTTAGTAGTTATTAAATACGTAATTTTTAAATTTCTTACTTTAGATTTCATTCTTTAGTTCTTATTTGTTATTTTATAGTGCAAATATGATTACTTTTACTTATATAGTGTTTATCATGTTTGTGACTAGTTCAAATTAGTATTTATTTTTAGTTCATATTAGTGTTTATGATTTTCCAGATTAGTTTTAATTACTATTTATGATGTTTCTTCGATATTTTATTTAAAGTTTAATATGTGAACCTTTGTAGTGATTGTCAAATTTTGCTTTTTTTTACACATAAATCCTTATTCTTCTGTATGCCTCTTATTATAAAATTTTGAATATTTAATTAGTATAACTTGCAATAATGCAGAAATTATCTTATACTTGAACGATCGTCGTTGGATATACAATAGAAATAATCCTGATCGTAGAGGTTTGACACAAGAATTCATAGATGGCGTTGATTATTACACTAGTGTGACTTGTCAATCTTTGCAATTTCAAGAGGGAACAATTATGTGTCCTTGCTTGAAATGTCTTAGCACAAAGTTACAAATGATAGAGACAATTAAGGTTCACTTATATAGAAGGGATTTCAAACCAAATTATTGGCAATGGGACGATTTAGGTGAAGGATCACCTTCAACAAGCGTACCAAATCAAGGTATCCATTTTGTCGATCCTCATGAAGGATTTACTTCACAATACGAACAACTAGTTTATGACACAACTGCAATTGAGTATGGGAATATTAGGTTTGAGTAAGATGAAGAGACACCAAATCCAGAAGCAAAAGATTTTTTTGAGTTACTAAATGCTTCGAGCCAACCCTTATGGTCCGGGTGTGAAAGTCTTCAATGAGTACAAATCAAAGTGCGAAAAAGCGAAAGCAAATCGAGAATATGACCAGGGAGCATGCTTGCATTCGGGTGGATGTGTATCCACGAGCACGATTGCCAAGAAAATGGTAAAGTCTTTCAATATTGCGTGGACAAAATATTATATTTTATTTGACATTTTTAACTGCAGGAGAAAGAGACGGGTAGACCTCCTACTCAGGACGAAATATTTCTTCGAACTCATCAGAAGAAGGACAAAGAATGGGTTTTATCGTTTGCTCGGGAGACATATGTCAGTAAATCTACTTGCCTCTTTTTTTTAAAAAAATTCAAGTAAATCTATAAGATAGCAAATTCGTCATTATAAATAATATAGTTGATTTATCCTTTTTTTTTTAATTTCAGGAGGGTTACAAAACAAGTGAAGTCGAGCACATTACGCAAGCCACATAGGAAGAGACAACACCGCTGACCCCAAGACAATTTTGACGGACCACGTCTGGGTTAAGAATGGTCGCATTTACAGCCTCAGATCTTCTGTTAGTAGTGTAGATATTGAATATGGTCGTAAATCGATATTAGGTTCCTCTGGTCAAGGTATCCAATAAATGTTTGACTTGATCAGGCAAGAGATCAGGCAAGAGGTTACCCATGAAATTAGAAAGGAGTTCGAAGAACGTGAGCGTCGTTCGAAGAAAGAGATGAAAAAAATGATGCATGACATGATGCGGGGCGAATTCGACGATGAGGACGATTTAGTACTATAGATTCTTTGTGTTGTGTTGCGCTATCTCACTTCCCCTAGTTGATAAGATTCTGCAAATTTGTTCTACAAAACTCACACTCTCTCCATCCTCTTTGTGTTGTGTAGTGATGAGGTGCCTTGCGAAAAGGTGGAATTGCAGGATATCAAGTTGTTGAGGTCCGACGGGGAAGGCGAGACCACATCTTCTTGTTCCCATGTGTACGGAAGCTACTCGGGCTCTGAAATCTCGAGTCCATGTCTGACATCATCGTAATTATGCTTTTGCTTACCATCTATTGACCTTATTATGGAATTGGACATTATGCGTTTGAATGTGTTACATTTGTGTTGTGTTGGACAATTGTTATGTGTAGGATTTGTGTTATGATGTTTGGACATTTTATTTCTGTCTTTTATTTTAATGTTTCCGACGGTTAGAACTGTCGATAATCATCGATATGTATTTAATTTTTTTGATACTTATCGACGGTTCTAACCGTCCGTCCAAACATAAAGACAGTCTTAGCCGTCGATAAACATCCACGGTTATAACCGTCCAAAGTTAACGACGGTTTGAGCTGTCAAAACTCAACGATTTTATCCATGGCTCAAACCGTCGATCTAAATTTTTGACGATTTGAACCGTCGATACATATCGACGGCTTAAACCGTCTTAAATCTTCAACGGTCGACGGCCGCGCCCGCCAGCTGGACCGTCGAAGATGTCGACGGTTCAGAGATAACTGTCGCAAATCATTTGCGATGCATCATTTTCACATGGACGCTATCCATCGAAAAATCCGTAAATGTCATTTTCGACGGTTCTCGACAAATTACAAACGATTCTGACCGTCTATAATTGGCTATTTTCTTGTAGTGTTACTCGGCATACTTACACAAGTTTATTGAGACTTTTCTTTAAAATTACAAATACATCTTTTTTTTTGCTAAAAGGTATGGAATAATAATGCAGGCTTCTCATATGAATATAAACTAGGTTAGGTTAGAAATTTAGGTATTGACATTTTTTATTTATGTTAGATTTTACTCTGATCTATAAACTGATTATTCAATTATTATTCTGATATCCCTAAATTTATATAGTCAAAATATTGGCTTCACTTAAGCAAAATTAGATTTTAGTTTTTTTAATATACTACAAGAAAACTGTGCAATTTTTACGGACAATTCCGGACGGGCTAACATTCTACGACATTTCCAATGACGAGAAAAATCCTTTTGAAATGCCGACGATCATAATGCTTGTCACTCATTCCAAAGACTAACCCCATCGTTAATTATATTCATAATAACATATATTAAAATTTTAATATAATCATACAATCAATATTAAAATCTTAATCTTTCCGACGGTTCTAAATGTCCGTAATTAGAATGAGAGAAAGGGAGAGGGAGAAAGAGAGAGTGTGTGACAGAGGGAAAGAAATAGGCGAAAAAAATTTAATATTAAAGTTTTTTATGGTTCTATCTTTTGAAATTTCAAGTGTGTCAATCAATAATTTAAGTATAATAAGATATATTATAATAAACTCTCAAGTATCACCATCACTTCCGAGAGTCTCTCCCTCTCCCTTATCTCTTTCTCTCCTCCTATCTCACAGCTCCATCGACCACACCCTCTCTCCGATGAAGGCATAGGTGGCTCTTGTCACGATCCCGATTTAAACAGTAATTTAAACTAGAGTTCGCGACTAATTACGAATGATCAAACGGAATTAGGAAGATGATGCAATTTTTTTATAACATAAGAATGAAAGTATAGTACTAAATAATTTACAAACTATGTGATGATATGAGAAAACCAACTTTTTTAAGTTTTACATTTAACAAAGTCACCTTGCCTTCTTATAAGTTACAAAATAACACATATATATTATACATTACAAACTCTCTCAACATTCCAACAAAAAGGACACGAGAGTAACAACTCCCCTCATTACCTTAACATCAAAACACCTAAACCCTACTAATACTATAAGCTCCCACGATCCAAAAATCTATACTTATTTAAAAAATATTAGAAATAACATTATGATCAAAATAGCTCAATAAGTTAATAATTCATAGCCTGTGTATTATCAACTAATCAATTCGAAAAGATATAAAAACACAAGCAATAATCATAATAATAAATAAGTATTTTCATACATTTGATAATTACATATACAACATTTTAATCAAAAGCATCACTCTCAATTTGCAATCATTAGTTAGACATATTGAACATATGAATGAGAATGCAACACTCTCATATGAATGGACAGATTACCAACTGACCAGTGGTCCATAGGTGCACTATAGAGGTGACTCTTATCGTGATCAACGATGTAGCACTTAACTCCATTCTACCTATCCTTTTCGGAGAACATATCATATAACGATAGGTGGATTCTAAAGGTGACTCTCACTATGAGTTCTCACGATGTAGCACTATCTACATGACAACTTAACTCCAATCTACTCATCTCATTTTTTAGGAACACGACAATGATTAGACTTTAGAGGTGACATTGAACTCCAATCTACTCTCTTCACGATATGTAGAATTTAGCTCCAACTATTAAACATGCAAAAAAAATTATACCAAATGCATTCCAACTTTGACGTTTGTTCAGCGATACTCTTTAACTTCACTTTATAACATGAATGCGCTTTATCTTATAATTTATTTTACATAATGCCCTTCCGATCGGGCAGGCAGCTCCGACGGCTTCCCCTCCCTCTCCCTCTCTTCTTTCTCAAGTCCACCCACCCTACGGTTAGATCTGACTGCCCTAGCCCCCGGTGGCCGGATTGGCCGCCCTACGACCAGATCCGGCTACCCTTGGGGCCCTGGTGGCTGATTTGGCCCCCTGGCTGCCTACCACTTGATTGGCCCCCTGGTTCCGTCCACCCTTGGCTCTTGGTGGCCGATCTAGGTCGCCTTCCTCTCTTGATTCTAGCTACCAACAACTCCGGTGGGCCCGCGCCTCTAACAACACCCTCTCTCTCTCTCTCTTTGTAAGATTGGCCACGGCCAAATTTGATCGTGGATCCGGTTGGAGGCGTCCGATTTTATTTTATATTTTTAAAAAGTTTTTCTGATGGGACCTGTCGAAAACTTCCAGGGGACACCTGTTGGAACGTCTGACGGCTAAGTCCCATCGAAAGTTCCGACATTATGCGCCCTTAAGAACAGAACAACCAAAGCCACTATCATTTTTTTACTATTCAATGTAACATTTTTGTATGATTAATTTTTAGAAGTCTTGATTGATATATTTTACTTTTTGCGTGAAATCATATTTTATTCATAATAGAAAATATATCCATATTTATTTGTATTTGAATTCTAAAAAAAAGTAATGCACTAAAGTAGAGACAAAAGTAAAAAATCCAAAACCATTTGATGATCACATTTCATAGGGGTAAAGGTACTTCAGGTCGAGTCTAATTTCGATTCTAAAAATCATTCGTTACTTTTTAGATTATTTTTTAAAACTTTAAAAATCACCCTAAAATCATTTTAAAATAACCTCCTTCTAGGGCCAATTTTTTCGGATCACTATTATAATAAAATAAATTTATTAAATATATATATTAAATTAAAATTAATATACATATATTTAATTTTATAACTGAATATAGGATGTGAGTTAAAGTGATTTGGATCGGGTCAATTTTTCGATCGAAAAAATTATCCACTATTTGTTTAGTCAAATTTCCACGTTAAAAAAATCACTCTAAACTTATTTAGAAAAATTCATCCCCTGAGGATCTATTTTCTAGGACCCCTATTCTAGTAGAATAATATTTTTAAAATATAATAATAAAAGTAATATAAATATGTTTAATTTTTATAACTATAGGATGTAGTAATAGAATTATTAAATTAGAGAATCTAATGTGATAAGAACATATTAAATTGGGTCTGGAGATGTCGTTGTTGCTCTGACTTGGATGCCGACGGTTAGATCTGGTTGCTGCAACTCGGACACAATTGAGGGTACTCAGATTTGGAACCAACTAAGAAGATAGAAAGAGAAGAAACGGGAGAGGGGAAAGGGGGGAAACAAGTGGGTGTAAATAGGAAAAAAGGTTAAACCTTAATTTTGTAAATATTATAATAATAAAAATATTTAGAAATTAATGAATTATTAAACTTACCTCTTAAGACGTTACTAATCCATCTCTTTTTATGACGATTTATAAAACGTGATTAATTATCTTCATTTTAATACGTTTCTATAAATTGAGATGTTACTAATAATCTTAATTCTTGTAGTGAACTTAGTTTAGTAATAAATTTGATTTCCATATATGTTAAGTGCTCAGCACCTACATTTTATCCATATATATATATATATATATATATATATCTTTTATTAATAATTTAAGAATAAAAAATATAGTTCAAATCATTAATTATAATTATATTTTTTAAGATTTTATCTACACGGTAACAAATATAATCATTTTCTATAACTTTTATAAAACCATCTTTATAATTTTACAAATTTTTGTACATTAATATTATAAATAATAATAAATATAATAATTTTCTATAACTTCTTATGCTACAAAATTACTTTTTCCTCCAAACTATTACTAAAGACACACTCATTTTTAAAGGGTAGCACCATCATAATCATCATTCGTTTCATGATGAATAGTGGACATTGACGGATATGGGTGCCAATGGGTGCACGCGTGTCATGGGGCATTTCCCGTGACATGAAGTGTGAAGTCTCGCGGCACTAGTGCCGCTCAACTTATAGCCCTCGACCGCTTAGCGCCGAAAACATGGAATACATGCAGCCGCCCCGCACTGCGTAATATTGCGGAGTACCAAGTTATCCGCCCTTATGGCATTTATCTTGTAAGGCCGTCCTTATGAATGGCCAAGTATGTGACGTTCCCGTAGGGTACGTCTTTTGCATCTTCAATATGTAACAAGACTCCTATACCTACGGTACACTGGGAGGAGTTCACTAGTGCCTTCCGAGGTCCAATTGTATGTTATGTTTTATCATATTTAATACAAGTAAGCTTTCTTTTAATTCTAGTGTCATGGCCTTGAGCGTGGGGTGGCAACCCACATCGGTGTCCCTTCGTGACGTCACGTGATCCCTTCGTCGCCCCTTCGGACTTTAAGCGCCCAAGCGCCTACATTAGTGCCGCAACGCGCTAATGCCACAGTCTCATGACGAGTAGTCCGACACTCTAGTCATGTCCGTGATTGAATGCCTATATGAACGACTCTCGGCATAGTCGTCTCGACCATAAAACTTTCGCTGCAAACTCAAAACAGGCTTGGCTAGGTGCCTATCCGCCTAGTCGCCGCACGTGATCTAGTATCCGAGAATGACCCACCCCGTGACAAGTGGTATCAGAGCAGTTCTTCCTGCTCGGATTACCCAGCGACGATGACTCGCTTGTGTCGTCGCAACGTGCCTTGGCGTAGAAAATGTGCTTCCGCTCAAATACTCCATCACGCCCAGGGGCATGACAACGAGGAATGGTCTTTGATCTTGGACGCCAACGAGGTCTTTGATCTGGTACCATGGTCTTTGATCGTGGACGTCAATGAGGAATGCATGGCAAGCCTCCTCGCCGCACGTCCAGTCGTGCCCCGCAGCATGTTCCTCATACACCCGTGTCGTGTCAAGGAACATCCGCCATGCATCATGATGACGGATTGATCGCCCCGCCTAACCGGGACGGTCATGCGTCGCTCACTCGAGCAGATCAACCACCCCAGGTATACAATCGGGAATTCTGAAGTGTCGCGCTGCGTCAAAGAGTGGTCATATGCTCCGCATGATGGTCTTGCGCTGCTCATATCATGAGATCGCTTACACGAGCGTTGTGTAACTCGAAGGACCCGTGTCACATTCAGGGACTGTCGGTCATGCACTATCATGACGACCTGGCGCTGCTCGGTATTTCGTGACGTCGCATCGCATGCCCAGTCATGCAACGTGAAGTGCACAACCGCTTCACGTGAGAAGTTGGCTTAAAGACAAATATCAAGGTTCATGGTCCCCTTTCGGCCAAATAATATCAACCTTTCGGCCAAGGAGCATCAATCACAAGCATCTTGTCGTGTCGCAGCATTGCCTGCCACGCCACGATGACTTTCGGGAATGGAGCAAAGTGTTGATTACTTGCAAACACTCGCGGACGAGCTGTCAGCCTTGCCTGCCTCGTCAAGTGTCGCCCTGCAAGCGGCGCGATGTCATCCATCAAGGAGTGGGATGAACCTGATACATGCCAACGCAAATCGACGCATCAACTCAACGACCAATTTGGCAAATGGTCTGAGCGTCGAGCATCGGCGAACCTTGGCATGCTGCTGTCAAGCGTTCTGCCGTCAACCGAAGGAAGGAGTGCCATTTCCTTTCGGACATCGCCTCGAGTAATCGAAACGGCCTCCAAGGATCACAATGCGAAGGTTTTGAAGGACACATCGACGATGTCGTCCCTTCGAATGGAGATGGAGGTAATGTTGGGAGCTCATGCCACGAGTTCACCAACCGCAGTCCGCTTATCTAAGCGGAGCGTCTTCACAAGCATACGCATGGATCAGTGAAGGCCCGGAACGGCTACTCTTTCGCAAGGGTCAAGCCGCCCGGTGGACGAGTATGTCAAAGGTGTATGATCTAGGATGACAAGCACAGTGACATTACTTTGTCCAAGGTGCGAACGAACGAGCATCTAAGGTGCATCTCTTCATGAACGAGCACAATGATCTCGCCCCGTCCATACCCCAAAGGGATTGTCAAAGCTTCAAAGGAGGTCCCAGGATCGGAAGAAGGCATATCCCAAGAACCCTGCAAGATGTGGCAAACTCAGGATGGCGTTGCCATCGTGACAATATAGAATGTGGCAAACATACATCCCAGACATGGGACAGAAGAGGTGGCAGTTCATCAATTATGCAAGCCCTGACAAGTTGGGACTGGAGGTCAAAATCGCATTGTTCAGCATCGGTCAGATGGGCATGTTGAAGGAGGAAGTGAAAGGAATCACCGAGCTCCGCCTACAGTGTTCCTAGGAGGATGAAGACCTAGTGTTGGCGCTCTTCAAGTAGAGGGATTAAGAAGCTTTGGACTAGGAAGGAGTTGGAACGACCGGATCGTCCAACCTCCGCTCACTAGTCGACATTGCCAAAACAATCGGGACAAGTGCCATACCACCAAAGCCCTTGGGCAAGGGCAATGGTGGGGGATAGAAGCTCAAGTCGCAAGGAGGGCAGCCTAAGGTATTTAAAATCATGTAGCTGCAGATAGATCTGTAGGATATCAATGAGACGTGTCATCTGGGAGAAAAGCAGCACTCGATGACCAGCTCTCTGTAATTTCGGAAGTAAAAGATCAAGCAATTCAAACTTTCCTGATGCTCTCACAATCTCCTCCTTCTGCCACATATTGTAATCTCCAACAAAGAGATAAGGATGGTTGCAACATTTCCTTAGCTGCATTGACAGGTTCTGCAGACTTTTTGATTTCATTCCTGAATATCATAATGGCAAAAAATTTGTATTAGTTACAATCAAAATGCATGCCGAAGATAAAGATCGTCCATCGAAGCAGGAGAAGCGAGTCGAACCACAGACACATGTGGGGAGACCCTCATCGTCGCTCACTATAGCGATTGTGAGTGGACAAGGTGCGGAATGTTATACCAAAGAACCTTGCTCCACCTCAAACCGTCGAGATATCTCTTGTCCACCAAGGGTAAGGTGGAGCTGTTCTCAATGCTCGACGAACGAAGGACTCAACGTTGCAGCCATCTGCAACTTGGAGATAGTGAGTTGAACCAAAAGGGAACGTGGGGAGACTCTCGTCGCCCACTATGACGACTTGGATGGACAAGACATGAATTGTTAGATCAAAGAACCTTGTCCCGCCTCAAGACTGCCGAAACATCAGGTGATCACCAAGAAGGAGGTGATCCTGCGCTTTTCGTTCGGCAGAGGGATGGAAGACTCTACGTTGCAATCATCTGTAACATAGAAACGTTGAGTCAAGCCCACAAAGAGACCTGAAGCGTCCCAAAGTATCCGTGGGAAGACTCTCGTCGCTCATCATAATGAACCCAGGCACTCGAAGCAGGCAAGCTACAAGCATCGACATCGAAGAGCTTGTGCTATTTCAAGCCGTGAAAATTCAAGAATGATCATCGAGGGTGAGATGGTCCCATACTTTGCATTCGACGGAAGGGAGACCTTATGCTGCGGCCATCCGCAATATGAAGGCAGTCATGCAGGTCGAATGACGAGACTCTTCATCGTGTTCTACACGACCCTGAGACAACTCTTCTCCGCGCTATTCCTGAAGGCATACAAGAGTTGTTTCACCTCCAAAGAAGCCAAACCACACAAGTTGACACTGCGAAGTCGAAGAGAAGTGAAGCCAACAGAGACTCTCGGTATAGTCGTCTCGACTATAAAACTTCCGCTGCAAACTCAAAACAGGCTTGGCTAGGTGCCTATTCGCCTAGTCGTCGCACGTGGTCTAGTGTCCGAGAATGACCCCGTGACACGCGCACCCACTTGAGTACCAACGTAGCAGAAATTACCAATTTCTCCATGGTTTGACACATTATGCCACCCTCGAGAGTTTCACAGATCGAGCCCGTGATTGTTGGCCTTTTTTTATTGCATTTTAGCTTCCTAAGCTCATTTATTATTTTATTTAATGTTTATATTACTTCTTTAAAATTTTATTTTCCCAATCTAATGTTAATTGGACTTGAGATCAAAATTATCAAAGGTTATTTGAATATATAATGCTTTGATTTATCTTTACAAAAATATTCAATTTTATATCATAATAATTAAATAATTTATAAGTTATATATATACATTTAATAATTATTTTATTTCATTTCCATAAATATTTTTACATAAATAAAAAATTTAATTTAATAAACAATAATGTGAAATAATATCTTGAAAAGTGATTTTCATTAGGAAAATATACTTATAATTATTTTTTATTTTAATTATCTCATTGTATAATTTTACATTAAAATTACTATTTAATCCTATTTTCTTTATCATGGGGAGAATACATTTCCCCACTCGAGTATATACTTTTTAATATCAATTCATATTTAAAATGTTTTGAATATGTCTAATTATATATGTGTATATATAGAATTAAAATTAAAAAAATTCTTGTTTATTTTAAAAAATCATTGTTTAAAAATATTTTTTTGTGTGACAAATGTTAAAACTGAAAAAATAAATGTACAAAATTTCATATTTCATATTGATAAACATTTTTTTAAAATCTTATTATATGTGAACCCTAAAAGAGGTAGTACAAACATTAAACCATATATATATATATATATATATATATAACAAAAATAATCATAATAGTTATATATATATCATATTAAATTGACCGTCATGGAGAAAAAATAAATAGAAGTAAAGACAAAGTAAAATGTACAAAAATTGTACATATATTTATACATGAAATCGGATAATACAATTCACATATAACTTTACAACTCGCCGGAATTTAACTGAAAAGACAATGACATTTGGTGATAAGCAAAAATATATACAATTGAGTACAAATCGATCAGAATAATAAACAATTGAAAGAATAAAACAATGGTATTTTTTGTGTGAAAGACGTCTGCGTTGGTAATTTGCAGTTCTGATTCAGGACGTCCTTCCTAGCATTTTGGGTAATTGCGTGGCGGTGGAGGGAGGGTGGAGTCTGGCGTTCCCCCGTCTTCCACCTCAAAGGCCATGGCCATCCCTTTCGGCAAATGCGCATCGAGATGACAGTGCATGAACCAGACACCTGGGTTGTTGGCCACAAACCTGATTGCCGCCCATCCGCCCCGCGGCACGGCGATGGTGCTCCGAACTTGTGGGTTCACCAAATTGTAGCTCTTCACCGCCGTGGCCGCGTCGTAGTTGCCGAATCCCTGCGCCAGCACATAAAAGTTGAAGCCGTGTAGATGGATGGGATGCCCCTCGAGCCCGTTCAACGCCGTATCCTGCAGCACCATCTCTACTGTCGCATTGTACTTGAGCTTCTTCAACCTCGTCGCCTTCTCCGTAGGGAACAGCGCGAAGTTCTGAAGGTTGTCTAGGCTCGTGTAGTCGAACTCCAAGGGAGGACGGTCGGGGAAGTCGGTGGTGTACACGCCCTCGACGCCGTAGTGGTAGGCCTCGAGGAGTGACATCTTCGTGGGGTACACGAATGAAACGTTGTTCAAGCTCGCGGCGATCGCTTGGATGGGCGACGTCCGGTTGCACTGCGGCTGGTCCGGCGCGCATGGGTAGCTGCCCATTCCTACTGTGATGAACATGCGTTCGTCGACATGCTGGGGGACAGTCGGAGATCCTGTCCGGAGGAGGCCGGTGATGTTGCTGTAGAACTGGTGAGCCACCGGGGTGTCAAAATATGATGGCAGCAATGGCATGACAGGAGGCACCGACTTCGGCACTCGGCTGGTCTTGTACACAACGATGCCGGTAGTGGTGGTCTGGTCGAGAATGGACAACGAAGGGGGCAAAGGATAGTTGCTGATGTAGACGTAGGCGGCCATGTAATAGCGAGCGGGAGGCGCATTGGCCACCATGAGCGCGTCGAGGCTCTGGCCGGGGGCGAGAACCAGTATGTCACTATGGTAAGGCGTGGTGTACTCTGCGTCGACGGCTACGACGGTGAAGGTGTGGCCGGCGATTCTGAAGAACATATGACTATTCACTGCGGCATTCACCATTCGAAGCATGTACGTCTTGCCCTGCTTGACTCGCATCTTGAAGGTGTCTGCACACAATATGGTTACGGATGTATTAGAGCTTCTGTTTAATTTGTTTGTGATGCATATATGTTTATATAAAACAAAGATTAACATCTCTATACGACATATATATTGAATATATAGTTTTGGTTGAATATATAGTTTAAAAAATTGATGATACACTTACTATCTTTAGAACAAGGGACAAGGTCTCCGGGCCTCCCGTTGATGGTGTACGAGTTAGACTGACCATACAAATCTCCTTCCAAGTATGCCTTCTTCTCAAGGTCCACCACGTTGTCGTTGTACCACTCACCTGAAGGGCATTAATATGCATATATGAGTGCACTCGCAAAAAAATAAACGATAAATATCTATTTTACCTTTGTTCATAAATGCAATATTGCAAATATTTGATCAAGTAATTAAGAATATATATGTGTACTATAATACCTAACAGTATTGGGATCTCCTTGTGGGGCTTGGGAAACGGATAACCTTTGGACCCCTGCCGTGGGCGAATAACAAGAGCCCCATAGATCGTCGCACGAAGGGCCGAGGCATGGGAATGCCACCACAACGTGCCCTCTTGCCCCGTGACGTTAAACTTGTACGTGTAACTATTTCCAGGCCGTATGGGGCATTGGGTTATCAACTTATCATGTCCACGCCGTCTTGCCAATTGGTCAACCGTTGTTGCACGCCGTGCCTTCATGATGCATAAACAAGTTCAGTTTTCAGAGTGCATGTATATTTTCTTCATAATTACTAATACTATATATATAAACAGAGAAAAGATTTATTAATTAATCTTGCTCGATATATGTATATGCATGCATACCAGTGGATGGTTATGTTATAGGGCGATTGGTTGATAACATCAACGATCAAGGTATCCCCTTCGTTAACGTATATCGTCGGCCCCTGCAGTTGACCGTTGACTCCGGTGATCGTGGTGCTGTTTCACAGACGTTCCACTTGAAAGTTTCCATCCTGAGAAAGTTTCAAGCGTTAATAAAACAGGAAGCTGGAGAAGATACGTATTTGCTTTTGAGAACAAGCATGATGAGTCCATATGATAATTACATGGAAAGTATGCTTCACGACTGCAGCATATGCCCTATAATTGCATGAAGCAAACAGAGCAACCACCAGAACCATTAACCACCACCGCGTCGCCATGGCCAAGAAACTTGATTCCGATCAGATTGTGGACGAAAGAATCGATGAATCCGATCGTATCTGAAACTGGAGAAATCAAACAATTCTGGGATGCTAGACGAAGACTTCTGCGATTTGATGCACTATGCAGCCATCGCGAGGTTCTATATTTATAGCTGGTCGCGAAGCAGAACGTATCCATTTACATAGACGAGGTCGTAACTTTGCGAAGACTTTTGTTTATTTAATAGCCGCGTCGAGAAAATTTTGGAGAACTGTTCTTTACGTAGCATATCTCAGATGGTCAATTCCTCCGTCACCACGTTTCCTTTTATATATTAATGGGTCAACACTATTCCGATTTCAGAAAACGTATGCACACGGATATGAATTAAAAGGTGGTTTATGACTTTATGCATGATATACTCAGATTTGATGAAGTTGTCATGTATCTTATTACTGATAAATATTTGGTCAAGGTTCCGAAAGGTCAGCTCTAATTAATTGTTCTCCTTGGCCAATATATCGATTATATTTTTGCTTTTATTATTTTCTACGCACATTGGAGCTTTAAAGATTCAAAATGGAATAAAGGAATATAACAACAACAAAGCCTTATCCCACTAGGTGGGGTCGGCTACGTGGATCATACGACGCCATTCCGCTCATTCGTTGATCCATGTTCATGAGATTCGACAGGATTTTACGCTGACTGTCGGGGCCTAACACAACCCTCCTCCTTTATCCGGACTTCTATAAACCAAATGCATGTTAATAAATTTATAGAAATCAATTGGATATTATTCCCTAAATTACAACTCCATTCTAGTCATCTTTTTACTTTTCGAGAAAAATGAAGATAAATTACATCATTAGATAATATGAATTTTTCATTCAAATAATTTTAATGATGAACAATTCACAAACAATAATAGATATCATCAGTTATCAGATTTATAATTAAAGATTTCACAATAATGGAAGTACCTTAATTGTTCTTAAAAGAATCTTACTTAAAAAGGAGGCATACTTTCTTCGAAAGAAATAATTTGATGATATAATTGTGTGTTAGTCTTGCTTATTGTTTGTATAAACAACATACTTTGACATTCTAGCAGTTCCTCAAAAATAATTCCAGCCACATATGAATGCAGTACATATGTAACTTTTCAATGACATCATGATTCTGCAGCATGTATTATTTTCCTCCTGTTGATTTTCTTGTTATTGAACTTCCGTGCACAAGAAATTACCTTCAGTATAACAAAGACAATGAGTACTTTTCAGCTTTTGCTGAGAACAAAATAATTTATATTTTGCTAGGAACATTAGAAGGACAAAATATTATCTGAACATACCATGCAGATGAGATGCAACACTCCCATTACGAACAAGTTCACAAACCAGACATCTTTTGCTTCCTTCAGTGCATATGCCAATTAGCTTGACAAGATTGTGATGATGGAGTCGACTAAGAATTTCGATTTCTGCAATGAACTCACGTCCACCATTACGATTCCTCTTTGTCAACAACTTAACAGCAACTTCACTTCCATCTTCCAACAAACCATGATAAACACAACCAAAACCACCTTTGCCTAATATTTTCTTCGGGTTGAACTGGTCAGTAGCCTTCTCAATTTCAGACAAGGAAAAAGTTTTCACAGTAGGACAAATAGCCATTCTTAAGGTGAAGGATGCAGAATGTGAGCTTGTCATACTAAAAGACAAAATGGACCGAAAGTCTGTATCATAAAGTTCATATCACAGTTAGTTCGGCTTTACTTGATGAGAAATTGGCATATGACCTAAACCGAAAAAATTACTAAACTCTTATGTTTGCAAACTTTAAAAAGACAAAGCCAAACTGTTCGATCACATTTTCTTATAATTTCACTTTCTTGTAGGCAAGCGTTCAGAGATGAATATTATGTGAATTATTTTTCGAGGGAAGAAAGGATGATGACACTTAAGCAGCCATCCGCATATTATTAAAATCAATCTGTGAATAATATTCAAAAGATAGCTGGGGGTCTTCCCCCGATTCAGAGACCTTGTGGTAGTCATTTTGGGGTTTGGCCTGTCGGAGATCTTCGTGGAGAGCATCTTTGACATCTTTTTTGACCGGCTCTTAGGCTATCTGGCTCCAGCGTAACTGAGTGATTTTTTGTGGGGAGCGATTGTCACATTGAGCGGATTGTACACCACACTGAATAAAGGAATATAAATGAGAAAAAAAATTATAATAACGAAAAAAAGGAAACTTAGGAAAAGAAATATGCAATTTATTACTAATTGTTTGATGATGGCATATTGTTAATTGCATCGAAGGTATTTTAAGATGACTAATGATATACATTTTTTTTTGCAAATTTTTAAGAGTTCAAGTAATGCACAAAAAAATGTAATTAGGTTATCATGTATTGAGCCATCAGAAGTTCATACTATTTTCTTTTACATATATTTATTGCTCAATAAGGAAAATATTTTTAAATTAATTAGTTTAGAAAGGTTTGTCAACACGCTAATTAAGTAAAATTGGCAGATGATACAATGTTTTAAAACGTTAAAACCAGAATAAATAAACAAAATATATACATATATATATCTAATCACTCAAATGTTTAAGATGGTCAAACTAGTTTTTAGTTTTGATAATATACCACTTTAAATCTATATTATTTAAATTTCTAAAAGCTGGAAGCAACGCGTGTCAATTTATTGTCTAGTTTTTCAATTCATGCTCGAGTATGAATGCTTTAAAAATTTGTTTCAATCCGCTTCATCAATTAAATGTCTTTCACGAATCGATCCATCTTACTCTACAATATTAAAATTTCATAAAAATATATAACATTAAAGTTTCATAAAAATATATAACAACTCAACTCTTCTGACTCTTTCCTCATCTCATCCGGGCTGAGAAAGTCTAAGCATTTCCTCACGGCCTGGGATAGGTAAAGCGAAATGGGGCCACCTATACTATAAACACCAAATTGACACAATAGTTGCTTCCAGCTTTTAAAAATTTAAAAATATATATATATATATATATATATATATATATATATATAAATTGGTATATTATTTTCAAAACTGAAAGCTAGTTTGATCATCTTAAGTATTTGTGTGATAACACAAATAATAAGTTGTTATACTAACTATAATATTTTAAAATTATAAATTTCATGAACGCTAAAAGAAGTATAGACCTCGAAGTATTTGTAGCACTTGAAGTATTGACCTAGACGAAATTTTACTATATAATAAATCGATCGACCTATTATATAGTGTGTTGCTTAAATGTTAACCTTGACCTTTCCTCTTGGGTTCGCCTATATAGATTTATCATTTATATTCTTTTAATTAATACCTTTGACATTCACAGAATAAGCCAAATAAGTGAATAATAACACAGAGTTTCATTTAATTTTATTATTAGTTTATAGGCTCAGCGTAAAATTAAATCTTGCTGAGAAAGACTTGTCTGGATTTGTCAACGTAATATACTCTATTCACCGAAAACGAAAGAAAGAAACGTGCGGCGTAGACACGAATGCTTGCGACGCAGTGTAACATCAGTTAATTTATAGCGTCACGTGGACTTTATAACTATACGACTTTTATGTGGTGTAGTTATAGAACTCGCCCTCTCGACATGCCTTTATTTAATTGGTCAATTCCACCCCCGTTGCAATATTCTAGTAATTGTTCTAGGCGGATGCAATGTTAGAATTTTATGAATTCACATGCCCACAATAATTTTTTTTAAAAAAAAATAAACGACAATGCCGAACGAAACGCGTTATTGGATGATAATAACAAACAATAATCTATCTAATAAATTCATCAATAAAGAGTCAAAATATTAGTTTCATTTATACAGATGAAGATATAATGTCCCTGAACGGCTCTCTTCACATCTGATAGATGGATCTCATGATTTTTTATTTTTAATTGATCGACATGACATATAAGTGAAACATTAAAATAATATATTATATTACAAATCAAAGTAACACCATTATATGTTCAATACCTTAATTTAAAAAAAAATAAACAATTGGTTTTAAATTGAATTGAGCTAAAATCATCCTAGGGGGACAAAAATCATTCAAATTAACTCGTATGTCTCTCTCTGGTGAATACAGAACCGGGTTCACCTAACCCATGTTGATTAGGTAAGGTCCGATCGAGCTCGATTTGTCTAATATTGGACCCAAATTCGATCACCACTCGGGCTTTAGTCATATTGAGTTCGGTTTAAAATTTTCAATCTAATTCGATCCGACTTGATGACCCATGTTTTGATGATTCCAACCATCCAACTTAACTTTGGGTCGAGTCAAATTTGACCTTAAAAAAAAGTCAACATGACTCAATGAGATTTGATCAAACTTGGTCGATTTGATTCGATTTTATTCACGAGTCGAATACAATCCGACACACAAACACACTGATATATGATGAAGGGTAAAACTTTTATATAAATAAAAATTTTAATTTCAAATACATCATATTTCATAAATTATTATTTAAATATAAAATTTCTAATGACACATTGGACTACATCACCCCATTTTTCATTATACTACTCCATTATACCCCTCATTACCTTTTTGGCAAACAAGAGGGACAAAAGAAGAGACTGGATGATTTATAAGATAGAAAAGTAATGTTATCATAATCCGTGATTGGAGATTAAATTAGAGTGTTAATTAGATTATGATAATATTATGATTAGGGCTTCAATAAGGTTCACTCATCTTTTTATTAAAATTATATAATTTATAAATATTTTTAAATAAATATTATTGTTGTTGTGAAAAATGAAATAAACCTATACAAAGAATTCAAAATTAATATAAATGATTATTTATACTTTAAAAATTATCGACCTTTCATCCTCATCTCTCCAAGTAACTTTTCTCCATCTTTGCTACCATTTTTTATCTCATTATTATCCTTTTTCATTCACATTTCCACTTATTTTTCACACTCTTTTGCTTATAATTTTTATGACCTTTCATGCTCTATTTATTTTACCCTACACATATTTTACCTTCTATTATCTTTTATCTCGTCCCTAGTTATTACTTTTCTGAAATTTTTTATTTTTATCATGTAAATTTCCTTTTTCTTTTCATTTTTGCTAAAATTATTGTTTATTTATTTTATCGTACTCACCTTTGTCATTTTCCTCTCTTTTCTCTACTGATTTTATCCTATGCACTAAAACAACATTAAATTATCTGATTTTGTACGATGTTAAAAGTTAAACTTATACTATGTTAAAAACATAAAAAAATTAAAGTAAAATATGAGGAACACTAAAAGATAATTAAATAAAAAAACATAAATTAAACATTTAAACTATAGGTTAAAAACAATATAATTAAAACTTTTAAACAATACTAAAATAAATATATGTAAATCTAAATTATGGATCTCAAATGCCTAAAAATGAAGATAATAAACCCGATTAATTATAATGCAAAGAAATATTTGAAATATGTTAAATGTTTAGAATATAAAAATCTAACCATATTAATAATTTAATATATATATAAGCATTTTATAAAAATAATAAAATTTCATATTCAACATAAATGAAAATTTTATTTATAATATTTATTATAAATATTTTTTTCTCATTAATAATTTAGATAAACTTATCACATAAATTTCAATCAAACAACATAATTCATTTAAAAATTTTCATTTACATCTGCAATCAAACTACTTAAAACTAACTATCATAAATCAAAATCATTGTGCGATTTGCAACTTTCACTTGTACATATTTAAATTCCGGTTTCTTTCTTTTATCAAACTCAATGTATATATAAATATATATAAATATATATACAATTATGCACTGATATTAAATAAAATTTAATATTATAACAATCGCCCTTTAAAGAAGCTATTGTCTATTACCGAAAAAAAAGAGAGAAGTTATTGTCATTTTGTTCAATTTCCATTGAAATCTTTTGTTACGAAAAGAGGAAAAGAGGGAGAGAGATCGCACGAACACAGAAGAACATAAAGATTTATGAGGTTCATCTTAAATCGGATTACGTCCTCGGAAAATGATGACTCTCTTTGTTATGGAATAATGATGATTAATGAGTCTCTGTTTGGACCTCTAGGGAGTTTACATAGGCACCTTCTTTTACGGATGATAAGAATTACAGATCGACTGAGACTCTGAATTAATCCACAAAATAGGTCACTTATCGTGATAAGAAAATAAATCAATTTTGAATCACATACAGAATATCCTTAAAAATTTTCGCTCAAAAGAAATTTGTTGAAACGTTTGATTACATGAGACTACAAAAAAGATTATAATTAAGTTCAAATTCAAAACATTATCGACATCTTTTATGTTTGACACGCAGAACTCAAGTTTTATTAGGTTCTCTACACTTTGTACTTTAGTTGTGACTACTTGGGTGAAGTGAAAACTAAATTAAATTACACATAGAAGTGGCTAAATGAGTGTGGTTCGGATAAAGAAACAGAAATTGGTCGTCTCTAGATTATGAGTGCAAATTTGACAATATTCAGTAGATTTATCGGAGCTCGATCCAGATTCTAACACGAGAAAATGGATGCTGCTAGAATCCCAATGCACGAACACGAAATAGAAAGAAAGAGAAAAAAGATGATGATCTATGAAACATTCATCATCATCATCATCATCATCATCATCAAGATTATCAGGATCACTTTTTGAGGTAGGATCATAAGTGGCTTCGAGGATCGATGATCGTAGGATCGAATCGATGATCGTAGGATCGAATCGAGGATCGTAAGATCATATCTCATGAATAAATTATTTTTAATATAAAATAATAAAATAGTATATTTGTTCATAAATATTATGTTTATATATAAGTTTATTAAACGTTGACCATTAATACTTTATTTATATTTTCAAGTCTAATAGATATTTTTTTATATCATCTTAAAGACAACATGATATATTCTTAAAAAATACTAATATAATAATATATAATATTTGATTTTAATGAACTATAATATTTATTAAAGTGCAATATAATTCTTAGTATATGTGCAATAATAAAAACTAATGTTGATGTAAGATAATATAGTATTAGATTCATAACATTACATTAAATTATTAGATGATATTAAAATTCATGAAAATGATATTAACATATACAATATCATAGGTTCCTTAGGATAAAAAATAATAAAAAATAATGTTGATGTAAGATAATATAACATTACCTTTATATTTACTTTTATTTTTTATTCGAATAAATAAATTTGTACCAATATCGTAGGATCGTTAGCATCATAAGATTCCACCGATCTTAAGACCCGGCTATAGATCCAGTATAGATCCTACGTTTAAGATCCTTCGAGTAGGATCAAGATTATTTTTTGTCCGAGGAATCGTAAGATCTTACTATCTAGATCGAGATATTGACAATCATCATCATCATCATCATCATCATCATCATCATCATCATCATCATCATCATCATCATCATCATCATCATCATCATCATCATCATCATCATCATCATCATCATCATCATCATCATCATCATCATCATCATCATCATCATCATCATCATCATCATCATCATCATCATCTATTTTTTTTCATGTCCCCGCGAATGAAGATAAATGATTGTCGCACTAACTCTCAAATCAAATTAGTTAACATTGACAAATAGAGTTTGAGTGTCAAATAAATAAATGTTAATCAATATTTATAGCTTTCCTGCGTTGATATTTTATAAGGTGAATTTTAAAAGAAACAAATTAAAAAAAAATTACAAACTAGGAAGCACTATGCAGCCCCTTGAGACTAACTGCATAATCTACTCATATTTGAAACAAAAAGGTGAAATTAATGTAAGGCATAAGAGTATTGGAGGAGAAATTTGAACTACTCGAAGTTAACTTAGTTTAGTAAAAAATTTGATTTCTTTGTCAATATTTTTTATCAGCATTTAGCAATATAAGTAGAATGATTGGTCATGTTTATATTAGCGATTATGAATAAAATTTTGAGATTAACACTCTCCATACACCTAGAGTTTACAAAACAAAAACTAATCGTAATCATATCAAATTGATCGTCCATGGGCTAGCAAAATAAATAAAAGTAACACAAAGTAAAATAAGATAACTTCTAATTTTTTTTCCTTCGGTTACAAACGGACATAACTTCTACTACTTTATAATTGACCAATTGTACAATTTCCACGAATAAATGAAAACTTTACGTATACTTTTCTCAGAAGTAATAAAAATAATGAATACAAATTAAACACGCCATGTTAGAAATAGAAAAAAAACTAAAAGAATAAAAGAATGCATTTTTTGTGAAAGATATACGTGGTGATAATTTGTTCTTGTTGTTCCTAGCATTTTGGGTAGTTGTGGGGTGGCGGAGGGAGGTTCGAATCGGGCGTTCCACCGTCTTCCACCTCGAAGGCCATGGCCATCCCTTTCGGCAAATGAGCATCGAAATGACAGTGCATGAACCAGACGCCCGGGTTGTCGGCCACAAATCTGATGGCCGCCCATCCGCCGGGCGGCACGACGATGGTGCTCCGAACTTGTGGGTTCACCAAGTTGTAGCTTTTCACCGCCGTGGCCGCGTCGTAGTTGCCGAATCCTTGCGCGAGCACATAAAAGTTGAAGCCATGGAGATGGACGGGATGCCCCTCGAGCCCGGCCAACGCCGTATCCTGCAGCACCATCTCTACAGTCGTGTTGTACTTGAACTTCTTCAACCTTGTCGCCTTCTCCGTGGGGAACAACGCTAAGTTCGGAAGGTTGTCCAGGCTCGTGTAATCGAACTCCAAGGGAGGGCGGTCGGGGAAGTCAGCGGTGTACACGCCTTTGATGCCGAAATGGTGAGCCTGGAGGAGTGACATCTTCGTGGGATACACGAATGAGACGTTGTTCATGCTCGCAGCGATCGCCTGGAATGGCGACGTCTGGTTGCACTTCGTCTGGTCCGGCGCGCAAGGGTAGCTGCCCATTCCTACTGTGATGAACATGTGCTCGTCGACATGCTGGGGGACGGTCGGAGATCCTGTCCGGAGGAGGCCGGTGATGTTGCTGTAGAACTGGTGAGCCACCGGTGTGTCAAAGTATGAAGGCAGCAACGGCATGACCGGAGGCACCGACTTGGGCACTCGGCTGGTCTTGTACTCGACGATGCCGGTAGTGGTGGTCTGGTCGAGGATGGACAACGAAGTGGGTGCAGGGTAATTGCTGACGTAGACGTGGGCGGCCATGTAGTAACGAGCCGGAGGCGCGTTGGCGACCATGAGCGCGTCGAGGCTCTGTCCGGGGGCGAGAACCAGTATGTCACTATGGTAAGGCGCGGTGTACTCTGCGTCTACAGCTACGACGGTGAAGGTGTGGCCGGCGATTTTAAAGAACATATGACTATTCACTGCGGCATTCACCATTCGAAGCATGTACGTCTTGCCCTGATTGACTCGCATCTTGAAGGTGTCTGCACAATATAGACATATAGTTACAAATCTAGTAGATTCTGCTTGCATTTTGATATGTAGCTTTAAAAACAAATATTGACATCTATATGTTTTATATTTACTTAGTTATTGTGTTGAATAGTTTAAAATCTACGATGCATACTTTCTCTAGAACAAAGGAGGAGATCTCCGGGCCGCCCGTTGATCGTGTACGAGTCTGACTGACCAAAAAAGGATCCTGCCAAGTGAGCCTCCTTCTCGAGGTCAACTACGTTGTCATTGTACCACTCGCCTGCGTGCATGAAAGAACACATGAACATACGTATCAAGGAAGTATAAATAACCCATATCATATATTACTGTGAATGTTTCATGGAAGAAATCTTATATACCTAATAGAATAGGTATCTCTTTGTGGGGCTTGGGGAATGGATACCCCTTGGAGCCTTGTCGCGGCCGGATAATAAGAGCCCCGTAGACCGTGGCGCGAAGTGAAGAGGCGTGCGAATGCCACCAAAGTGTGCCCTCTTGGCCGGTGATGTTAAATTTGTATGTGAAACTTTTCCCAGGTCGTATCGGGCATTGAGTTATCATGTCGACCCCGTCTTGCCAATTGCTTAGGCGTTGTTGTACCCCGTGCCTTCACCAGAAACAAGGATCTATTAATTATAAATTGGCCTAGTTTTCATATGCATATATAAATGGTTCTACCTAATTGCATATGAAGTTTAATTTGCATCAAGGCTAAATACAAGTAGTGCGTAATGTTGAATGATATATGTACCAGTGGATGGTTATGTTGTAGGGCGACTGATTGATGACATCAACGATCAACGTATCCCCTTCGTTAACGTATATCGTCGGCCCCGGCAGTTGACCGTTGACTCCAGTGATCGTGGTGCTGTTGCACAAACGTTCCACTTGAAAGTTTCCAACCTGAGGAGGATTGAAGCGTTACTAAAACAACAGGAAACTGAAGAAGATGCAGTTCGAGGTCGATCGAAAAGCTACCGAATTTTCCAAAATCAAGAACAAGAATGAATGCATAAGATAATTACATGGAAGGTGTGCTTCACAACTGCAGCATCTGTCTTTTGATTGCATGAAGCAAATAGGACAACCACTAAAACGACAATCAACCACCACCGCCCCATGACCAAGATATCGGACTTGGAATCAATCATGTACAGAGGTACTGATCGCTCAAGAAAGAATCAATAAATTTTTATCGTTAGGTCGAGAATAAGACAACTATCTTTATGGCTTTACAGAGGAAAAATTAATAACTTGGATGCTAAAAACTGCTCTTAATGCACTATGCAGCCATGGCAGAGCTCTATTTAAAGCTGGTATCGAGGCAACGCCATGCATCCATTTCATACGTAGACGAGTTCAATACTAGGCGAATTTTTTATTTGTTTATTATATAGCCGCGTCGAGAAAATATTTGGAGAACTTCACGTACCATATTTTAGATCGAGTCATCAATTCCTCCGTAACCACGTTACTTTGTATATTTTGATGGGTCAACGTTATTCCGACGTCAAAAGTTTATTCCCGTACACACATGCACACGGATATGAGTCAAATGATAAATATGCATGATATGTTTAGATTTGATCAAGTTATGTACTACTTATGCAATTGTCAGCAATATTTTGATGAATATCTAGAGGTCAGCTCTAATCGTATGCCGTTAATTAATTTTCTCTTCAACCGGCAACTTATTTTTCGTTTTCATCATTTTCTACATTGGAGCTTTAATTATTCATAATAGAATACATAAATCTAACGAGAAAAAAAATTAAACAAAGGAACAAGTAATCACATGTGCTTTTGTTTTGTAATTTTTTAATTAAAGAGGTATCGATGATAAAGACTTTTTGGTTTTACTAATGTAGTACTCTACCAACCGAAAATGTTAGAATTTTATTAATTCAGGAACACAAACAAAACCGAAAAAAAAAGAATGCCGAACAAACGACAAACTCAGTCGTGTAATAATAACAATACCATAATACATATGTAAGAGGGTGTTTGGTTGAATATTAGTTAATTAAGAAATAACAATACCATAATAGTACTATTATTTGGTGGACTTTTTATCCATTGGAGTTATTCTTTAATGAATAACAAACACAATAAAATCATGTTTGAATGCAAAAATAAACGGAGAATACCGTGAGATTTTTTTTCAAATTACAGAGATCTTTTTACTAAAAGTTATGGATTAACAATTCATGCTTCTCAAATTCAATATCTAAACTAGGTTAGGACCTAGTAAAGGTCCATTTTTTTATATATAGACATTTTATTTAATGTCCGCGCCGAGAAAATTTTGGAGAACAGTTCTTCACGTACATATTTCAAATGGCACGTTGCATTGTATATATTAATCATTGATGGGTCAACGTGATTCCGATGTCAGAAATCTACTCCCGTGGCCGTACGTAGGCACATGCACACGGATGTGCATACAAGTTTTTATTCATGATATACTCAGATTTGATCAAGTTATCATGTATTGTATTACTGATAAATATGTAGTCAAGGTTCCGACGAAGGCCAAGATGTCAGCTCCAATTGATTGTTCTCCATGGTCATTATATCGGTTATATTTTTGCTTTTATTATTTTCTACGCACATTGGAGCTTTCAAGATTGAAGATGGAGTGAAAGAATAAAAATGAAAAAATAACTAAAATGATGAAAAAGGGAACTTAGAAAAGAAAAAAAGACAATTAATGTTATTAATTGTGTGAGGATAGCATATCATTATTTATTGCATCGCATGTGTCTTAAGATGACTAATGATAGACATCTTTTTGCAAATTTTTAAGAGAAGTCGTTGTGATTTAACATTTAAATTAGAGTTCAATTAATGCACACAAAAAATTGTAATTGTGTTATCATGTACTTTGCCATAAGAAGTTCATACTGTTTTCTTAAGACTATATTTATTGCACAATGCGAGAAAATAATTTTTAAATTAATTAGTTTGGAAAGGTTTGTCATCGCGCTAACTAAGGAAATTAAACAAAAAGATGATACAATATTTTAAAACGTCAAAATCATATTAAATAAACAAAATATAGACATATACAAGTAATAATTGACCTTGATCCAACATTATAAATTGGTATATTGATTTCAAAAAACTGAAAATTAATTTGATCTTTTTTAGGTAGCCAGTCCAAGTGTTTGAAAAATGATACCGACGGTACAATTCACGCGACATTAAAGAACGCATTGTTCAATGTCGATTCACTATTGAGTCCAATTAATCTAGTTAGGTCTCGCGCATTTGACAGTGACAGATAAGACTTCTAATAATTTTTTTTATCTTCACAAATACTCGAACTCATGGCCTCTTTCCATTTCCCTCCAAATCTTGTGTATATCGTGTTAAAAAAAGATATATGTAACTAATTTTTTATGACTTAACTAACTAACTTAATTTGTTATAAAAATAAATTAAAATTATTGACACATAGGCTATACATTCGTAAACACGCGCAATATAATACGAATCTACTATTAAATCATAATTATGTTAAGTTTACAAAATCAAGAAGAATTTTATTATATATATTACTATATAAATAATATTTTAAAAAGTTAAGGGGGCCTTCATTATATTAAGTTCACAATATTAGGGGTCTTACTATATATATTATATATATAATAGTAATACTTATTAGTAATATGTATAATATTTCAAAAAGGTAGGGTAAAACAAAAATAATAAGTTGCCATATAAATTGTAACATTTTAAAATTTTAAAATATTGATTATGAATTCAGATGCATTTATTTCTTTTTTTTATATTGACCTTCCGCTTCCGATCTGCCAATAAAAATTTGTCATCTATACTTTTTTTTAAAAAAAAATTAATACCTTAGTTTCATTTTTCTATTATTCGTTTATATCGACACTAGGCTTACCGTAATAATAAATTTCTTGTTGAGAAAGACTTGTTTGGATTTATTAACGTAATATTCTTCTCTCCGAAAACGAAGAATGAAACGTGCGGCGTAGACATAAAATACATGCGCAAGAGTGAACGGCAGTGCAACATCTTGTTCTACGTTCTACGACTATAATTCACCATGCATGCCTTTATTTTAATCTGTCAATATCATCTGCGTTGTAATGCCCCCAAAATCACACCTCTCACCACGTAGGCGGTCAGCTTGACTCCGGAAGCGCTACACTATCTACTGCTCTACTGATCTTGACCATTCAACAAAACAGCTTACGTGACACTTAATAAAATAATAATAAACATAATAGAGAATTTTAAATGCGAAAGAATAATCAAAATGCCACGATGAAGGACTTTAATGCAGAAATTCATAATGTCTCATACTATATAAAATATGCGGAAGTTCATGATGTCTGTCAATATAGAAAATGTGCGGAAGAAATGTGATGTCTCTGAACGATAAAGATAATTTAACAGATATGCAATAAGGAAGCTCGGAGCAAAAATATCAGTAATGTGCAGCGTTCTTCAAGCTCTGCGTCCTCCATCATCCCATTAGTTGGCATTCTCACCTGCAAAATCTCAATGCAGAGAAATAGAATACCCATGAGCAAAGATTGTCCAGTACCATAGCAATAGACGTGAAATAAGGATCAGTGATGATAAAAAAATCAATATGTATATATATAAGTCTCTAATCATTTCAATACTCTGTTCTCTGCTGTGGCAATACTTTATCCCTTACATTACTCTGTTTTTACTTTATAATATCTCTGCTTTACTTTACAATGCTTTATTTTATTTTACTCTGCTTTACTTTGCATTGCTTTGCTTTTCAATGCTCTGCTTTACTTTACTTTACATTATTCTGCTGTGAGTTGTACAACGTCTTTTACATTACTAAGATATCCTTAGAGTTGGTTGTCCTATGCGAGCTCGACTTTATTAGGTTGGGATGCCAAGGATGCCTTTCTGATTCACTGATGTCAGTAAGCCCGTAAACGGGAAGAAGAGGTGGGTGTTAATGCATCACCCAGTTCGGAAGGTAGGGGAAAGAATTCTTACAATCCAGAAATAGCGGTCGTTACTAGACCTGTAGGTTTACTGTCTCCTCAGCTAGCTACCTGTCCCTCTGGCATAATACTTTAATCTTTAATGGAAGAGGTGTGACCATAGCATCACCCTTCAATTCGATATATCGGTGGGAGAACACCTGAAATCACAGGAATAGTGGGCATCTAAGTTAGTAGTTTCGCTGTCCCATCAGCTAACTACCTATCCCCCCATTGCTTTAACTCTGAACCTTGCTTTAACTTTAGAGGGGGCACATAACAATCCCACATCTTCGCCTTTACTTTAATCATCTTTAGTTACTATGAAATCTATGATTTGGGGTCCACTGGAAATCGATCTTTGTACAATAAGACTCAATCAGTGTAGGTGAACTGGTCATAGTCGTAATTAAGATTAGGAATGGATCCGTTCGGTTAAGTTTCGATCAATGGGTCTCTGTCGGACCGGTCGATCGCCTCTGATAGATCGGTCGACCGCTCACTGGTACCAGTCGATCGGTACTCTGGGCCGGTCGACCGTGTTCTTGTTTTGGGTGTCTGTGAATCGGTCGATCATCCTGGGTGTCGGTCGACCGTTCACTAGGTCATACGGATGCACACTGCGCATCAGATCGGTCGACCGTTCGCATGGGACCGGTCGACCGATCACATAATTAATTCGGTCTGTCAACATATAGACCGGTCGACCGCCATGGTGAGGTCGTCGACCGATAAGGAGGAACTTATATGAGTTATGTACGCGGTCCGGTCGACCGTTGGCAGAATTGGTCCACCGGCCCCTGCGATAAAACAGGGCCGTCGGACTTTATCTCCGATTCCGGCGATCCTCCGGCCAAAATTAGATCACGACATGAATAGGAAAAAACGTAGATAATGATCTCAGGATTGAACGAACTATTCATGAGCATCAAACGATTCCTATTTCTCCGTCTATAGGATTTAAATGCTAAGGGTACCTCATTCATCGGAAAAATGGATTCGCCGATCACTGTTCGTCGGTCGATGATCACCGGTCGTCCTTGGCCGGTGTAGGAAAGGTACGCCCGGTCGTGGCGCACATCAAGGAGGGCTGAGGTGCGTCGAACAGGGTCGGAGTGTCTGCTGTTTTGCCGGCGAAGTCGCGCTCTGTCGGCCGTTCGTGCATCGCGGTGTCGCCGGTCAAGAGGGAGAACAAGACGAGGGGAAGTGGCGGTCGGGAGTTCCAAGAGGTCGCAAGTGCAGCCCCTCCCCCCTCTTTATACGCCCCGGCCGACCCTTGGTCGGGCGGAGGCGAACGGTCGGAAGGCCAGGGGAGGCGACGCCTCCCCTGCCGACCGATCGTTTCCTATTTCTTTTTTTTTAATCCGATATGTTACATGCATTGCAATCGTTCTAGCTGCACGCAACGTTAGAATTTTTATTAACTCACATGCACACACAACGGGACTAAAACAAATAAAGAATAAACGACAATGCTGAACGAAACGCATAATTGCATAATAACAAGGATTTAATGAATATACTACCTAATTAAGTAACATGCCACTAAGTATCACTAAATCTGAAATCAATGATGAATTGAAAAAGAAATGAATCATAACTTTGAATAAGAAAGAGATCCTGAACCATTGATATTAAATCGGATGGTGATTAACATAGGTAATAGTAGGTAGCACCTACATTAATAACCTATCTATAATTATAAATTCATAAATAAAGAGTCGAAATATTAGTTTCATTTATAAAGATGAAGATATAATGTCCCTGAAACACTCCTTTCGTATCTGATCTCATGATTTAGTTTTTTTATTTTAAATGATAGTCATTACATACATATAATGTCCGGAGGAGACCAGTGATGTTGTTGTAGAATTGGTGAGCCACCGGGGTGTCAAAGTATGAAGGCAACAACGGCATGACCGGAGGCACCGACTTGGGCACTCGGCTAATCTTGTACTCGACGATGCCGGTAGTGGTGGTTTGGTTGAGGATGGACAATGAAGTGGGTGCAGGGTAGTTGCTGACGTAGACATGAGCGGCCATGTAGTAGCGAGCGGGAGGCGCGTTGGCGACCATGAGCACGTCGAGGCTCTGTCCAGGGGCGAGAACCAGTATGTCACTATGGTACGGCGTGGTGTACTCTGCGTCGACGGCTACGATGGTGAAGGTGTGGCCGACAATTCTGAAGAACATATGACTATTCACTGTGGCATTCACCATTCGAAGCATGTACGTCTTGCCCTGGTTGACTCGCATCTTGAAGGTGTCTGCACAATATAGACATATAGTTACTGTTGCAATATATGGTCGTCTGCGTCATTGATCCCCAGTTCCGACAGATGTGGCATGTTGCAGAGATGCGTCCAACCTTACCAGTGTTATATTTTTTACTATACCGGTTTATGTCTTCTTGTAACAGTTGAATATTAATATAAATAGGCCTGTTGTAATGGGTGACACTTTTTTAGTATAATATCATTTCTTCCATCATCTTTTACCTCTTGCCGCTCCACTATTTCTCCTTTTTCTTCACCTTCAGTTCCGGCGACACCAACTTCTTTGCAGGCACATCACAGGAGCTCAAATCTTGACATGGTATCAGAGCTGTTCCCGATCCAACTGAGCTCCTTCTTCTCCATTGCCGTCTGCTACCAGAAGAAACTTTGCCAACCTAAATGGCACCCGTGAGCCCAGGCAGCCCTAGGGATCATTGATCAGGTGGATCTTGTCGCTGATCTACCCGATCTGGTCACCGACGACGCCGAGATCTTCAGAGATCCTCCACATCGAAGTCCCTGCTGAGCTCTGATTCACTTTCTGCTGCGTCGGTTAAGTTTCAACTGCTGTCATTACAAGAAAATTATCATTTTTCGATGAGTAATTTCCGACGGATAAAAATCCATTGCAATTTGCGACGAAAATGTTTGTGACAAAATTTCTGACGGTCACAACCGTCGAAAATAAAAATAATAAATTATCTAATTTATTATATTATTATTTTATTTTTTGATGATTAGGAACGTCGATATTTCCGACGGATAGCCATCCATCGCAAATTCCTACGGAATTTTCGATGGTTGTAACCGTCGGAAATAAAAATAATAAATTATGTAATTTATTATATTATTAATTTATTTTTTGACAATTAGGAACGTCGATATTTCCGACGGATATCCATCCGTCGCAAATTCCAACGGAATTTCTAATGGTTATAACCGTTGAAAATGAAAATAATAAATTTATAATTTGTTATATTATTATTTTATTTTTCGACGATTAAGAACGTAGATATTTCCGATGGTCATAATTGTCGGTAAATGTATAATAATATAATATGTGAAGTATTTTATTAATATAATTAGCGATAGTTCAAATTGTTGGTAAAATAAAAAGTAAATATTACATATAACTAAATATAGTAAATTTTAAAATAATATAATATAAGGAGTTTATTTTATTAATATAACATATTACCGACGGCTTGGATCGTCGGTAAACTAAAAAAATAAATATTATATATATGTAAGTAATATTTTATTCTTATAATTAAACACTTTCTGACGGTTACGACCATCGGTAACTTTAAAAATAATTAAATATTACATTCATATATATCTTTACTAATTTTCCGACAGTTATGACCATCGGTAATTAAAAATACTCTCTCACCGCTCCTTTTTTCGTTTTCCCGCTTCCCAACTTTCTACCTTATATATATGTATTTTTACTTTCCCACTCTCCACTCTCCACTTCTTTCCCTCTCTCCTCTCTCTCTCCATCTCCTATTTTGCCGGCCCGACCCATCGACGACCTCTCGGCCGGCGACCCTCTCCCTATCGGACGACGGCCCGCCGGCGACCTCTCTCTCTCTCTCGCTCCAGCTCGGCCAGATCTGGCCGCGGGCGAGATCTGGTCGCCAGCGGCCGAATCTGGCCGCGGGGGCCAGATCGGCCGCCAGACCGGCAGCTGGCTGCCGGATCGGCCGCCTGCGGCTGGATCTAGACGCGGGCGGCCGAACTTGCTGCCCGGATCTGGCGTGGGCGGCCGGATCGGCCGCCGGATCTGCCGTGGCTCGACCCGGCTGCCAGGCGGTCAGATTTGGCCGGCCGATAATATTTTTTATTTTTAAAAATTTTTTTGCGACGGTTGCGACCGCCGAAAGATCGACGGTTGTGACGACTGTCGAAAGTTTCGATGGTTTGTGACCGCCAAAAGTTTCGACGGTTTTGACCTCTGAAAGTTTCGACGATTGCACGATCGTCGAAAGTTTCAACAGTTACAGCCGTCAAAAACTTTCGACGGTTGCAATCGTCGGACTTTTCGGATGGTTACAACCGTCGCGCCGGACTTTTCGGATGGTTACAACCGTCGATACTTTCGACGAATTTTTTCCAACCGTCGCAAATCGATTTGCGATGACCATTTTTCCGGCGGATCGATTCCGTTAGAAAAATCGTCGAAAAGTGTATTATCGACGATTTTGGGTTGTCTGTAATCAGCGTTTTTCTTGTAGTGTGTGCTCTGCTTTGCCAGAGATCGTTTCTTCGTGAAGGTCTCGCCATAAGCTCGGGTGATGCAGATCTGGCCGATCCGAGTGTCGACGTTGCTGTAGTCGTCGACGCCCGATCTTGATGCAATCTGGGCATTGATTTCTTTACTCATGCTTTCTCTCTTCGTGTTTTCTTTCATCTCCATAGATCCTTGTTTCTTTTCTGCATGGTGTTCGATCTGATCCGTTTCATCTTGATTCAGTTCTTTGATTTCTTGTCTTGTTCGACTCATCAAAGCCAATTTAGTTTCCTATGTTCTTCATCTTATATTGCACGCCAAGTGTTTGGTTCTTGGCGTCCTCTAATTCTGTCCTCGTTGTGTTTTCTTTCGGCGTCTTTGTCTTCTTCATTTTTTTCTTCGATCGGTTCGTTCTTTTCTTGTTTCCTTCATTTTTCTCTGTTTTCTTCATTCTGGAAACTCGACCTCATCTTTGGCTTTCAATCTATCCAACGGTCTTCGACGGAAGTTCTATTTCAAAGTGATACCTCAGGTCGTCACATGATCGGCGATGGATCGCGTTCAAACGTTCCTCAGGTCGTCACATATTTGGCGATGGATCGTAAGAGTTCCTCAGGTCGCCGCAACGATGAATCACATTTCTCTTCCAACCATTGATCGCTAGGTGTTTGATCGACAATGATGAGATGCGGAGCTGCCTCGCATCTCCTTATCTTCATTTGGATTTCAGTTTGTCTTCATCAGGAGTTGTTCATCTCCAGTTCTTCAAGCGGCCACAGTGAGCATCCAGATGTCCATGTTTCCTTGCAAATGTCTGAAGGATACTGGCAAGCGATGCAGGTGTTCGACGAATGGTTCTGCTACCACAGAAGATGTCTGCATCCATGGTGTCTCTACATCCATGCCGTCTCCAAATTTGTGAGTTGTCGTGTATTACAAGTGTTCGACGGATTACTGCGGCCGATGCTGATGATAGCTTCAAATTGCCACCGTTCAATTTCTTTTCGGTGATGACTTGAGGGGGCGTGTTGCAATATATGGTCGTCCACGTCATTGATCCCCAGTTCCGACAGATGTGCATGTTGAAGAGATGCGCCCAACCTTAGCAGTGTTATATTTTTTACTATACCGGTTTATGTCTTCTTGTAACAGTTGAATATTAATATAAATAGGCCTGTTGTAATGGGTGACACTTTTTTAGTATAATATCATTTCTTCCATCGTCTTTTACCTCTTGCCGTTCCACTATTTCTCCTTTTTCTTCACCTTTAGCTCCGGCGACACCAACTTCTTTGGACTCAAAACTTGACAGTTACAAATCTATTAGCTTCTTCTTGCATTTTGATATATAGTTTTGTAAACAAAGATTAACATCTATATGTTTCATATTTACTTAGTTATTGCGTTGAATAGTGTAAAATCTACGATACATACTTCCTCTAGAACAAGGGAGGAGATCTCCGGGCCGCCCGTTGATGACTGACCATAAAAGGATCCTGCCAAGTGAGCCTCCTTCTCGAGGTCAACTACGTTGTCATTGTACCACTCGCCTGCGTGCATGAAAGAACACATGAACATACGTATCAAGGAAGTATAACTAGCCCATATCATATATTACTGTGAATGTTTCATGGAAGAAATCTTATATACCTAATAGAATGGGTATCTCTTTGTGGGGCTTGGGGAATGGATACTCCTTGGAGCCCTGTCGCGGCCGGATAATAAGAGCCCCGTAGACCGTGGCGCGAAGTGAAGAGGCATGCGAATGCCACCAAAGTGTGCCCTCTTGGCCGGTGATGTTAAATTTGTACGTGAAACTTTTCCCAGGTCGTATCGGGCATTGGGTTATCATGTCGACCCCGTATTGCCAATTGCTTAGGCGTTGTTGTACATCGTGCCTTCATCCAAAACAAGGATCCCTTAATTATAAATTGGCCTACTTTTCATATGCATATATAAATGGTTCTACCTAATTGCATATGAGGTTTAATTTGCGTCAAGGCAAAATACAAGTAGTTCGTGATCTTGATTGATATATACCAGTGGATGCGCAAATTACAAGTAGTTCGTGATCTTGATTGATATATACCAGTGGATGGTTATGTTGTAGGGCGACTGATTGATGACATCAACGATCAAAGTATCCCCTTCGTTAACGTATATCGTCGGCCCCGGCAGTTGACCATTGACTCCGGTGATCGTAGTGCTGTTGCACAAACGTTCCACTTGAAAGTTTCCAACCTCAGGAGGTTCGAAGCGTTACTAAAACAACAGGAGACTAAAGAAGATGCAGTTCGAGGTCGATCGAAAAGCTACCGAATTTTACAAAATCAACCACAAGAATGAATGCATAAGATAATTACATGGAAGGTGTGCTTCACTACTGCAGCCTCTGTCCTTTGATGGCATGAAGTAACTAGGACAACCACTAAAACGACCATCAACCACCACCGCCCCATGGCCAATATACCGGACTTGGAATCAATCAGGTACAGAGGTACTGATAGTTCAAGAAAGAATCAATAAATTTTTATCGTTAGCTCGAGAAGAAGACACATCTTTATGACTTTACAGAGGGAAAATTAGTAACTTGGATGCTAAAAACTGCTGCGATTTGATGCACTATGCAGCCATGGCAGAGCTCTATTTAAAGCTGGTATCGAGGCAACGCCATGCATCCATTTCATACGTAGACGAGTTCAATACTAGGCGAAGAGTTTTATTTATTTAATATATAGCCGCGTCGAGAAATTTTTGGAGAATTTCACGTACCATATTTTAGATCGAGTCATCAATTGCTCTGTAACCACGTTACTCTGTATATTTTGATGGGTCAACGTTATTCCGACGTCAAAAGTTTATTTCTATGCACACATGCACACGGATGAGTCAAATGATATACATATATATATATATATGCATGATATGTTAGAGATTTGATCAAGTTATTCATTATCTATACAAATTGCCAGCAAGAGTTTGACGAATATGTAGAGGTCAGCTCTAATCATATGCCGTTAATTAGTTTTCTCTTCAATCGGTCAATGTACGAATTATATTTTTGCTTTCAATGTTTTGTACATTGGATGTTGAATGATTCATAATGGAATACATGAGTATAGATGAAGAAAACTATTGAAAAAAAAAACAGGAAGAATGGGCGATATTCAGAGTTTTGTTTTTATTTATTAACATTTAAGTTAGTTATTTTAGAAAGGTTTTAATATAAATTAATTGAAAAACGAGGATGATAAATTCTTCTAAAATGTAAAAGACAAATTCTGAAGAAATTTTTTTTTTCTTTTGGGTGATAATTTTTTTTCTCATTTTGCATTTATTCTTATTTTTGTGTGATGTTGAATCTAATCATATGTGGCTAACTCCCTTTGTTTTCTAGGAATGGTTGTGACTTTGAGCTAGTTTTATGACGATGCTGGTATCTTATTTCTTATGCAATATTAGTTCTAATGATAATGCTGAGATGATGGTTAAATTTAGAGCTGCTGTTTATGGAATTGCTAGTGTTGTCTTTTTCCCTTGATGACTATAATCAAAATCAAACCTTACGATGATGTTGTCTAATAGATGAGTGATAGTACGGTGAATGTGTTACATTGTGAAACCGAGAAGTTTCTTTTATGTTGAGTTGTGATATGAGAACTAGCAAGTAGCTATTACTCTTTATATTTGTGGGTTATTAAAAGTCAAGAATGAGTATAAATGTCGAGAGTTGAAGTCTTATGAATAGTGAGTTAGAATGAATGCTGAGGAGTTATATTGTTGTTCAGGACACTAAGAGGTTGTGTCCAAAGTCTTTAACTTATTCATGTGGGAGTATGTCATTTTCGGTATTAATAGAATCCATGAATTGAATCTTTTATAGATTTTAGCAATCATCTAATACAATGACTCTAAAGAATCTTCCATTCACAGGAAACTCTTTTTCCACTACTTTGAATTTTTTTTTTACTTTCTGCATAATTCTTTTCTTGTCCTTAACCTAAAATATAAAAAATATTTGCATTCACATTTCCTGTTAGAAGCTAGACATCTTTCATATATTATGCTACAAATTCATTTTAGTCTTGTTAATACTCATCTATTTAGCATATTTCATTTTGTTGCATTTTTATTTTATATGAACTAATAACTAGTTTGTAAGGTCAGATCTAGACTTTCAAATCTTTGATGACACAATACCTCGGGGCGCTCTAGGATTTGCACACTTACGAATTTGTGAAGGCCGAGAATTTTTAAAACTTGTTTGAAACCATTCCTCTCATTTCATAAGTCTTATATTTCACTTGATCCACTTACATCTTGTAGCCCTACAATCATCATGATGCCATTTCCGCTCAGACTCTTAGGGTGCTTATTCAATTGGATCGAGATCACATTTGTATGTTTGGCCTCCCTTATCCCATACCTGACTGCGTTCAATTTATAACCCATGGTTGACCTCATGACTATCTTTCCCTTTTCAAAAAACTATTTTATATCGATCTTAGTCTTGATAATAAATTTCTTGTTGAGAATGACATTTTGGTTTTATTAAAGTAGTATGAATATGATAAATTATAATGAAAAGAAATGTTGAAAATGGAAAGTGAAATCCAACTGACACTACAAGAAAAACTCCAATTTCCGACGATTCTTTTCGACAGACGTAAATTCGTCTGAAGTACCGACGGATTTTTTGGCAGATTGAAATATCCATTAAAATTATCGTTGGATAACTTTTCGATGATTTTAACAGTCTAAACTTACGACGGTTGAAAATTCGTCGAACTTTTCGTCGAAAGTTTCGATGATCGTAACCGTCAAAGATATTAAAATCGGGCGATCAGTTTCCATGCTGGTTTTTCGATGGTTCAGTCCGTCGAAAGTTTGACGGTTCACGTATCCGTCAAAACTTTCAGTGATCTTAGCCGTCGAAATATCTTAACGTTAACGAGTTATCTATATTTTCACTTTCGACAGTTTCGGCCGTCGAAAGTTGCGACGTTACACGGAACCTTCGATATTTCAATGGTCGGACCCGTCAAAATGTTAACTCATTTTAATTATAATTTAAATGTTTTCGACGGTTCTGACCGTTGAAAGGGAAGATTTATAATTTATATAAGTCTATTTCACTTGATATATAATATTATATATTTCGACAGTTAAAATCGTCGAAAGTTTCGACGGTTTGGAGAACCCTCGAATGTTTCGATGATTCATTCAGCGATTTTGACCGTCTGAATTTGAATTAATATTTTATTGTCTTTACCTACATTCCGACGGTTCCGACTATCAGAAATGGACTATATAAATATCCGACACCATTGTCACCATTTCGGTTTCCCTCCCTTCTACTCGATCGCGAGCGATCTCCGGCGGCGACCTCTGTTCGACGTCCCGGCATCCGCGCTCCGCCGCCGCCTGCGCTCACGACCCGGCCGCCGGCGCCTGTGATCTAGACCCGCCGCCGCCTACAATGCTCTCGCGACCTGCCGTCGTTTGAACGATCGAAGCCGTCGTGCGCCGCTAGCAGCTCGACCTGCCGCCTCTGCAACCTCCGTCTCTGCAACAGGTACGCTTCCCGGCCCCATCCTCCGGCCTCTCTCCTAGCCTCCGCCCTCCGTCTCCCATGGCGGCAGCTAGATCTAGCTGCGGCCAGATCTTTTCTTTTCTTTTTTTCAATTTTTGAAGTCTATAAGCAACTCATTATGTTCATCTTGATATATAGAGATCATAAGCAACAAAGTATTTAGCCAGTGATTCTTTGTCTTCTAAGTATATAATAATTTCATTATTAGCATGAATGAGAAGTGATATTTTAGTGGGGATCTTATAAGTGCAAAAGAACATGTAGATCGAGTCCAATTTGGATAATGCGTACATGCTTTCAGTTAGGATTTTAGTGCGAGAGAAATTATGTATTGAATCAAGTTGTACAAGCATAGACTTTTGGGGATCCATTTCACAATAGCAGTACTATCGACCGATAACCACAAGCTTCTTGTATGTTAATATATTTTATTTTTTCGTACAGCACTTTAATTTCTTGCTTGAGGAGCTTTGTGAGGTTTCTCCTTTCGACAACTTTGAAAGTGTAACAATGCAAAATTTGAGTGTATCATAAATTTGGTCTTTATATGTTTTGTTGTCTTATGTTTGATTTAAATGCAGGTTTTTGAAATTACTTTGTTGTCTCTGTCACTCCAAACGACGCAAGTTATTTATTTTTAAGTCATTACTATTTATATGTGTTGACAACGAAATATGAATTCTATTTATTTTAGTAGTTATTAAATACGTAATTTTTAAATTTCTTACTTTAGATTTCATTCTTTAGTTCTTATTTGTTATTTTATAGTGCAAATATGATTACTTTTACTTATATAGTGTTTATCATGTTTGTGACTAGTTCAAATTAGTATTTATTTTTAGTTCATATTAGTGTTTATGATTTTCCAGATTAGTTTTAATTACTATTTATGATGTTTCTTCGATATTTTATTTAAAGTTTAATATGTGAACCTTTGTAGTGATTGTCAAATTTTGCTTTTTTTTACACATAAATCCTTATTCTTCTGTATGCCTCTTATTATAAAATTTTGAATATTTAATTAGTATAACTTGCAATAATGCAGAAATTATCTTATACTTGAACGATCGTCGTTGGATATACAATAGAAATAATCCTGGTCGTAGAGGTTTGACACAAGAATTCATAGATGGCGTTGATTATTACACTAGTGTGATTTGTCAATCTTTGCAATTTCAAGAGGGAACAATTAGGTGTCCTTGCTTGAAATGTCTTAGCACAAAGTTACAAATGATAGAGACAATTAAGGTTCACTTATATAGAAGGGATTTCAAACCAAATTATTGGCAATGGGACGATTTAGGTGAAGGATCACCTTCAACAAGCGTACCAAATCAAGGTATCCATTTTGTCGATCCTCATGAAGGATTTACTTCACAATACGAACAACTAGTTTATGACGCAACTGCAATTGAGTATGGGAATATTAGGTTTGAGTAAGATGAAGAGACAACAAATCCAGAAGCAAAAGATTTTTTTGAGTTACTAAATGCTTCGAGCCAACCCTTATGGCCCGGGTGTGAAAGTCTTCAATGAGTACAAATCAAAGTGCGAAAAAGCGAAAGCAAATCGAGAATATGACCAGGGAGCATGCTTGCATTCGGGTGGATGTGTATCCACGAGCACGATTGCCAAGAAAATGGTAAAGTCTTTCAATATTGCGTGGACAAAATATTATATTTTATTTGACATTTTTAACTGCAGGAGAAAGAGACGGGTAGACCTCCTACTCAGGACGAAATATTTCTTCGAACTCATCAGAAGAAGGACAAAGAATGGGTTTTATCGTTTGCTCGGGAGACATATGTCAGTAAATCTACTTGCCTCTTTTTTTAAAAAAATTCAAGTAAATCTATAAGATAGCAAATTCGTCATTATAAATAATATAGTTGATTTATCCTTTTTTTTAATTTCAGGAGGGTTACAAAACAAGTGAAGTCGAGCACATTACGCAAGCCACATAGGAAGAGACAACACCGCTGACCCCAAGACAATTTTGACGGACCACGTCTGGGTTAAGAAGGGTCGCATTTACAGCCTCAGATCTTCTGTTAGTAGTGTAGATATTGAATATGGTCGTAAATCGATATTAGGTTCCTCTGGTCAAGGTATCCAATAAATGTTTGACTTGATCAGGCAAGAGATCAGGCAAGAGGTTACCCATGAAATTAGAAAGGAGTTCGAAGAACGTGAGCGTCGTTCGAAGAAAGAGATGAAAAAAATGATGCATGACATGATGCGGGGCGAATTCGACGATGAGGACGATTTAGTACTATAGATTCTTTGTGTTGTGTTGCGCTATCTCACTTCCCCTAGTTGATAAGATTCTGCAAATTTGTTCTACAAAACTCACACTCTCTCCATCCTCTTTGTGTTGTGTAGTGATGAGGTGCCTTGCGAAAAGGTGGAATTGCAGGATATCAAGTTATTGAGGTCCGACGGGGAAGGCGAGACCACATCTTCTTGTTCCCATGTGTACGGAAGCTACTCGGGCTCTGAAATCTCGAGTCCATGTCTGACATCATCGTAATTATGCTTTTGCTTACCATCTATTGACCTTATTATGGAATTGGACATTATGCGTTTGAATGTTGTTACATTTGTGTTGTGTTGGACAATTGTTATGTGTAGGATTTGTGTTATGATGTTTGGACATTTTATTTCTGTCTTTTATTTTAATGTTTCCGACGGTTAGAACTGTCGATAATCATCGATATGTATTTAATTTTTTTGATACTTATCGACGGTTCTAACCGTCCGTCCAAACATAAAGACAGTCTTAGCCGTCGATAAACATCCACGGTTATAACCGTCCAAAGTTAACGACGGTTTGAGCTGTCAAAACTCAACGATTTTATCCATGGCTCAAACCGTCGATCTAAATTTTTGACGATTTGAACCGTCGATACATATCGACGGCTTAAACCGTCTTAAATCTTCAACGGTCGACGGCCGCGCCCGCCAGCTGGACCGTCGAAGATGTCGACGGTTCAGAGATAACTGTCGCAAATCATTTGCGATGCATCATTTTCACATGGACGCTATCCATCGAAAAATCCGTAAATGTCATTTTCGACGGTTCTCGACAAATTACAAACGATTCTGACCGTCTATAATTGGCTATTTTCTTGTAGTGTTACTCGGCATACTTACACAAGTTTATTGAGACTTTTCTTTAAAATTACAAATACATCTTTTTTTTTGCTAAAAGGTATGGAATAATAATGCAGGCTTCTCATATGAATATAAACTAGGTTGGGTTAGAAATTTAGGTATTGACATTTTTTATTTATGTTAGATTTTACTCTGATCTATAAACTGATTATTCAATTATTATTCTGATATCCCTAAATTTATATAGTCAAAATATTGGCTTCACTTAAGCAAAATTAGATTTTAGTTTTTTTAATATACTACAAGAAAACTGTGCAATTTTTACGGACAATTCCGGACGGGCTAACATTCTACGACATTTCCAATGACGAGAAAAATCCTTTTGAAATGCCGACGATCATAATGCTTGTCACTCATTCCAAAGACTAACCCCATCGTTAATTATATTCATAATAACATATATTAAAATTTTAATATAATCATACAATCAATATTAAAATCTTAATCTTTCCGACGGTTCTAAATGTCCGTAATTAGAATGAGAGAAAGGGAGAGGGAGAAAGAGAGAGTGTGTGACAGAGGGAAAGAAATAGGCGAAAAAAATTTAATATTAAAGTTTTTTATGGTTCTATCTTTTGAAATTTCAAGTGTGTCAATCAATAATTTAAGTATAATAAGATATATTATAATAAACTCTCAAGTATCACCATCACTTCCGAGAGTCTCTCCCTCTCCCTTATCTCTTTCTCTCCTCCTATCTCACAGCTCCATCGACCACACCCTCTCTCCGATGAAGGCATAGGTGGCTCTTGTCACAATCCCGATTTAAACAGTAATTTAAACTAGAGTTCGCGACTAATTACGAATGATCAAACGGAATTAGGAAGATGATGCAATTTTTTTATAACATAAGAATGAAAGTATAGTACTAAATAATTTACAAACTATGTGATGATATGAGAAAACCAACTTTTTTAAGTTTTACATTTAACAAAGTCACCTTGCCTTCTTATAAGTTACAAAATAACACATATATATTATACATTACAAACTCTCTCAACATTCCAACAAAAAGGACACGAGAGTAACAACTCCCCTCATTACCTTAACATCAAAACACCTAAACCCTACTAATACTATAAGCTCCCACGATCCAAAAATCTATACTTATTTAAAAAATATTAGAAATAACATTATGATCAAAATAGCTCAATAAGTTAATAATTCATAGCCTGTGTATTATCAACTAATCAATTCGAAAAGATATAAAAACACAAGCAATAATCATAATAATAAATAAGTATTTTCATACATTTGATAATTACATATACAACATTTTAATCAAAAGCATCACTCTCAATTTGCAATCATTAGTTAGACATATTGAACATATGAATGAGAATGCAACACTCTCATATGAATGGACAGATTACCAACTGACCAGTGGTCCATAGGTGCACTATAGAGGTGACTCTTATCGTGATCAACGATGTAGCACTTAACTCCATTCTACCTATCCTTTTCGGAGAACATATCATATAACGATAGGTGGATTCTAAAGGTGACTCTCACTATGAGTTCTCACGATGTAGCACTATCTACATGACAACTTAACTCCAATCTACTCATCTCATTTTTTAGGAACACGACAATGATTAGACTTTAGAGGTGACATTGAACTCCAATCTACTCTCTTCACGATATGTAGAATTTAGCTCCAACTATTAAACATGCAAAAAAAATTATACCAAATGCATTCCAACTTTGACGTTTGTTCAGCGATACTCTTTAACTTCACTTTATAACATGAATGCGCTTTATCTTATAATTTATTTTACATAATGCCCTTCCGATCGGGCAGGCAGCTCCGACGGCTTCCCCTCCCTCTCCCTCTCTTCTTTCTCAAGTCCACCCACCCTACGGTTAGATCTGACTGCCCTAGCCCCCGGTGGCCGGATTGGCCGCCCTACGACCAGATCCGGCTACCCTTGGGGCCCTGGTGGCTGATTTGGCCCCCTGGCTGCCTACCACTTGATTGGCCCCCTGGCGACTGTTCCGTCCACCCTTGGCTCTTGGTGGCCGATCTAGGTCGCCTTCCTCTCTTGATTCTAGCTACCAACAACTCCGGTGGGCCCGCGCCTCTAACAACACCCTCTCTCTCTCTTTGTAAGATTGGCCACGGCCAAATTTTATCGTGGATCCGGTTGGAGGCGTCCGATTTTATTTTATATTTTTAAAAAGTTTTTCTGATGGGACCTGTCGGAAACTTCCAGGGGACACCTGTTGGAACGTCTGACGGCTAAGTCCCATCGAAAGTTCCGACATTATGCGCCCTTAAGAACAGAACAACCAAAGCCACTATCATTTTTTACTATTCAATGTAACATTTTTGTATGATTAATTTTTAGAAGTCTTGATTGATATATTTTACTTTTTGCGTGAAATCATATTTTATTCATAATAGAAAATATATCCATATTTATTTGTATTTGAATTCTAAAAAAAAGGAATGCACTAAAGTAGAGACAAAAGTAAAAAATCCAAAACCATTTGATGATCACATTTCATAGGGGTAAAGGTACTTCAGGTCGAGTCTAATTTCGATTCTAAAAATCATTCGTTACTTTTTAGATTATTTTTTAAAACTTTAAAAATCACCCTAAAATCATTTTAAAATAACCACCTTCTAGGGCCAATTTTTTCGGATCACTATTATAATAAAATAAATTTATTAAATATATATATTAAATTAAAATTAATATACATATATTTAATTTTATAACTGAATATAGGATGTGAGTTAAAGTGATTTGGATCGGGTCAATTTTTCGATCGAAAAAATTATCCACTATTTGTTTAGTCAAATTTCCACGTTAAAAAAATCACTCTAAACTTATTTAGAAAAATTCATCCCCTGAGGATCTATTTTCTAGGACCCCTATTCTAGTAGAATAATATTTTTAAAATATAATAATAAAAGTAATATAAATATGTTTAATTTTTATAACTATAGGATGTAGTAATAGAATTATTAAATTAGAGAATCTAATGTGATAAGAACATATTAAATTGGGTCTGGAGATGTCGTTGTTGCTCTGACTTGGATGCCGACGGTTAGATCTGGTTGCTGCAACTCGGACACAATTGAGGGTACTCAGATTTGGAACCAACTAAGAAGATAGAAAGGGAAGAAACGGGAGAGGGGAAAGGGGGAAACAAGTGGGTGTAAATAGGAAAAAAGGTTAAACCTTAATTTTGTAAATATTATAATAATAAAAATATTTAGAAATTAATGAATTATTAAACTTACCTCTTAAGACGTTACTAATCCATCTCTTTTTATGACGATTTATAAAACGTGATTAATTATCTTCATTTTAATACGTTTCTATAAATTGAGATGTTACTAATAATCTTAATTCTTGTAGTGAACTTAGTTTAGTAATAAATTTGATTTCCATATATGTTAAGTGCTCAGCACCTACATTTTATCCATATATATATATATATATATATATCTTTTATTAATAATTTAAGAATAAAAAATATAGTTCAAATCATTAATTATAATTATATTTTTTAAGATTTTATCTACACGGTAACAAATATAATCATTTTCTATAACTTTTATAAAACCATCTTTATAATTTTACAAATTTTTGTACATTAATATTATAAATAATAATAAATATAATAATTTTCTATAACTTCTTATGCTACAAAATTACTTTTTCCTCCAAACTATTACTAAAGACACACTCATTTTTAAAGGGTAGCACCATCATAATCATCATTCGTTTCATGATGAATAGTGGACATTGACGGATATGGGTGCCAATGGGTGCACGCGTGTCATGGGGCATTTCCCGTGACATGAAGTGTGAAGTCTCGCGGCACTAGTGCCGCTCAACTTATAGCCCTCGACCGCTTAGCGCCGAAAACATGGAATACATGCACCCGCCCCGCACTGCGTAATATTGCGGAGTACCAAGTTATCCGCCCTTATGGCATTTATCTTGTAAGGCCGTCCTTATGAATGGCCAAGTATGTGACGTTCCCGTAGGGTACGTCTTTTGCATCTTCAATATGTAACAAGACTCCTATACCTACGGTACACTGGGAGGAGTTCACTAGTGCCTTCCGAGGTCCAATTGTATGTTATGTTTTATCATATTTAATACAAGTAAGCTTTCTTTTAATTCTAGTGTCATGGCCTTGAGCGTGGGGTGTCAACCCACATCGGTGTCCCTTCGTGACGTCACGTGATCCCTTCGTCGCCCCTTCGGACTTTAAGCGCCCAAGCGCCTACATTAGTGCCGCAACGCGCTAATGCCACAGTCTCATGACGAGTAGTCCGACACTCTAGTCATGTCCGTGATTGAATGCCTATATGAACGACTCTCGGCATAGTCGTCTCGACCATAAAACTTCCGCTGCAAACTCAAAACAGGCTTGGCTAGGTGCCTATCCGCCTAGTCGCCGCACGTGATCTAGTATCCGAGAATGACCCACCCCGTGACAAGTGGTATCAGAGCAGTTCTTCCTGCTCGGATTACCCAGCGACGATGACTCGCTTGTGTCGTCGCAACGTGCCTTGGCGTAGAAAATGTGCTTCCGCTCAAATAATGCATCATGCCCAGGGGCATGACAACGAGGAATGGTCTTTGATCTTGGACGCCAACGAGGTCTTTGATCTGGTACCATGGTCTTTGATCGTGGACGCCAATGAGGAATGCATGGCAAGCCTCCTCGCCGCACGCCCAGTCGTGCCCCGCAGCATGTTCCTCATACACCCGTGTCGTGTCAAGGAACATCCGTCATGCATCATGATGACGGATTGATCGCCCCGCCTAACCGGGACGGTCATGCGTCGCTCACTCGAGCAGATCAACCACCCCAGGTATACAGTCGGGAATTCTGAAGTGTCGCGCTGCGTCAAAGAGTGGTCATATGCTCCGCATGATGGTCTTGCGCTGCTCATATCATGAGATCGCTTACACGAGCGTTGTGTAACTCGAAGGACCCGTGTCACATTCAGGGACTGTCGGTCATGCACTATCATGACGACCTGGCGCTGCTCGGTATTTCGTGACGTCGCATCGCATGCCCAGTCATGCAACGTGAAGTGCACAACCGCTTCACGGGAGAAGTTGGCTTAAAGACAAATATCAAGGTTCATGGTTCCCTTTCGGCCAAATAATATCAACCTTTCGGCCAAGGAGCATCAATCACAAGCATCTTGTCGTGTCGCAGCATTGCCTGCCACGCCACGATGACTTTCGGGAATGGAGCAAAGCGTTGATTACTTGCAAACACTCGCGGACGAGCTGTCAGCCTTGCCTGCCTCGTCAAGTGTCGCCCTGCAAGCGGCGCGATGTCATCCATCAAGGAGTGGGATGAACCTGATGCATGCCAACGCAAATCGACGCATCAACTCAACGACCAATTTGGCAAATGGTCTGAGCGTCGAGCATCGGCGAACCTTGGCATGCTGCTGTCAAGCGTTCTGCCGTCAACCGAAGGAAGGAGTGCCATTTCCTTTCGGACATCGCCTCGAGTAATCGAAACGGCCTCCAAGGATCGCAATGCGAAGGTTTTGAAGGACACATCGACGATGTCGTCCCTTCGAATGGAGATGGAGGTAATGTTGGGAGCTCATGCCACGAGTTCACCAACCGCAGTCCGCTTATCTAAGCGGAGCGTCTTCACAAGCATACGCATGGATCAGTGAAGGCCCGGAACGGCTACTCTTTCGCAAGGGTCAAGCCGCCCGGTGGACGAGTATGTCAAAGGTGTATGATCTAGGATGACAAGCACAGTGACATTACTTTGTCCAAGGTGCGAACGAACGAGCATCTAAGGTGCATCTCTTCATGAACGAGCACAATGATCTCGCCCCGTCCATACCCCAAAGGGATTGTCAAAGCTTCAAAGGAGGTCCCAGGATCGGAAGAAGGCATATCCCAAGAACCCTGCAAGATGTGGCAAACTCAGGATGGCGTTGCCATCGTGACAATATAGAATGTGGCAAACATACATCCCAGACATGGGACAGAAGAGGTGGCAGTTCATCAATTATGCAAGCCCTGACAAGTTGGGACTGGAGGTCAAAATCGCATTGTTCAGCATCGGTCAGATGGGCATGTTGAAGGAGGAAGTGAAAGAAATCACCGAGCTCCGCCTACAGTGTTCCTAGGAGGATGAAGACCTAGTGTTGGCGCTCTTCAAGTAGAGGGGTTAAGAAGCTTTGGATTAGGAAGGAGTTGGAACGACCGGATCGTCCAACCTCCGCTCACTAGTCGACGTTGCCAAAACAATCGGGACAATCGCCATACCACCAAAGCCCTTGGGCAAGGGCAATGGTGGGGGATAGAAGCTCAAGTCGCAAGGAGGGCAGCCTAAGGTATTTAAAATCATGTAGCTGCAGATAGATCTGTAGGATATCAATGAGACGTGTCATCTGGGAGAAAAGCAGCACTCGATGACCAGCTCTCTGTAATTTCGGAAGTAAAAGATCAAGCAATTCAAACTTTCCTGATGCTCTCACAATCTCCTCCTTCTGCCACATATTGTAATCTCCAACAAAGAGATAAGGATGGTTGCAACATTTCCTTAGCTGCATTGACAGGTTCTGGAGACTTTTTTATTTCATTCCTGAATATCATAATGGCAAAAAATTTGTATTAGTTACAAACAAAATGCATGCCGAAGATAAAGATCGTCCATCGAAGCAGGAGAAGCGAGTCGAACCACAGACACATGTGGGGAGACCCTCATCGTCGCTCACTATAGCGATTGTGAGTGGACAAGGTGCGGAATGTTATACCAAAGAACCTTGCTCCACCTCAAACCGTCGAGATATATCTTGTCCACCAAGGATAAGGTGGAGCTGTTCTCAATGCTCGACGAACGAAGGACTCAACGTTGCAGCCATCTGCAACTTGGAGATAGTGAGTTGAACCAAAAGGGAACGTGGGGAGACTCTCGTCGCCCACTATGACGACTTGGATGGACAAGACATGAATTGTTAGATCAAAGAACCTTGTCCCGCCTCAAGACTGCCGAAACATCAGGTGATCACCAAGAAGGAGGTGATCCTGCGCTTTTCGTTCGGCAGAGGGATGGAAGACTCTACGTTGCAATCATCTGTAACATAGAAACGTTGAGTCAAGCCCACAAAGAGACCTGAAGCGTCCCAAAGTATCCGTGGGAAGACTCTCGTCGCTCATCATAATGAACCCAGGCACTCGAAGCAGGCAAGCTACAAGCATCGACATCGAAGAGCTTGTGCTGTTTCAAGCCGTGAAAATTCAAGAATGATCATCGAGGGTGAGATGGTCCCATACTTTGCATTCGACGGAAGGGAGACCTTATGCTGCGGCCATCCGCAATATGAAGGCAGTCATGCAGGTCGAATGACGAGACTCTTCATCGTGTTCTACACGACCCTGAGACAACTCTTCTCCGCGCTATTCCTGAAGACATACAAGAGTTGTTTCACCTCCAAAGAAGCCAAACCACACAAGTTGACACTGCGAAGTCGAAGAGAAGTGAAGCCAACAGAGACTTGATGGACGGATAGTTGCTTGATGAAGTCAGACCGCACATGGCGGACTCCACTGGCGCTGCACAAGTGATGACCCCGGATTGGACGAAGGATCAGCGAGCGAAGCAGACCTGAGGAAGGAGTCCTCAGTGAGACCCCAAGGAGCGGACATTCCTGGCGTTGCGTGATGCTGGTGAAGTTGAAGTCAAGGCAAAGAAGGCAGAATTGAATGAGACAAGCGAAGTCAATACTCAAGTCGAAGGCCCCGAGGAAGCCCGGACAGCGGCGTCGGGGGCGTCGTCAACTTTGGTGGGGGAGAATGTCACGGGGCGTTTCCCGTGACACGAAGTGTGAAGTCTCGCGACACCAGTGCCGCTCAACTTACAGCAGCGAGAGCATCATAGTTTACATGGTCGGAGCTACAGTCCCCATATCTGTCTCTACTCTTTCTGTAATTGACTCCCTCCCGAGCGAGTTTGAGAAAACGAAAAGCAGCGGCGCGTGGAGGCTTTCGAGCGCTCCTTTTCCCTTGAAAGGTCTTCCACTAGTGGCTGAGGGATATGAATCTGGATCCCGAAAAACCTTAATCCGAAGGAACAATTCACCTATAGCCCTCGGTCGCTTAGCGCCGAAAACATGGAATACATGCAGCCGCCCCGCACTGCGTAATATTACGGAGTACCAAGTTATCCACCCTTAGGGCATTTATCTTGTAAGGCCGTCCTTATGAATGGCCAAGTAGGTGACGTTCCCGTAGTGTACGTCTTTTGCATCTTCAATATGTAACAAGACTCATATACCTACGGTACACTGGGAGGAGTTCACTAGTGCCTTGCGAGGCCCAATTGTATGTTATGTTTCATCATATTTAGTACAAGTAAGCTTTCCTTTAATTCTAGTGTTATGGCCTTGAGCGTGGGGTGACAACCCACATCGGTGTCCCTTCGTGACGTCCCGTGGTCCATTCGTCGCCCCTTCGGACTTTAAGCGCCCAAGCGCCTACATTAGTGCCGCAACGCGCTAATGCCACGGTCTCGTGACGAGTAGTCCAACACTCTAGTCATGTCCGTGATTGAATGCCTATAAGAGCGACTCTCGGTATAGTCGTCTCGACTATAAAACTTCCGCTGCAAACTCAAAACAGGCTTGGCTAGGTGCCTATTCGCCTAGTCGTCGCACGTGGTCTAGTGTCCGAGAATGACCCCGTGACACGCGAACCCACTTGAGTACCAACGTAGCAGAAATTACCACTTTCTCCATGGTTTGACACATTATGCCACCCTCGAGAGTTTCACAGATCGAGCCCGTGATTGTTGGCCTTTTTTTATTGCATTTTAGCTTCCTAAGCTCTTTTATTATTTTATTTAATGTTTATATTACTTCTTTAAAATTTTATTTTCCCAATCTAATGTTAATTGGACTTGAGATCAAAATTATCAAAGGTTATTTGAATATATAATGCTTTGATTTATCTTTACAAAAATATTCAATTTTATATCATAATAATTAAATAATTTATAAGTTATATATATACATTTAATAATTATTTTATTTCATTTCCATAAATATTTTTACATAAATAAAAAATTTAATTTAATAAACAATAATGTGAAATAATATCTTGAAAAGTTATTTTCATTAGGAAAATATACTTATAATTATTTTTTATTTTAATTATCTCATTGTATAATTTTACATTAAAATTACTATTTAATCCTATTTTCTTTATCATGGGGAGAATACATTTCCCCACTCGAGTATATACTTTTTAATATCAATTCATATTTAAAATGTTTTGAATATGTCTAATTATATATGTGTATATATAGAATTAAAATTAAAAAATTCTTGTTTATTTTAAAAAATCATTGTTTAAAAATATTTTTTTGTGTGACAAATGTTAAAACTGAAAAAATAAATGTACAAAATTTCATATTTCATATTGATAAACATTTTTTTAAAATCTTATTATATGTGAACCCTAAAAGAGGTAGTACAAACATTAAACCATATATATATATATATATATATATATATATAACAAAAATAATCATAATAGTTATATATATATCATATTAAATTGACCGTCATGGAGAAAAAATAAATAGAAGTAAAGACAAAGTAAAATGTACAAAAATTGTACATATATTTATACATGAAATCGGATAATACAATTCACATATAACTTTACAACTCGCCGGAATTTAACTGAAAAGACAATGACATTTGGTGATAAGCAAAAATATATACAATTGAGTACAAATCGATCAGAATAATAAACAATTGAAAGAATAAAACAATGGTATTTTTTGTGTGAAAGACGTCTGCGTTGGTAATTTGCAGTTCTGATTCAGGACGTCCTTCCTAGCATTTTGGGTAATTGCGTGGCGGTGGAGGGAGGGTGGAGTCTGGCGTTCCCCCGTCTTCCACCTCAAAGGCCATGGCCATCCCTTTCGGCAAATGCGCATCGAGATGACAGTGCATGAACCAGACACCTGGGTTGTTGGCCACAAACCTGATGGCCGCCCATCCGCCCCGCGGCACGGCGATGGTGCTCCGAACTTGTGGGTTCACCAAATTGTAGCTCTTCACCGCCGTGGCCGCGTCGTAGTTGCCGAATCCCTGCGCCAGCACATAAAAGTTGAAGCCGTGTAGATGGATGGGATGCCCCTCGAGCCCGTTCAACGCCGTATCCTGCAGCACCATCTCTACTGTCGCATTGTACTTGAGCTTCTTCAACCTCGTCGCCTTCTCCGTAGGGAACAGCGCGAAGTTCTGAAGGTTGTCTAGGCTCGTGTAGTCGAACTCCAAGGGAGGACGGTCGGGGAAGTCGGTGGTGTACACGCCCTCGACGCCGTAGTGGTAGGCCTCGAGGAGTGACATCTTCGTGGGGTACACGAATGAAACGTTGTTCAAGCTCGCGGCGATCGCTTGGATGGGCGACGTCCGGTTGCACTGCGGCTGGTCCGGCGCGCATGGGTAGCTGCCCATTCCTACTGTGATGAACATGCGTTCGTCGACATGCTGGGGGACAGTCGGAGATCCTGTCCGGAGGAGGCCGGTGATGTTGCTGTAGAACTGGTGAGCCACCGGGGTGTCAAAATATGATGGCAGCAATGGCATGACAGGAGGCACCGACTTCGGCACTCGGCTGGTCTTGTACACAACGATGCCGGTAGTGGTGGTCTGGTCGAGAATGGACAACGAAGGGGGCAAAGGATAGTTGCTGATGTAGACGTAGGCGGCCATGTAATAGCGAGCGGGAGGCGCATTGGCCACCATGAGCGCGTCGAGGCTCTGGCCGGGGGCGAGAACCAGTATGTCACTATGGTAAGGCGTGGTGTACTCTGCGTCGACGGCTACGACGGTGAAGGTGTGGCCGGCGATTCTGAAGAACATATGACTATTCACTGCGGCATTCACCATTCGAAGCATGTACGTCTTGCCCTGCTTGACTCGCATCTTGAAGGTGTCTGCACACAATATGGTTACGGATGTATTAGAGCTTCTGTTTAATTTGTTTGTGATGCATATATGTTTATATAAAACAAAGATTAACATCTCTATACGACATATATATTGAATATATAGTTTTGGTTGAATATATAGTTTAAAAAATTGATGATACACTTACTATCTTTAGAACAAGGGACAAGGTCTCCGGGCCTCCCGTTGATGGTGTACGAGTTAGACTGACCATACAAATCTCCTTCCAAGTATGCCTTCTTCTCAAGGTCCACCACGTTGTCGTTGTACCACTCACCTGAAGGGCATTAATATGCATATATGAGTGCACTCGCAAAAAAATAAACGATAAATATCTATTTTACCTTTGTTCATAAATGCAATATTGCAAATATTTGATCAAGTAATTAAGAATATATATGTGTACTATAATACCTAACAGTATTGGGATCTCCTTGTGGGGCTTGGGAAACGGATAACCTTTGGACCCCTGCCGTGGGCGAATAACAAGAGCCCCATAGATCGTCGCACGAAGGGCCGAGGCATGGGAATGCCACCACAACGTGCCCTCTTGCCCCGTGACGTTAAACTTGTACGTGTAACTATTTCCAGGCCGTATGGGGCATTGGGTTATCAACTTATCATGTCCACGCCGTCTTGCCAATTGGTCAACCGTTGTTGCACGCCGTGCCTTCATGATGCATAAACAAGTTCAGTTTTCAGAGTGCATGTATATTTTCTTCATAATTACTAATACTATATATATAAACAGAGAAAAGATTTATTAATTAATCTTGCTCGATATATGTATATGCATGCATACCAGTGGATGGTTATGTTATAGGGCGATTGGTTGATAACATCAACGATCAAGGTATCCCCTTCGTTAACGTATATCGTCGGCCCCTGCAGTTGACCGTTGACTCCGGTGATCGTGGTGCTGTTTCACAGACGTTCCACTTGAAAGTTTCCATCCTGAGAAAGTTTCAAGCGTTAATAAAACAGGAAGCTGGAGAAGATACGTATTTGCTTTTGAGAACAAGCATGATGAGTCCATATGATAATTACATGGAAAGTATGCTTCACGACTGCAGCATATGCCCTATAATTGCATGAAGCAAATAGAGCAACCACCAGAACCATTAACCACCACCGCGTCGCCATGGCCAAGAAACTTGATTCCGATCAGATTGTGGACGAAAGAATCGATGAATCCGATCGTATCTGAAACTGGAGAAATCAAACAATTCTGGGATGCTAGACGAAGACTTCTGCGATTTGATGCACTATGCAGCCATCGCGAGGTTCTATATTTATAGCTGGTCGCGAAGCAGAACGTATCCATTTACATAGACGAGGTCGTAACTTTGCGAAGACTTTTGTTTATTTAATAGCCGCGTCGAGAAAATTTTGGAGAACTGTTCTTTACGTAGCATATCTCAGATGGTCAATTCCTCCGTCACCACGTTTCCTTTTATATATTAATGGGTCAACACTATTCCGATTTCAGAAAACGTATGCACACGGATATGAATTAAAAGGTGGTTTATGACTTTATGCATGATATACTCAGATTTGATGAAGTTGTCATGTATCTTATTACTGATAAATATTTGGTCAAGGTTCCGAAAGGTCAGCTCTAATTAATTGTTCTCCTTGGCCAATATATCGATTATATTTTTGCTTTTATTATTTTCTACGCACATTGGAGCTTTAAAGATTCAAAATGGAATAAAGGAATATAACAACAACAACAACAAAGCCTTATCCCACTAGGTGGGGTCGGCTACATTGATCATACGACGCCATTCCGCTCATTCGTTGATCCATGTTCATGAGATTCAACAGGATTTTACGCTGACTGTCGGGACCTAACACAACCCTCCTCCTTTATCCGGACTTCTATAAACCAAATGCATGTTAATAAATTTATAGAAATCAATTGGATATTATTCCCTAAATTACAACTCCATTCTAGTCATCCTTTTACTTTTCGAGAAAAATGAAGATAAATTACATCATTAGATAATATGAATTTTTCATTCAAATAATTTTAATGATGAACAATTCACAAACAATAATAGATATCATCAGTTATCAGATTTATAATTAAAGATTTCACAATAATGGAAGTACCTTAATTGTTCTTAAAAGAATCTTACTTAAAAAGGAGGCATACTTTCTTCGAAAGAAATAATTTGATGATATAATTGTGTGTTAGTCTTGCTTATTGTTTGTATAAACAACATACTTTGACATTCTAGCAGTTCCTCAAAAATAATTCCAGCCACATATGAATGCAGTACATATGTAACTTTTCAATGACATCATGATTCTGCAGCATGTATTATTTTCCTCCTGTTGATTTTCTTGTTATTGAACTTCCATGCACAAGAAATTACCTTCAGTATAACAAAGACAATGAGTACTTTTCAGCTTTTGCTGAGAACAAAATAATTTATATTTTGCTAGGAACATTAGAAGGACAAAATATTATCTGAACATACCATGCAGATGAGATGCAACACTCCCATTACGAACAAGTTCACAAACCAGACATCTTTTGCTTCCTTCAATGCATATGCCAATTAGCTTGACAAGATTGTGATGATGGAGTCGACTAAGAATTTCGATTTCTGCAATGAACTCACGTCCACCATTACGATTCCTCTTTGTCAACAACTTAACAGCAACTTCACTTCCATCTTCCAACAAACCATGATAAACACAACCAAAACCACCTTTGCCTAATATTTTCTTCGGGTTGAACTGGTCAGTAGCCTTCTCAATTTCAGACAAGGAAAAAGTTTTCACAGTAGGACAAATAGCCATTCTTAAGGTGAAGGATGCAGAATGTGAGCTTGTCATACTAAAAGACAAAATGGACCGAAAGTCTGTATCATAAAGTTCATATCACAGTTAGTTCGGCTTTACTTGATGAGAAATTGGCATATGACCTAAACCGAAAAAATTACTAAACTCTTATGTTTGCAAACTTTAAAAAGACAAAGCCAAACTGTTCGATCACATTTTCTTATAATTTCACTTTCTTGTAGGCAAGCGTTCAGAGATGAATATTATGTGAATTGTTTTTCGAGGGAAGAAAGGATGATGACACTTAAGCAGCCATCCGCATATTATTAAAATCAATATGTGAATAATATTCAAAAGATAGCTGGGGGTCTTCCCCCGATTCAGAGACCTTGTGGTAGTCATTTTGGGGTTTGGCCTGTCGGAGATCTTCGTGGAGAGCATCTTTGACATCTTTTTTGACCGGCTCTTAGGCTATCTGGCTCCAGCGTAACTGAGTGATTTTTTGTGGGGAGCGATTGTCACATTGAGCGGATTGTACACCACACTGAATAAAGGAATATAAATGAGAAAAAAAATTATAATAACGAAAAAAAGGAAACTTAGGAAAAGAAATATGCAATTTATTACTAATTGTTTGATGATGGCATATTGTTAATTGCATCGAAGGTATTTTAAGATGACTAATGATATACATTTTTTTTTGCAAATTTTTAAGAGTTCAAGTAATGCACAAAAAATGTAATTAGGTTATCATGTATTGAGCCATCAGAAGTTCATACTATTTTCTTTTACATATATTTATTGCTCAATAAGGAAAATATTTTTAAATTAATTAGTTTAGAAAGGTTTGTCAACACGCTAATTAAGTAAAATTGGCAGATGATACAATGTTTTAAAACGTTAAAACCAGAATAAATAAACAAAATATATACATATATATATCTAATCACTCAAATGTTTAAGATGGTCAAACTAGTTTTTAGTTTTGATAATATACCACTTTAAATCTATATTATTTAAATTTCTAAAAGCTGGAAGCAACGCGTGTCAATTTATTGTCTAGTTTTTCAATTCATGCTCGAGTATGAATGCTTTAAAAATTTATTTCAATCCGCTTCATCAATTAAATGTCTTTCACGAATCGATCCATCTTACTCTACAATATTAAAATTTCATAAAAATATATAACATTAAAGTTTCATAAAAATATATAACAACTCAACTCTTCTGACTCTTTCCTCATCTCATCCGGGCTGAGAAAGTCTAAGCATTTCCTCACGGCCTGGGATAGGTAAAGCGAAATGGGGCCACCTATACTATAAACACCAAATTGACACAATAGTTGCTTCCAGCTTTTAAAAATTTAAAAATATATATATATATATATATATAAATTGGTATATTATTTTCAAAACTGAAAGCTAGTTTGATCATCTTAAGTATTTGTGTGATAACACAAATAATAAGTTGTTATACTAACTATAATATTTTAAAATTATAAATTTCATGAACGCTAAAAGAAGTATAGACCTCGAAGTATTTGTAGCACTTGAAGTATTGACCTAGACGAAATTTTACTATATAATAAATCGATCGACCTATTATATAGTGTGTTGCTTAAATGTTAACCTTGACCTTTCCTCTTGGGTTCGCCTATATAGATTTATCATTTATATTCTTTTAATTAATACCTTTGACATTCACAGAATAAGCCAAATAAGTGAATAATAACACAGAGTTTCATTTAATTTTATTATTAGTTTATAGGCTCAGCGTAAAATTAAATCTTGCTGAGAAAGACTTGTCTGGATTTGTCAACGTAATATACTCTATTCACCGAAAACGAAAGAAAGAAACGTGCGGCGTAGACACGAATGCTTGCGACGCAGTGTAACATCAGTTAATTCATAGCGTCACGTGGACTTTATAACTATACGACTTTTATGTGGTGTAGTTATAGAACTCGCCCTCTCGACATGCCTTTATTTAATTGGTCAATTCCACCCCCGTTGCAATATTCTAGTAATTGTTCTAGGCGGATGCAATGTTAGAATTTTATGAATTCACATGCCCACAATAATTTTTTAAAAAAAAAATAAACGACAATGCCGAACGAAACGCGTTATTGGATGATAATAACAAACAATAATCTATCTAATAAATTCATCAATAAAGAGTCAAAATATTAGTTTCATTTATACAGATGAAGATATAATGTCCCTGAACGGCTCTCTTCACATCTGATAGATGGATCTCATGATTTTTTATTTTTAATTGATCGACATGACATATAAGTGAAACATTAAAATAATATATTATATTACAAATCAAAGTAACACCATTATATGTTCAATACCTTAATTTAAAAAAAAATAAACAATTGGTTTTAAATTGAATTGAGCTAAAATCATCCTAGGGGGACAAAAATCATTCAAATTAACTCGTATGTCTCTCTCTGGTGAATACAGAACCGGGTTCACCTAACCCATGTTGATTAGGTAAGGTCCGATCGAGCTCGATTTGTCTAATATTGGACCCAAATTCGATCACCACTCGGGCTTTAGTCATATTGAGTTCGGTTTAAAATTTTCAATCTAATTCGATCCGACTTGATGACCCATGTTTTGATGATTCCAACCATCCAACCTAACTTTGGGTCGAGTCAAATTTGACCTTAAAAAAAGTCAACATGACTCAATGAGATTTGATCAAACTTGGTCGATTTGATTCGATTTTATTCACGAGTCGAATACAATCCGACACACAAACACACTGATATATGATGAAGGGTAAAACTTTTATATAAATAAAAATTTTAATTTCAAATACATCATATTTCATAAATTATTATTTAAATATAAAATTTCTAATGACACATTGGACTACATCACCCCATTTTTCATTATACTACTCCATTATACCCCTCATTACCTTTTTGGCAAACAAGAGGGACAAAAGAAGAGACTGGATGATTTATGAGATAGAAAAGTAATGTTATCATAATCCGTAATTGGAGATTAAATTAGAGTGTTAATTAGATTATGATAATATTATGATTAGGGCTTCAATAAGGTTCACTCATCTTTTTCTTAAAATTATATAATTTATAAATATTTTTAAATAAATATTATTGTTGTTGTGAAAAATGAAATAAACCTATACAAAGAATTCAAAATTAATATAAATGATTATTTATACTTTAAAAATTATCGACCTTTCATCCTCATCTCTCCAAGTAACTTTTCTCCATCTTTGCTACCATTTTTTATCTCATTATTATCCTTTATCATTCACATTTCCACTTATTTTTCACACTCTTTTGCTTATATTTTTTATTACCTTTCATGCTCTATTTATTTTACCCTACACATATTTTACCTTCTATTATCTTTTATCTCGTCCCTAGTTATTACTTTTCTGAAATTTTTTATTTTTATCATGTAAATTTCCTTTTTCTTTTCATTTTTGCTAAAATTATTGTTTATTTATTTTATCGTACTCACCTTTGTCATTTTCCTCTCTTTTCTCTACTGATTTTATCCTATGCACTAAAACAACATTAAATTATCTGATTTTGTACGATGTTAAAAGTTAAACTTATACTATGTTAAAAACATAAAAAAATTAAAGTAAAATATGAGGAACACTAAAAGATAATTAAATAAAAAAACATAAATTAAACATTTAAACTATAGGTTAAAAACAATATAATTAAAACTTTTAAACAATACTAAAATAAATATATGTAAATCTAAATTATGGATCTCAAATGCCTAAAAATGAAGATAATAAACCCGATTAATTATAATGCAAAGAAATATTTGAAATATGTTAAATGTTTAGAATATAAAAATCTAACCATATTAATAATTTAATATATATATATATAAGCATTTTATAAAAATAATAAAATTTCATATTCAACATAAATGAAAATTTTATTTATAATATTTATTATAAATATTTTTTTCTCATTAATAATTTAGATAAACTTATCACATAAATTTCAATCAAACAACATAATTCATTTAAAAATTTTCATTTACATCTGCAATCAAACTACTTAAAACTAACTATCATAAATCAAAATCATTGTGCGATTTGCAACTTTCACTTGTACATATTTAAATTCCGGTTTCTTTCTTTTATATCCAACCAAACTCAATGTATATATAAATATATATAAATATATATAAATATATATACAATTATGCACTGATATTAAATAAAATTTAATATTATAACAATCGCCCTTTAAAGAAGCTATTGTCTATTACCGAAAAAAAAGAGAGAAGTTATTGTCATTTTGTTCAATTTCCATTGAAATCTTTTGTTACGAAAAGAGGAAAAGAGGGAGAGAGATCGCACGAACACAGAAGAACATAAAGATTTATGAGGTTCATCTTAAATCGGATTACGTCCTCGGAAAATGATGACTCTCTTTGTTATGGAATAATGATGATTAATGAGTCTCTGTTTGGACCTCTAGGGAGTTTACATAGGCACCTTCTTTTACGGATGATAAGAATTACAGATCGACTGAGACTCTGAATTAATCCACAAAATAGGTCACTTATCGTGATAAGAAAATAAATCAATTCTGAATCACATACAGAATATCCTTAAAAATTTTCGCTCAAAAGAAATTTGTTGAAACGTTTGATTACATGAGACTACAAAAAAGATTATAATTAAGTTCAAATTCAAAACATTATCGACATCTTTTATGTTTGACACGCAGAACTCAAGTTTTATTAGGTTCTCTACACTTTGTACTTTAGTTGTGACTACTTGGGTGAAGTGAAAACTAAATTAAATTACACATAGAAGTGGCTAAATGAGTGTGGTTCGGATAAAGAAACAGAAATTGGTCGTCTCTAGATTATGAGTGCAAATTTGACAATATTCAGTAGATTTATCGGAGCTCGATCCAGATTCTAACACGAGAAAATGGATGCTGCTAGAATCCCAATGCACGAACACGAAATAGAAAGAAAGAGAAAAAAGATGATGATCTATGAAACATTCATCATCATCATCATCATCATCATCATCAAGATTATCAGGATCACTTTTTGAGGTAGGATCGTAAGAGGCTTCGAGGATCGATGATCGTAGGATCGAATCGATGATCGTAGGATCGAATCGAGGATCGTAAGATCATATCTCATGAATAAATTATTTTTAATATAAAATAATAAAATAGTATATTTGTTCATAAATATTATGTTTATATATAAGTTTATTAAACGTTGACCATTAATACTTTATTTATATTTTCAAGTCTAATAGATATTTTTTTATATCATCTTAAAGACAACATGATATATTCTTAAAAAATACTAATATAATAATATATAATATTTGATTTTAATGAACTATAATATTTATTAAAGTGCAATATAATTCTTAGTATATGTGCAATAATAAAAACTAATGTTGATGTAAGATAATATAGTATTAGATTCATAACATTACATTAAATTATTAGATGATATTAAAATTCATGAAAATGATATTAACATATACAATATCGTAGGTTCCTTAGGATAAAAAATAATAAAAAATAATGTTGATGTAAGATAATATAACATTACCTTTATATTTACTTTTATTTTTTATTCGAATAAATAAATTTGTACCAATATCGTAGGATCGTTAGCATCATAAGATTCCACCGATCTTAAGACCCGGCTATAGATCCAGTATAGATCCTACGTTTAAGATCCTTCGAGTAGGATCAAGATTATTTTTTGTCCGAGGAATCGTAAGATCTTACTATCTAGATCGAGATATTGACAATCATCATCATCATCATCATCATCATCATCATCATCATCATCATCATCATCATCATCATCATCATCATCATCATCATCATCATCATCATCATCATCATCATCATCATCATCATCATCATCATCATCATCATCATCATCATCATCATCATCATCATCATCTATTTTTTTTCATGTCCCCGCGAATGAAGATAAATGATTGTCGCACTAACTCTCAAATCAAATTAGTTAACATTGACAAATAGAGTTTGAGTGTCAAATAAATAAATGTTAATCAATATTTATAGCTTTCCTGCGTTGATATTTTATAAGGTGAATTTTAAAAGAAACAAATTAAAAAAAATTACAAACTAGGAAGCACTATGCAGCCCCTTGAGACTAACTGCATAATCTACTCATATTTGAAACAAAAAGGTGAAATTAATGTAAGGCATAAGAGTATTGGAGGAGAAATTTGAACTACTCGAAGTTAACTTAGTTTAGTAAAAAATTTGATTTCTTTGTCAATATTTTTTATCAGCATTTAGCAATATAAGTAGAATGATTGGTCATGTTTATATTAGCGATTATGAATAAAATTTTGAGATTAACACTCTCCATACACCTAGAGTTTACAAAACAAAAACTAATCGTAATCATATCAAATTGATCGTCCATGGGCTAGCAAAATAAATAAAAGTAACACAAAGTAAAATAAGATAACTTCTATTTTTTTTTCCTTCGGTTACAAACGGACATAACTTCTACTACTTTATAATTGACCAATTGTACAATTTCCACGAATAAATGAAAACTTTACGTATACTTTTCTCAGAAGTAATAAAAATAATGAATACAAATTAAACACGCCATGTTAGAAATAGAAAAAAAAAACTAAAAGAATAAAAGAATGCATTTTTTGTGAAAGATATACGTGGTGATAATTTGTTCTTGTTGTTCCTAGCATTTTGGGTAGTTGTGGGGTGGCGGAGGGAGGTTCGAATCGGGCGTTCCACCGTCTTCCACCTCGAAGGCCATGGCCATCCCTTTCGGCAAATGAGCATCGAAATGACAGTGCATGAACCAGACGCCCGGGTTGTCGGCCACAAATCTGATGGCCGCCCATCCGCCGGGCGGCACGACGATGGTGCTCCGAACTTGTGGGTTCACCAAGTTGTAGCTTTTCACCGCCGTGGCCGCGTCGTAGTTGCCGAATCCTTGCGCGAGCACATAAAAGTTGAAGCCATGGAGATGGACGGGATGCCCCTCGAGCCCGGCCAACGCCGTATCCTGCAGCACCATCTCTACAGTCGTGTTGTACTTGAGCTTCTTCAACCTTGTCGCCTTCTCCGTGGGGAACAACGCTAAGTTCGGAAGGTTGTCCAGGCTCGTGTAATCGAACTCCAAGGGAGGGCGGTCGGGGAAGTCAGCGGTGTACACGCCTTTGATGCCGAAATGGTGAGCCTGGAGGAGTGACATCTTCGTGGGATACACGAATGAGACGTTGTTCATGCTCGCAGCGATCGCCTGGAATGGCGACGTCTGGTTGCACTTCGTCTGGTCCGGCGCGCAAGGGTAGCTGCCCATTCCTACTGTGATGAACATGTGCTCGTCGACATGCTGGGGGACGGTCGGAGATCCTGTCCGGAGGAGGCCGGTGATGTTGCTGTAGAACTGGTGAGCCACCGGTGTGTCAAAGTATGAAGGCAGCAACGGCATGACCGGAGGCACCGACTTGGGCACTCGGCTGGTCTTGTACTCGACGATGCCGGTAGTGGTGGTCTGGTCGAGGATGGACAACGAAGTGGGTGCAGGGTAATTGCTGACGTAGACGTGGGCGGCCATGTAGTAACGAGCCGGAGGCGCGTTGGCGACCATGAGCGCGTCGAGGCTCTGTCCGGGGGCGAGAACCAGTATGTCACTATGGTAAGGCGCGGTGTACTCTGCGTCTACAGCTACGACGGTGAAGGTGTGGCCGGCGATTTTAAAGAACATATGACTATTCACTGCGGCATTCACCATTCGAAGCATGTACGTCTTGCCCTGGTTGACTCGCATCTTGAAGGTGTCTGCACAATATAGACATATAGTTACAAATCTAGTAGATTCTGCTTGCATTTTGATATGTAGCTTTAAAAACAAATATTGACATCTATATGTTTTATATTTACTTAGTTATTGTGTTGAATAGTTTAAAATCTACGATGCATACTTTCTCTAGAACAAAGGAGGAGATCTCCGGGCCGCCCGTTGATCGTGTACGAGTCTGACTGACCAAAAAAGGATCCTGCCAAGTGAGCCTCCTTCTCGAGGTCAACTACGTTGTCATTGTACCACTCGCCTGCGTGCATGAAAGAACACATGAACATACGTATCAAGGAAGTATAAATAACCCATATCATATATTACTGTGAATGTTTCATGGAAGAAATCTTATATACCTAATAGAATAGGTATCTCTTTGTGGGGCTTGGGGAATGGATACCCCTTGGAGCCTTGTCGCGGCCGGATAATAAGAGCCCCGTAGACCGTGGCGCGAAGTGAAGAGGCGTGCGAATGCCACCAAAGTGTGCCCTCTTGGCCGGTGATGTTAAATTTGTATGTGAAACTTTTCCCAGGTCGTATCGGGCATTGAGTTATCATGTCGACCCCGTCTTGCCAATTGCTTAGGCGTTGTTGTACCCCGTGCCTTCACCCGAAACAAGGATCTATTAATTATAAATTGGCCTAGTTTTCATATGCATATATAAATGGTTCTACCTAATTGCATATGAAGTTTAATTTGCATCAAGGCTAAATACAAGTAGTGCGTAATGTTGAATGATATATGTACCAGTGGATGGTTATGTTGTAGGGCGACTGATTGATGACATCAACGATCAACGTATCCCCTTCGTTAACGTATATCGTCGGCCCCGGCAGTTGACCGTTGACTCCAGTGATCGTGGTGCTGTTGCACAAACGTTCCACTTGAAAGTTTCCAACCTGAGGAGGATTGAAGCGTTACTAAAACAACAGGAAACTGAAGAAGATGCAGTTCGAGGTCGATCGAAAAGCTACCGAATTTTCCAAAATCAAGAACAAGAATGAATGCATAAGATAATTACATGGAAGGTGTGCTTCACAACTGCAGCATCTGTCTTTTGATTGCATGAAGCAAATAGGACAACCACTAAAACGACAATCAACCACCACCGCCCCATGACCAAGATATCGGACTTGGAATCAATCATGTACAGAGGTACTGATCGCTCAAGAAAGAATCAATAAATTTTTATCGTTAGGTCGAGAATAAGACAACTATCTTTATGGCTTTACAGAGGAAAAATTAATAACTTGGATGCTAAAAACTGCTCTTAATGCACTATGCAGCCATGGCAGAGCTCTATTTAAAGCTGGTATCGAGGCAACGCCATGCATCCATTTCATACGTAGACGAGTTCAATACTAGGCGAATTTTTTATTTGTTTATTATATAGCCGCGTCGAGAAAATATTTGGAGAACTTCACGTACCATATTTTAGATCGAGTCATCAATTCCTCCGTAACCACGTTACTTTGTATATTTTGATGGGTCAACGTTATTCCGACGTCAAAAGTTTATTCCCGTACACACATGCACACGGATATGAGTCAAATGATAAATATGCATGATATGTTTAGATTTGATCAAGTTATGTACTACTTATGCAATTGTCAGCAATATTTTGATGAATATCTAGAGGTCAGCTCTAATCGTATGCCGTTAATTAATTTTCTCTTCAACCGGCAACTTATTTTTCGTTTTCATCATTTTCTACATTGGAGCTTTAATTATTCATAATAGAATACATAAATCTAACGAGAAAAAAAATTAAACAAAGGAACAAGTAAACACATGTGCTTTTGTTTTGTAATTTTTTAATTAAAGAGGTATCGATGATAAAGACTTTTTGGTTTTACTAATGTAGTACTCTACCAACCGAAAATGTTAGAATTTTATTAATTCAGGAACACAAACAAAACCGAAAAAAAAAGAATGCCGAACAAACGACAAACTCAGTCGTGTAATAATAACAATACCATAATACATATGTAAGAGGGTGTTTGGTTGAATATTAGTTAATTAAGAAATAACAATACCATAATAGTACTATTATTTGGTGGACTTTTTATCCATTGGAGTTATTCTTTAATGAATAACAAACACAATAAAATCATGTTTGAATGCAAAAATAAACGGAGAATACCGTGAGATTTTTTTTCAAATTACAGAGATCTTTTTACTAAAAGTTATGGATTAACAATTCATGCTTCTCAAATTCAATATCTAAACTAGGTTAGGACCTAGTAAAGGTCCATTTTTTTATATATAGACATTTTATTTAATGTCCGCGCCGAGAAAATTTTGGAGAACAGTTCTTCACGTACATATTTCAAATGGCACGTTGCATTGTATATATTAATCATTGATGGGTCAACGTGATTCCGATGTCAGAAATCTACTCCCGTGGCCGTACGTAGGCACATGCACACGGATGTGCATACAAGTTTTTATTCATGATATACTCAGATTTGATCAAGTTATCATGTATTGTATTACTGATAAATATGTAGTCAAGGTTCCGACGAAGGCCAAGATGTCAGCTCCAATTGATTGTTCTCCATGGTCATTATATCGGTTATATTTTTGCTTTTATTATTTTCTACGCACATTGGAGCTTTCAAGATTGAAGATGGAGTGAAAGAATAAAAATGAAAAAATAACTAAAATGATGAAAAAGGGAACTTAGAAAAGAAAAAAAGACAATTAATGTTATTAATTGTGTGAGGATAGCATATCATTATTTATTGCATCGCATGTGTCTTAAGATGACTAATGATAGACATCTTTTTGCAAATTTTTAAGAGAAGTCGTTGTGATTTAACATTTAAATTAGAGTTCAATTAATGCACACAAAAAATTGTAATTGTGTTATCATGTACTTTGCCATAAGAAGTTCATACTGTTTTCTTAAGACTATATTTATTGCACAATGCGAGAAAATAATTTTTAAATTAATTAGTTTGGAAAGGTTTGTCATCGCGCTAACTAAGGAAATTAAACAAAAAGATGATACAATATTTTAAAACGTCAAAATCATATTAAATAAACAAAATATAGACATATACAAGTAATAATTGACCTTGATCCAACATTATAAATTGGTATATTGATTTCAAAAAACTGAAAATTAATTTGATCTTTTTTAGGTAGCCAGTCCAAGTGTTTGAAAAATGATACCGACGGTACAATTCACGCGATATTAAAGAACGCATTGTTCAATGTCGATTCACTATTGAGTCTAATTAATCTAGTTAGGTCTCGCGCATTTGACAGTGACAGATAAGACTTCTAACAATTTTTTTTATCTTCACAAATACTCGAACTCATGGCCTCTTTCCATTTCCCTCCAAATCTTGTGTATATCGTGTTAAAAAAAGATATATGTAACTAATTTTTTATGACTTAACTAACTAACTTAATTTGTTATAAAAATAAATTAAAATTATTGACACATATGCTATACATTCGTAAACACGCGCAATATAATACGAATCTACTATTAAATCATAATTATGTTAAGTTTACAAAATCAAGAAGAATTTTATTATATATATTACTATATAAATAATATTTTAAAAAGTTAAGGGGGCCTTCATTATATTAAGTTCACAATATTAGGGGTCTTACTATATATATTATATATATAATAGTAATACTTATTAGTAATATGTATAATATTTCAAAAAGGTAGGGTAAAACAAAAATAATAAGTTGCCATATAAATTGTAACATTTTAAAATTTTAAAATTTTAAAATATTGATTATGAATTCAGATGCATTTATTTCTTTTTTTATATTGACCTTCCGCTTCCGATCTGCCAATAAAAATTTGTCATCTATACTTTTTTTTAAAAAAAAATTAATACCTTAGTTTCATTTTTCTATTATTCGTTTATATCGACACTAGGCTTACCGTAATAATAAATTTCTTGTTGAGAAAGACTTGTTTGGATTTATTAACGTAATATTCTTCTCTCCGAAAACGAAGAATGAAACGTGCGGCGTAGACATAAAATACATGCGCAAGAGTGAACGGCAGTGCAACATCTTGTTCTACGTTCTACGACTATAATTCACCATGCATGCCTTTATTTTAATCTGTCAATATCATCTGCGTTGTAATGCCCCCAAAATCACACCTCTCACCACGTAGGCGGTCAGCTTGACTCCGGAAGCGCTACACTATCTACTGCTCTACTGATCTTGACCATTCAACAAAACAGCTTACGTGACACTTAATAAAATAATAATAAACATAATAGAGAATTTTAAATGCGAAAGAATAATCAAAATGCCACGATGAAGGACTTTAATGCAGAAATTCATAATGTCTCATACTATATAAAATATGCGAAAGTTCATGATGTCTGTCAATATAGAAAATGTGCGGAAGAAATGTGATGTCTCTGAACGATAAAGATAATTTAACAGATATGCAATAAGGAAGCTCGGAGCAAAAATATCAGTAATGTGCAGCGTTCTTCAAGCTCTGCGTCCTCCATCATCCCATTAGTTGGCATTCTCACCTGCAAAATCTCAATGCAGGGAAATAGAATACCCATGAGCAAAGATTGTCCAGTACCATAGCAATAGACGTGAAATAAGGATCAGTGATGATAAGAAAATCAATATGTATATATATAAGTCTCTAATCATTTCAATACTCTGTTCTCTGCTGTGGCAATACTTTATCCCTTACATTACTCTGTTTTTACTTTATAATATCTCTGCTTTACTTTACAATGCTTTATTTTATTTTACTCTGCTTTACTTTGCATTGCTTTGCTTTTCAATGCTCTGCTTTACTTTACTTTACATTATTCTGCTGTGAGTTGTACAACGTCTTTTACATTACTAAGATATCCTTAGAGTTGGTTGTCCTATGCGAGCTCGACTTTATTAGGTTGGGATGCCAAGGATGCCTTTCTGATTCACTGATGTCAGTAAGCCCGTAAACGGGAAGAAGAGGTGGGTGTTAATGCATCACCCAGTTCGGAAGGTAGGGGAAAGAATTCTTACAATCCAGAAATAGCGGTCGTTATTAGACCTGTAGGTTTACTGTCTCCTCAGCTAGCTACCTGTCCCTCTGGCATAATACTTTAATCTTTAATGGAAGATGTGTGACCATAGCATCACCCTTCAATTCGATATATCGGTGGGAGAACACCTGAAATCTCAGGAATAGTGGGCATCTAAGTCAGTAGTTTCGCTGTCCCATCAGCTAACTACCTATCCCCCCATTGCTTTAACTCTGAACCTTGCTTTAACTTTAGAGGGGGCACATAACAATCCCACATCTTCGCCTTTACTTTAATCATCTTTAGTTACTATGAAATCTATGATTTGGGGTCCACTGGAAATCGATCTTTGTACAATAAGACTCAATCAGTGTAGGTGAACTGGTCAGAGTCGTAATTAAGATTAGGAATGGATCCGTTCGGTTAAGTTTCGATCAATGGGTCTCTGTCGGACCGGTCGATCGCCTCTGATAGATCGGTCGACCGCTCACTTGTACCAGTCGATCGGTACTCTGGGCCGGTCGACCGTGTTCTTGTTTTGGGTGTCTGTGAATCGGTCGATCATCCTGGGTGTCGGTCGACCGTTCACTAGGTCATACGGATGCACACTGCGCATCAGATCGGTCGACCGTTCGCATGGGACCGGTCGACCGATCACATAATTAATTCGGTCTGTCAACATATAGACTGGTCGACCGCCATGGTGAGGTCGTCGACCGGTAAGGAGGAACTTATATGAGTTATGTACGCGGTCCGGTCGACCGTTGGCAGAATTGGTCCACCGGTCCCTGCGATAAAACAGGGCCGTCGGACTTTATCTCCGATTCCGGCGATCCTCCGGCCAAAATTAGATCACGACATGAATAGGAAAAAACGTAGATAATGATCTCAGGATTGAACGAACTATTCATGAGCATCAAACGATTCCTATTTCTCCGTCTATAGGATTTAAATGCTAAGGGTACCTCATTCATCGGAAAAATGGATTCGCCGATCACTGTTCGTCGGTCGATGATCACCGGTCGTCCTTGGCCGGTGTAGGAAAGGTACGCCCGGTCGTGGCGCACATCAAGGAGGGCTGAGGTGCGTCGAACAGGGTCGGAGTGTCTGCTGTTTTGCCGGCGAAGTCGCGCTCTGTCGGCCGTTCGTGCATCGCGGTGTCGCCGGTCAAGAGGGAGAACAAGACGAGGGGAAGTGGCGGTCGGGAGTTCCAAGAGGTCGCAAGTGCGGCCCCTCCCCCCTCTTTATACGCCCCGGCCGACCCTTGGTCGGGCGGAGGCGAACGGTCGGAAGGCCAGGGGAGGCGACGCCTCCCCTGCCGACCGATCGTTTCCTATTTCTTTTTTTTTTAATCCGATATGTTACATGCATTGCAATCGTTCTAGCTGCACGCAACGTTAGAATTTTTATTAACTCACATGCACACACAACGGGACTAAAACAAATAAAGAATAAACGACAATGCTGAACGAAACGCATAATTGCATAATAACAAGGATTTAATGAATATACTACCTAATTAAGTAACATGCCACTAAGTATCACTAAATCTGAAATCAATGATGAATTGAAAAAGAAATGAATCATAACTTTGAATAAGAAAGAGATCCTGAACCATTGATATTAAATCGGATGGTGATTAACATAGGTAATAGTAGGTAGCACCTACATTAATAACCTATCTATAATTATAAATTCATAAATAAAGAGTCGAAATATTAGTTTCATTTATAAAGATGAAGATATAATGTCCCTGAAACACTCCTTTCGTATCTGATCTCATGATTTAGTTTTTTTATTTTAAATGATAGTCATTACATACATATAATGTCCGGAGGAGACCAGTGATGTTGCTGTAGAATTGGTGAGCCACCGGGGTGTCAAAGTATGAAGGCAACAACGGCATGACCGGAGGCACCGACTTGGGCACTCGGCTAATCTTGTACTCGACGATGCCGGTAGTGGTGGTTTGGTTGAGGATGGACAATGAAGTGGGTGCAGGGTAGTTGCTGACATAGACATGAGCGGCCATGTAGTAGCGAGCGGGAGGCGCGTTGGCGACCATGAGCGCGTCGAGGCTCTGTCCAGGGGCGAGAACCAGTATGTCACTATGGTACGGCGTGGTGTACTCTGCGTCGACGGCTACGATGGTGAAGGTGTGGCCGACAATTCTGAAGAACATATGACTATTCACTGTGGCATTCACCATTCGAAGCATGTACGTCTTGCCCTGGTTGACTCGCATCTTGAAGGTGTCTGCACAATATAGACATATAGTTACTGTTGCAATATATGGTCGTCTGCGTCATTGATCCCCAGTTCCGACAGATGTGGCATGTTGCAGAGATGCGTCCAACCTTACCAGTGTTATATTTTTTACTATACCGGTTTATGTCTTCTTGTAACAGTTGAATATTAATATAAATAGGCCTGTTGTAATGGGTGACACTTTTTTAGTATAATATCATTTCTTCCATCGTCTTTTACCTCTTGCCGCTCCACTATTTCTCCTTTTTCTTCACCTTCAGTTCCGGCGACACCAACTTCTTTGCAAGCACATCACAGGAGCTCAAATCTTGACATGGTATCAGAGCTGTTCCCGATCCAACTGAGCTCCTTCTTCTCCATTGCCGTCTGCTACCAGAAGAAACTTTGCCAACCTAAATGGCACCCGTGAGCCCAGGCAGCCCTAGGGATCATTGATCAGGTGGATCTTGTCGCTGATCTACCCGATCTGGTCACCGACGACGCCGAGATCTTCAGAGATCCTCCACATCGAAGTCCCTGCTGAGCTCTGATTCACTTTCTGCTGCGTCGGTTAAGTTTCAGCTGCTGTCATTACAAGAAAATTATCATTTTTCGATGAGTAATTTCCGACGGATAAAAATCCATTGCAATTTGCGACGAAAATGTTTGTGACAAAATTTCTGACGGTCACAACCGTCGAAAATAAAAATAATAAATTATCTAATTTATTATATTATTATTTTATTTTTTGATGATTAGGAACGTCGATATTTCCGACGGATAGCCATCCATCGCAAATTCCTACGGAATTTCCGACGGTTGTAACCGTCGGAAATAAAAATAATAAATTATGTAATTTATTATATTATTAATTTATTTTTTGACAATTAGGAACGTCGATATTTCCGACGGATATCCATCCGTCGCAAATTCCAACGGAATTTCTAATGGTTATAACCGTTGAAAATGAAAATAATAAATTTATAATTTGTTATATTATTATTTTATTTTTCGACGATTAAGAACGTAGATATTTCCGATGGTCATAATTGTCGGTAAATGTATAATAATATAATATGTGAAGTATTTTATTAATATAATTAGCGATAGTTCAAATTGTTGGTAAAATAAAAAGTAAATATTACATATAACTAAATATAGTAAATTTTAAAATAATATAATATAAGGAGTTTATTTTATTAATATAACATATTACCGACGGCTTGGATCGTCGGTAAACTAAAAAAATAAATATTATATATATGTAAGTAATATTTTATTCTTATAATTAAACACTTTCTGACGGTTACGACCATCGGTAACTTTAAAAATAATTAAATATTACATTCATATATATCTTTACTAATTTTCCGACAGTTATGACCATCGGTAATTAAAAATACTCTCTCACCGCTCCTTTTTTCGTTTTCCCGCTTCCCAACTTTCTACCTTATATATATGTATTTTTACTTTCCCACTCTCCACTCTCCACTTCTTTCCCTCTCTCCTCTCTCTCTCCATCTCCTATTTTGCCGGCCCGACCCATCGACGACCTCTCGGCCGGCGACCCTCTCCCTATCGGACGACGGCCCGCCGGCGACCTCTCTCTCTCTCTCGCTCCAGCTCGGCCAGATCTGGCCGCGGGCGAGATCTGGTCGCCAGCGGCCGAATCTGGCCGCGGGGGCCAGATCGGCCGCCAGACCGGCAGCTGGCTGCCGGATCGGCCGCCTGCGGCTGGATCTAGACGCGGGCGGCCGAACTTGCTGCCCGGATCTGGCGTGGGCGGCCGGATCGGCCGCCGGATCTGCCGTGGCTCGACCCGGCTGCCAGGCGGTCAGATTTGGCCGGCCGATAATATTTTTTATTTTTAAAAATTTTTTTGCGACGGTTGCGACCGCCGAAAGATCGACGGTTGTGACGACTGTCGAAAGTTTCGATGGTTTGTGACCGCCAAAAGTTTCGACGGTTTTGACCTCTGAAAGTTTCGACGATTGCACGATCGTCGAAAGTTTCAACAGTTACAGCCGTCAAAAACTTTCGACGGTTGCAATCGTCGGACTTTTCGGATGGTTACAACCGTCGCGCCGGACTTTTTGAATGGTTACAACCGTCGCGCCGGACTTTTCGGATGGTTACAACCGTCGATACTTTCGACGAATTTTTTCCAACCGTCGCAAATCGATTTGCGATGACCATTTTTCCGGCGGATCGATTCCGTTAGAAAAATCGTCGAAAAGTGTATTATCGACGATTTTGGGCTGTCTGTAATCAGCGTTTTTCTTGTAGTGTGTGCTCTGCTTTGCCAGAGATCGTTTCTTCGTGAAGGTCTCGCCATAAGCTCGGGTGATGCAGATCTGGCCGATCCGAGTGTCGACGTTGCTGTAGTCGTCGACACCCGATCTTGATGCAATCTGGGCATTGATTTCTTTACTCATGCTTTCTCTCTTCGTGTTTTCTTTCATCTCCATAGATCCTTGTTTCTTTTCTGCATGGTGTTCGATCTGATCCGTTTCATCTTGATTCAGTTCTTTGATTTCTTGTCTTGTTCGACTCATCAAAGCCAATTTAGTTTCCTATGTTCTTCATCTTATATTGCACGCCAAGTGTTTGGTTCTTGGCGTCCTCTAATTCTGTCCTCGTTGTGTTTTCTTTCGGCGTCTTTGTCTTCTTCATTTTTTTCTTCGATCGGTTCGTTCTTTTCTTGTTTCCTTCATTTTTCTCTGTTTTCTTCATTCTGGAAACTCGACCTCATCTTTGGCTTTCAATCTATCCAACGGTCTTCGACGGAAGTTCTATTTCAAAGTGATTCCTCAGGTCGTCACATGATCGGCGATGGATCGCGTTCAAACGTTCCTCAGGTCGTCACATATTTGGCGATGGATCGTAAGAGTTCCTCAGGTCGCTGCAGCGATGAATCACATTTCTCTTCCAACCATTGATCGCTAGGTGTTTGATCGACAATGATGAGATGCGGAGCTGCCTCGCATCTCCTTATCTTCATTTGGATTTCAGTTTGTCTTCATCAGGAGTTGTTCATCTCCAGTTCTTCAAGCGGCCACAGTGAGCATCCAGATGTCCATGTTTCCTTGCAAATGTCTGAAGGATACTGGCAAGCGATGCAGGTGTTCGACGAATGGTTCTGCTACCACAGAAGATGTCTGCATCCATGGTGTCTCTACATCCATGCCGTCTCCAAATGTTGTGAGTTGTCGTGTATTACAAGTGTTCGACGGATTACTGCGGCCGATGCTGATGATAGCTTCAAATTGCCACCGTTCAATTTCTTTTCGGTGATGACTTGAGGGGGCGTGTTGCAATATATGGTCGTCCACGTCATTGATCCCCAGTTCCGACAGATGTGCATGTTGAAGAGATGCGCCCAACCTTAGCAGTGTTATATTTTTTACTATACCGGTTTATGTCTTCTTGTAACAGTTGAATATTAATATAAATAGGCCTGTTGTAATGGGTGACACTTTTTTAGTATAATATCATTTCTTCCATCGTCTTTTACCTCTTGCCGTTCCACTATTTCTCCTTTTTCTTCACCTTTAGCTCCGGCGACACCAACTTCTTTGGACTCAAAACTTGACAGTTACAAATCTATTAGCTTCTTCTTGCATTTTGATATATAGTTTTGTAAACAAAGATTAACATTTATATGTTTCATATTTACTTAGTTATTGCGTTGAATAGTGTAAAATCTACGATACATACTTCCTCTAGAACAAGGGAGGAGATCTCCGGGCCGCCCGTTGATGACTGACCATAAAAGGATCCTGCCAAGTGAGCCTCCTTCTCGAGGTCAACTACGTTGTCATTGTACCACTCGCCTGCGTGCATGAAAGAACACATGAACATACGTATCAAGGAAGTATAACTAGCCCATATCATATATTACTGTGAATGTTTCATGGAAGAAATCTTATATACCTAATAGAATGGGTATCTCTTTGTGGGGCTTGGGGAATGGATACTCCTTGGAGCCCTGTCGCGGCCGGATAATAAGAGCCCCGTAGACCGTGGCGCAAAGTGAAGAGGCATGCGAATGCCACCAAAGTGTGCCCTCTTGGCCGGTGATGTTAAATTTGTACGTGAAACTTTTCCCAGGTCGTATCGGGCATTGGGTTATCATGTCGACCCCGTATTGCCAATTGCTTAGGCGTTGTTGTACATCGTGCCTTCATCCAAAACAAGGATCCCTTAATTATAAATTGGCCTACTTTTCATATGCATATATAAATGGTTCTACCTAATTGCATATGAGGTTTAATTTGCGTCAAGGCAAAATACAAGTAGTTCGTGATCTTGATTGATATATACCAGTGGATGCGCAAATTACAAGTAGTTCGTGATCTTGATTGATATATACCAGTGGATGGTTATGTTGTAGGGCGACTGATTGATGACATCAACGATCAAAGTATCCCCTTCGTTAAAGTATATCGTCGGCCCCGGCAGTTGACCATTGACTCCGGTGATCGTAGTGCTGTTGCACAAACGTTCCACTTGAAAGTTTCCAACCTCAGGAGGTTCGAAGCGTTACTAAAACAACAGGAGACTAAAGAAGATGCAGTTCGAGGTCGATCGAAAAGCTACCGAATTTTACAAAATCAACCACAAGAATGAATGCATAAGATAATTACATGGAAGGTGTGCTTCACTACTGCAGCCTCTGTCCTTTGATGGCATGAAGTAACTAGGACAACCACTAAAACGACCATCAACCACCACCGCCCCATGGCCAATATACCGGACTTGGAATCAATCAGGTACAGAGGTACTGATAGTTCAAGAAAGAATCAATAAATTTTTATCGTTAGCTCGAGAAGAAGACACATCTTTATGACTTTACAGAGGGAAAATTAGTAACTTGGATGCTAAAAACTGCTGCGATTTGATGCACTATGCAGCCATGGCAGAGCTCTATTTAAAGCTGGTATCGAGGCAACGCCATGCATCCATTTCATACGTAGACGAGTTCAATACTAGGCGAAGAGTTTTATTTATTTAATATATAGCCGCGTCGAGAAATTTTTGGAGAATTTCACGTACCATATTTTAGATCGAGTCATCAATTGCTCTGTAACCACGTTACTCTGTATATTTTGATGGGTCAACGTTATTCCGACGTCAAAAGTTTATTTCTATGCACACATGCACACGGATGAGTCAAATGATATACATACATACATATATATATATATATATATATATATATATATATATATATATGCATGATATGTTAGAGATTTGATCAAGTTATTCATTATCTATACAAATTGCCAGCAAGAGTTTGACGAATATGTAGAGGTCAGCTCTAATCATATGCCGTTAATTAGTTTTCTCTTCAATCGGTCAATGTACGAATTATATTTTTGCTTTCAATGTTTTGTACATTGGATGTTGAATGATTCATAATGGAATACATGAGTATAGATGAAGAAAACTATTGAAAAAAAACAGGAAGAATGGGCGATATTCAGAGTTTTGTTTTTATTTATTAACATTTAAGTTAGTTATTTTAGAAAGGTTTTAATATAAATTAATTGAAAAACGAGGATGATAAATTCTTCTAAAATGTAAAAGACAAATTCTGAAGAAATTTTTTTTTTCTTTTGGGTGATAATTTTTTTTCTCATTTTGCATTTATTCTTATTTTTGTGTGATGTTGAATCTAATCATATGTGGCTAACTCCCTTTGTTTTCTAGGAATGGTTGTGACTTTGAGCTAGTTTTATGACGATGCTGGTATCTTATTTCTTATGCAATATTAGCTCTAATGATAATGCTGAGATGATGGTTAAATTTAGAGCTGCTGTTTATGGAATTGCTAGTGTTGTCTTTTTCCCTTGATGACTATAATCAAAATCAAACCTTACGATGATGTTGTCTAATAGATGAGTGATAGTACGGTGAATGTGTTACATTGTGAAATCAAGAAGTTTCTTTTATGTTGAGTTGTGATATGAGAACTAGCAAGTAGCTATTACTCTTTATATTTGTGGGTTATTAAAAGTTCAAGAATGAGTATAAATGTCGAGAGTTGAAGTCTTATGAATAGTGAGTTAGAATGAATGCTGAGGAGTTATATTGTTGTTCAGGACACTAAGAGGTTGTGTCCAAAGTCTTTAACTTATTCATGTGAGAGTATGTCATTTTCGGTATTAATAGAATCCATGAATTGAATCTTTTATAGATTTTAGCAATCATCTAATACAATGACTCTAAAGAATCTTCCATTCACAGGAAACTCTTTTTCCACTACTTTGAATTTTTTTTACTTTCTGCATAATTCTTTTCTTGTCCTTAACCTAAAATATAAAAAATATTTGCATTCACATTTCCTGTTAGAAGCTAGACATCTTTCATATATTATGCTACAAATTCATTTTAGTCTTGTTAATACTCATCTATTTAGCATATTTCATTTTGTTGCATTTTTATTTTATATGAACTAATAACTAGTTTGTAAGGTCAGATCTAGACTTTCAAATCTTTGATGACACAATACCTCGGGGCGCTCTAGGATTTGCACACTTACGAATTTGTGAAGGCCGAGAATTTTTAAAACTTGTTTGAAACCATTCCTCTCATTTCATAAGTCTTATATTTCACTTGATCCACTTACATCTTGTAGCCCTACACTCATCATGATGCCATTTCCGCTCAGACTCTTAGGGTGCTTATTCAATTGGATCGAGATCACATTTGTATGTTTGGCCTCCCTTATCCCATACCTGACTGCGTTCAATTTATAACCCATGGTTGACCTCATGACTATCTTTCCCTTTTCAAAAAACTATTTTATATCGATCTTAGTCTTGATAATAAATTTCTTGTTGAGAATGACATTTTGGTTTTATTAAAGTAGTATGAATATGATAAATTATAATGAAAAGAAATGTTGAAAATGGAAAGTGAAATCCAACTGACACTACAAGAAAAACTCCAATTTCTGACGATTCTTTTCGACAGACGTAAATTCGTCTGAAGTACCGACGGATTTTTTGGCAGATTGAAATATCCATTAAAATTATCGTTGGATAACTTTTCGACGATTTTAACAGTCTAAACTTACGACGGTTGAAAATTCGTCGAACTTTCCGTCGAAAGTTTCGATGATCGTAACCGTCAAAGATATTAAAATCGGGCGATCAGTTTCCATGCTGGTTTTTCGATGGTTCAGTCCGTCGAAAGTTTGACGGTTCACGTATCCGTCAAAACTTTCAGTGATCTTAGCCGTCGAAATATCTTAACGTTAACGAGTTATCTATATTTTCACTTTCGACAGTTTCGGCCGTCGAAAGTTGCGACGTTACACGGAACCTTCGATATTTCAATGGTCGGACCCGTCAGAATGTTAACTCATTTTAATTATAATTTAAATGTTTTCGACGGTTCTGACCGTTGAAAGGGAAGATTTATAATTTATATAAGTCTATTTCACTTGATATATAATATTATATATTTCGACAGTTAAAATCGTCGAAAGTTTCGACGGTTTGGAGAACCCTCGAATGTTTCGATGATTCATTCAGCGATTTTGACCGTCTGAATTTGAATTAATATTTTATTGTCTTTACCTACATTCCGACGGTTCCGACTATCAGAAATGGACTATATAAATATCCGACACCATTGTCACCATTTCGGTTTCCCTCCCTTCTACTCGATCGCGAGCGATCTCCGGCGGCGACCTCTGTTCGACGTCCCGGCATCCGCGCTCCGCCGCCGCCTGCGCTCACGACCCGGCCGCCGGCGCCTGTGATCTAGACCCGCCGCCGCCTACAATGCTCTCGCGACCTGCCGTCGTTTGAATGATCGAAGCCGTCGTGCGCCGCTAGCAGCTCGACCTGCCGCCTCTGCAACCTCCGTCTCTGCAACAGGTACGCTTCCCGGCCCCATCCTCCGGCCTCTCTCCTAGCCTCCGCCCTCCGTCTCCCATGGCGGCAGCTAGATCTAGCTGCGGCCAGATCTTTTCTTTTCTTTTTTTCAATTTTTGAAGTCTATAAGCAACTCATTATGTTCATCTTGATATATAGAGATCATAAGCAACAAAGTATTTAGCCAGTGATTCTTTGTCTTCTAAGTATATAATAATTTCATTATTAGCATGAATGAGAAGTGATATTTTAGTGGGGATCTTATAAGTGCAAAAGAACATGTAGATCGAGTCCAATTTGGATAATGCGTACATGCTTTCAGTTAGGATTTTAGTGCGAGAGAAATTATGTATTGAATCAAGTTGTACAAGCATAGACTTTTGGGGATCCATTTCACAATAGCAGTACTATCGACCGATAACCACAAGCTTCTTGTATGTTAATATATTTTATTTTTTCGTACAGCACTTTAATTTCTTGCTTGAGGAGCTTTGTGAGGTTTCTCCTTTCGACAACTTTGAAAGTGTAACAATGCAAAATTTGAGTGTATCATAAATTTGGTCTTTATATGTTTTGTTGTCTTATGTTTGATTTAAATGCAGGTTTTTGAAATTACTTTGTTGTCTCTGTCACTCCAAACGACGTAAGTTATTTATTTTTAAGTCATTACTATTTATATGTGTTGACAACGAAATATGAATTCTATTTATTTTAGTAGTTATTAAATACGTAATTTTTAAATTTCTTACTTTAGATTTCATTCTTTAGTTCTTATTTGTTATTTTATAGTGCAAATATGATTACTTTTACTTATATAGTGTTTATCATGTTTGTGACTAGTTCAAATTAGTATTTATTTTTAGTTCATATTAGTGTTTATGATTTTCCAGATTAGTTTTAATTACTATTTATGATGTTTCTTCGATATTTTATTTAAAGTTTAATATGTGAACCTTTGTAGTGATTGTCAAATTTTGCTTTTTTTTACACATAAATCCTTATTCTTCTGTATGCCTCTTATTATAAAATTTTGAATATTTAATTAGTATAACTTGCAATAATGCAGAAATTATCTTATACTTGAACGATCGTCGTTGGATATACAATAGAAATAATCCTGATCGTAGAGGTTTGACACAAGAATTCATAGATGGCGTTGATTATTACACTAGTGTGACTTGTCAATCTTTGCAATTTCAAGAGGGAACAATTATGTGTCCTTGCTTGAAATGTCTTAGCACAAAGTTACAAATGATAGAGACAATTAAGGTTCACTTATATAGAAGGGATTTCAAACCAAATTATTGGCAATGGGACGATTTAGGTGAAGGATCACCTTCAACAAGCGTACCAAATCAAGGTATCCATTTTGTCGATCCTCATGAAGGATTTACTTCACAATACGAACAACTAGTTTATGACACAACTGCAATTGAGTATGGGAATATTAGGTTTGAGTAAGATGAAGAGACACCAAATCCAGAAGCAAAAGATTTTTTTGAGTTACTAAATGCTTCGAGCCAACCCTTATGGTCCGGGTGTGAAAGTCTTCAATGAGTACAAATCAAAGTGCGAAAAAGCGAAAGCAAATCGAGAATATGACCAGGGAGCATGCTTGCATTCGGGTGGATGTGTATCCACGAGCACGATTGCCAAGAAAATGGTAAAGTCTTTCAATATTGCGTGGACAAAATATTATATTTTATTTGACATTTTTAACTGCAGGAGAAAGAGACGGGTAGACCTCCTACTCAGGACGAAATATTTCTTCGAACTCATCAGAAGAAGGACAAAGAATGGGTTTTATCGTTTGCTCGGGAGACATATGTCAGTAAATCTACTTGCCTCTTTTTTTTAAAAAAATTCAAGTAAATCTATAAGATAGCAAATTCGTCATTATAAATAATATAGTTGATTTATCCTTTTTTTTTAATTTCAGGAGGGTTACAAAACAAGTGAAGTCGAGCACATTACGCAAGCCACATAGGAAGAGACAACACCGCTGACCCCAAGACAATTTTGACGGACCACGTCTGGGTTAAGAATGGTCGCATTTACAGCCTCAGATCTTCTGTTAGTAGTGTAGATATTGAATATGGTCGTAAATCGATATTAGGTTCCTCTGGTCAAGGTATCCAATAAATGTTTGACTTGATCAGGCAAGAGATCAGGCAAGAGGTTACCCATGAAATTAGAAAGGAGTTCGAAGAACGTGAGCGTCGTTCGAAGAAAGAGATGAAAAAAATGATGCATGACATGATGCGGGGCGAATTCGACGATGAGGACGATTTAGTACTATAGATTCTTTGTGTTGTGTTGCGCTATCTCACTTCCCCTAGTTGATAAGATTCTGCAAATTTGTTCTACAAAACTCACACTCTCTCCATCCTCTTTGTGTTGTGTAGTGATGAGGTGCCTTGCGAAAAGGTGGAATTGCAGGATATCAAGTTGTTGAGGTCCGACGGGGAAGGCGAGACCACATCTTCTTGTTCCCATGTGTACGGAAGCTACTCGGGCTCTGAAATCTCGAGTCCATGTCTGACATCATCGTAATTATGCTTTTGCTTACCATCTATTGACCTTATTATGGAATTGGACATTATGCGTTTGAATGTGTTACATTTGTGTTGTGTTGGACAATTGTTATGTGTAGGATTTGTGTTATGATGTTTGGACATTTTATTTCTGTCTTTTATTTTAATGTTTCCGACGGTTAGAACTGTCGATAATCATCGATATGTATTTAATTTTTTTGATACTTATCGACGGTTCTAACCGTCCGTCCAAACATAAAGACAGTCTTAGCCGTCGATAAACATCCACGGTTATAACCGTCCAAAGTTAACGACGGTTTGAGCTGTCAAAACTCAACGATTTTATCCATGGCTCAAACCGTCGATCTAAATTTTTGACGATTTGAACCGTCGATACATATCGACGGCTTAAACCGTCTTAAATCTTCAACGGTCGACGGCCGCGCCCGCCAGCTGGACCGTCGAAGATGTCGACGGTTCAGAGATAACTGTCGCAAATCATTTGCGATGCATCATTTTCACATGGACGCTATCCATCGAAAAATCCGTAAATGTCATTTTCGACGGTTCTCGACAAATTACAAACGATTCTGACCGTCTATAATTGGCTATTTTCTTATAGTGTTACTCGGCATACTTACACAAGTTTATTGAGACTTTTCTTTAAAATTACAAATACATCTTTTTTTTTGCTAAAAGGTATGGAATAATAATGCAGGCTTCTCATATGAATATAAACTAGGTTAGGTTAGAAATTTAGGTATTGACATTTTTTATTTATGTTAGATTTTACTCTGATCTATAAACTGATTATTCAATTATTATTCTGATATCCCTAAATTTATATAGTCAAAATATTGGCTTCACTTAAGCAAAATTAGATTTTAGTTTTTTTAATATACTACAAGAAAACTGTGCAATTTTTACGGACAATTCCGGACGGGCTAACATTCTACGACATTTCCAATGACGAGAAAAATCCTTTTGAAATGCCGACGATCATAATGCTTGTCACTCATTCCAAAGACTAACCCCATCGTTAATTATATTCATAATAACATATATTAAAATTTTAATATAATCATACAATCAATATTAAAATCTTAATCTTTCCGACGGTTCTAAATGTCCGTAATTAGAATGAGAGAAAGGGAGAGGGAGAAAGAGAGAGTGTGTGACAGAGGGAAAGAAATAGGCGAAAAAAATTTAATATTAAAGTTTTTTATGGTTCTATCTTTTGAAATTTCAAGTGTGTCAATCAATAATTTAAGTATAATAAGATATATTATAATAAACTCTCAAGTATCACCATCACTTCCGAGAGTCTCTCCCTCTCCCTTATCTCTTTCTCTCCTCCTATCTCACAGCTCCATCGACCACACCCTCTCTCCGATGAAGGCATAGGTGGCTCTTGTCACGATCCCGATTTAAACAGTAATTTAAACTAGAGTTCGTGACTAATTACGAATGATCAAACGGAATTAGGAAGATGATGCAATTTTTTTATAACATAAGAATGAAAGTATAGTACTAAATAATTTACAAACTATGTGATGATATGAGAAAACCAACTTTTTTAAGTTTTACATTTAACAAAGTCACCTTGCCTTCTTATAAGTTACAAAATAACACATATATATTATACATTACAAACTCTCTCAACATTCCAACAAAAAGGACACGAGAGTAACAACTCCCCTCATTACCTTAACATCAAAACACCTAAACCCTACTAATACTATAAGCTCCCACGATCCAAAAATCTATACTTATTTAAAAAATATTAGAAATAACATTATGATCAAAATAGCTCAATAAGTTAATAATTCATAGCCTGTGTATTATCAACTAATCAATTCGAAAAGATATAAAAACACAAGCAATAATCATAATAATAAATAAGTATTTTCATACATTTGATAATTACATATACAACATTTTAATCAAAAGCATCACTCTCAATTTGCAATCATTAGTTAGACATATTGAACATATGAATGAGAATGCAACACTCTCATATGAATGGACAGATTACCAACTGACCAGTGGTCCATAGGTGCACTATAGAGGTGACTCTTATCGTGATCAACGATGTAGCACTTAACTCCATTCTACCTATCCTTTTCGGAGAACATATCATATAACGATAGGTGGATTCTAAAGGTGACTCTCACTATGAGTTCTCACGATGTAGCACTATCTACATGACAACTTAACTCCAATCTACTCATCTCATTTTTTAGGAACACGACAATGATTAGACTTTAGAGGTGACATTGAACTCCAATCTACTCTCTTCACGATATGTAGAATTTAGCTCCAACTATTAAACATGCAAAAAAAATTATACCAAATGCATTCCAACTTTGACGTTTGTTCAGCGATACTCTTTAACTTCACTTTATAACATGAATGCGCTTTATCTTATAATTTATTTTACATAATGCCCTTCCGATCGGGCAGGCAGCTCCGACGGCTTCCCCTCCCTCTCCCTCTCTTCTTTCTCAAGTCCACCCACCCTACGGTTAGATCTGACTGCCCTAGCCCCCGGTGGCCGGATTGGCCGCCCTACGACCAGATCCGGCTACCCTTGGGGCCCTGGTGGCTGATTTGGCCCCCTGGCTGCCTACCACTTGATTGGCCCCCTGGTTCCATCCACCCTTGGCTCTTGGTGGCCGATCTAGGTCGCCTTCCTCTCTTGATTCTAGCTACCAACAACTCCGGTGGGCCCGCGCCTCTAACAACACCCTCTCTCTCTCTCTCTTTGTAAGATTGGCCACGGCCAAATTTGATCGTGGATCCGGTTGGAGGCGTCCGATTTTATTTTATATTTTTAAAAAGTTTTTCTGATGGGACCTGTCGAAAACTTCCAGGGGACACCTGTTGGAACGTCTGACGGCTAAGTCCCATCGAAAGTTCCGACATTATGCGCCCTTAAGAACAGAACAACCAAAGCCACTATCATTTTTTTACTATTCAATGTAGCATTTTTGTATGATTAATTTTTAGAAGTCTTGATTGATATATTTTACTTTTTGCGTGAAATCATATTTTATTCATAATAGAAAATATATCCATATTTATTTGTATTTGAATTCTAAAAAAAAGTAATGCACTAAAGTAGAGACAAAAGTAAAAAATCCAAAACCATTTGATGATCACATTTCATAGGGGTAAAGGTACTTCAGGTCGAGTCTAATTTCGATTCTAAAAATCATTCGTTACTTTTTAGATTATTTTTTAAAACTTTAAAAATCACCCTAAAATCATTTTAAAATAACCTCCTTCTAGGGCCAATTTTTTCGGATCACTATTATAATAAAATAAATTTATTAAATATATATATTAAATTAAAATTAATATACATATATTTAATTTTATAACTGAATATAGGATGTGAGTTAAAGTGATTTGGATCGGGTCAATTTTTCGATCGAAAAAATTATCCACTATTTGTTTAGTCAAATTTCCACGTTAAAAAAATCACTCTAAACTTATTTAGAAAAATTCATCCCCTGAGGATCTATTTTCTAGGACCCCTATTCTAGTAGAATAATATTTTTAAAATATAATAATAAAAGTAATATAAATATGTTTAATTTTTATAACTATAGGATGTAGTAATAGAATTATTAAATTAGAGAATCTAATGTGATAAGAACATATTAAATTGGGTCTGGAGATGTCGTTGTTGCTCTGACTTGGATGCCGACGGTTAGATCTGGTTGCTGCAACTCGGACACAATTGAGGGTACTCAGATTTGGAACCAACTAAGAAGATAGAAAGAGAAGAAACGGGAGAGGGGAAAGGGGGGAAACAAGTGGGTGTAAATAGGAAAAAAGGTTAAACCTTAATTTTGTAAATATTATAATAATAAAAATATTTAGAAATTAATGAATTATTAAACTTACCTCTTAAGACGTTACTAATCCATCTCTTTTTATGACGATTTATAAAACGTGATTAATTATCTTCATTTTAATACGTTTCTATAAATTGAGATGTTACTAATAATCTTAATTCTTGTAGTGAACTTAGTTTAGTAATAAATTTGATTTCCATATATGTTAAGTGCTCAGCACCTACATTTTATCCATATATATATATATATATATATATATATATATATCTTTTATTAATAATTTAAGAATAAAAAATATAGTTCAAATCATTAATTATAATTATATTTTTTAAGATTTTATCTACACGGTAACAAATATAATCATTTTCTATAACTTTTATAAAACCATCTTTATAATTTTACAAATTTTTGTACATTAATATTATAAATAATAATAAATATAATAATTTTCTATAACTTCTTATGCTACAAAATTACTTTTTCCTCCAAACTATTACTAAAGACACACTCATTTTTAAAGGGTAGCACCATCATAATCATCATTCGTTTCATGATGAATAGTGGACATTGACGGATATGGGTGCCAATGGGTGCACGCGTGTCATGGGGCATTTCCCGTGACATGAAGTGTGAAGTCTCGCGGCACTAGTGCCGCTCAACTTATAGCCCTCGACCGCTTAGCGCCGAAAACATGGAATACATGCAGCCGCCCCGCACTGCGTAATATTGCGGAGTACCAAGTTATCCGCCCTTATGGCATTTATCTTGTAAGGCCGTCCTTATGAATGGCCAAGTATGTGACGTTCCCGTAGGGTACGTCTTTTGCATCTTCAATATGTAACAAGACTCCTATACCTACGGTACACTGGGAGGAGTTCACTAGTGCCTTCCGAGGTCCAATTGTATGTTATGTTTTATCATATTTAATACAAGTAAGCTTTCTTTTAATTCTAGTGTCATGGCCTTGAGCGTGGGGTGGCAACCCACATCGGTGTCCCTTCGTGACGTCACGTGATCCCTTCGTCGCCCCTTCGGACTTTAAGCGCCCAAGCGCCTACATTAGTGCCGCAACGCGCTAATGCCACAGTCTCATGACGAGTAGTCCGACACTCTAGTCATGTCCGTGATTGAATGCCTATATGAACGACTCTCGGCATAGTCGTCTCGACCATAAAACTTTCGCTGCAAACTCAAAACAGGCTTGGCTAGGTGCCTATCCGCCTAGTCGCCGCACGTGATCTAGTATCCGAGAATGACCCACCCCGTGACAAGTGGTATCAGAGCAGTTCTTCCTGCTCGGATTACCCAGCGACGATGACTCGCTTGTGTCGTCGCAACGTGCCTTGGCGTAGAAAATGTGCTTCCGCTCAAATACTCCATCACGCCCAGGGGCATGACAACGAGGAATGGTCTTTGATCTTGGACGCCAACGAGGTCTTTGATCTGGTACCATGGTCTTTGATCGTGGACGTCAATGAGGAATGCATGGCAAGCCTCCTCGCCGCACGTCCAGTCGTGCCCCGCAGCATGTTCCTCATACACCCGTGTCGTGTCAAGGAACATCCGCCATGCATCATGATGACGGATTGATCGCCCCGCCTAACCGGGACGGTCATGCGTCGCTCACTCGAGCAGATCAACCACCCCAGGTATACAATCGGGAATTCTGAAGTGTCGCGCTGCGTCAAAGAGTGGTCATATGCTCCGCATGATGGTCTTGCGCTGCTCATATCATGAGATCGCTTACACGAGCGTTGTGTAACTCGAAGGACCCGTGTCACATTCAGGGACTGTCGGTCATGCACTATCATGACGACCTGGCGCTGCTCGGTATTTCGTGACGTCGCATCGCATGCCCAGTCATGCAACGTGAAGTGCACAACCGCTTCACGTGAGAAGTTGGCTTAAAGACAAATATCAAGGTTCATGGTCCCCTTTCGGCCAAATAATATCAACCTTTCGGCCAAGGAGCATCAATCACAAGCATCTTGTCGTGTCGCAGCATTGCCTGCCACGCCACGATGACTTTCGGGAATGGAGCAAAGTGTTGATTACTTGCAAACACTCGCGGACGAGCTGTCAGCCTTGCCTGCCTCGTCAAGTGTCGCCCTGCAAGCGGCGCGATGTCATCCATCAAGGAGTGGGATGAACCTGATACATGCCAACGCAAATCGACGCATCAACTCAACGACCAATTTGGCAAATGGTCTGAGCGTCGAGCATCGGCGAACCTTGGCATGCTGCTGTCAAGCGTTCTGCCGTCAACCGAAGGAAGGAGTGCCATTTCCTTTCGGACATCGCCTCGAGTAATCGAAACGGCCTCCAAGGATCACAATGCGAAGGTTTTGAAGGACACATCGACGATGTCGTCCCTTCGAATGGAGATGGAGGTAATGTTGGGAGCTCATGCCACGAGTTCACCAACCGCAGTCCGCTTATCTAAGCGGAGCGTCTTCACAAGCATACGCATGGATCAGTGAAGGCCCGGAACGGCTACTCTTTCGCAAGGGTCAAGCCGCCCGGTGGACGAGTATGTCAAAGGTGTATGATCTAGGATGACAAGCACAGTGACATTACTTTGTCCAAGGTGCGAACGAACGAGCATCTAAGGTGCATCTCTTCATGAACGAGCACAATGATCTCGCCCCGTCCATACCCCAAAGGGATTGTCAAAGCTTCAAAGGAGGTCCCAGGATCGGAAGAAGGCATATCCCAAGAACCCTGCAAGATGTGGCAAACTCAGGATGGCGTTGCCATCGTGACAATATAGAATGTGGCAAACATACATCCCAGACATGGGACAGAAGAGGTGGCAGTTCATCAATTATGCAAGCCCTGACAAGTTGGGACTGGAGGTCAAAATCGCATTGTTCAGCATCGGTCAGATGGGCATGTTGAAGGAGGAAGTGAAAGGAATCACCGAGCTCCGCCTACAGTGTTCCTAGGAGGATGAAGACCTAGTGTTGGCGCTCTTCAAGTAGAGGGATTAAGAAGCTTTGGACTAGGAAGGAGTTGGAACGACCGGATCGTCCAACCTCCGCTCACTAGTCGACATTGCCAAAACAATCGGGACAAGTGCCATACCACCAAAGCCCTTGGGCAAGGGCAATGGTGGGGGATAGAAGCTCAAGTCGCAAGGAGGGCAGCCTAAGGTATTTAAAATCATGTAGCTGCAGATAGATCTGTAGGATATCAATGAGACGTGTCATCTGGGAGAAAAGCAGCACTCGATGACCAGCTCTCTGTAATTTCGGAAGTAAAAGATCAAGCAATTCAAACTTTCCTGATGCTCTCACAATCTCCTCCTTCTGCCACATATTGTAATCTCCAACAAAGAGATAAGGATGGTTGCAACATTTCCTTAGCTGCATTGACAGGTTCTGCAGACTTTTTGATTTCATTCCTGAATATCATAATGGCAAAAAATTTGTATTAGTTACAATCAAAATGCATGCCGAAGATAAAGATCGTCCATCGAAGCAGGAGAAGCGAGTCGAACCACAGACACATGTGGGGAGACCCTCATCGTCGCTCACTATAGCGATTGTGAGTGGACAAGGTGCGGAATGTTATACCAAAGAACCTTGCTCCACCTCAAATCGTCGAGATATCTCTTGTCCACCAAGGGTAAGGTGGAGCTGTTCTCAATGCTCGACGAACGAAGGACTCAACGTTGCAGCCATCTGCAACTTGGAGATAGTGAGTTGAACCAAAAGGGAACGTGGGGAGACTCTCGTCGCCCACTATGACGACTTGGATGGACAAGACATGAATTGTTAGATCAAAGAACCTTGTCCCGCCTCAAGACTGCCGAAACATCAGGTGATCACCAAGAAGGAGGTGATCCTGCGCTTTTCGTTCGGCAGAGGGATGGAAGACTCTACGTTGCAATCATCTGTAACATAGAAACGTTGAGTCAAGCCCACAAAGAGACCTGAAGCGTCCCAAAGTATCCGTGGGAAGACTCTCGTCGCTCATCATAATGAACCCAGGCACTCGAAGCAGGCAAGCTACAAGCATCGACATCGAAGAGCTTGTGCTATTTCAAGCCGTGAAAATTCAAGAATGATCATCGAGGGTGAGATGGTCCCATACTTTGCATTCGACGGAAGGGAGACCTTATGCTGCGGCCATCCGCAATATGAAGGCAGTCATGCAGGTCGAATGACGAGACTCTTCATCGTGTTCTACACGACCCTGAGACAACTCTTCTCCGCGCTATTCCTGAAGGCATACAAGAGTTGTTTCACCTCCAAAGAAGCCAAACCACACAAGTTGACACTGCGAAGTCGAAGAGAAGTGAAGCCAACAGAGACTCTCGGTATAGTCGTCTCGACTATAAAACTTCCGCTGCAAACTCAAAACAGGCTTGGCTAGGTGCCTATTCGCCTAGTCGTCGCACGTGGTCTAGTGTCCGAGAATGACCCCGTGACACGCGCACCCACTTGAGTACCAACGTAGCAGAAATTACCAATTTCTCCATGGTTTGACACATTATGCCACCCTCGAGAGTTTCACAGATCGAGCCCGTGATTGTTGGCCTTTTTTTATTGCATTTTAGCTTCCTAAGCTCATTTATTATTTTATTTAATGTTTATATTACTTCTTTAAAATTTTATTTTCCCAATCTAATGTTAATTGGACTTGAGATCAAAATTATCAAAGGTTATTTGAATATATAATGCTTTGATTTATCTTTACAAAAATATTCAATTTTATATCATAATAATTAAATAATTTATAAGTTATATATATACATTTAATAATTATTTTATTTCATTTCCATAAATATTTTTACATAAATAAAAAATTTAATTTAATAAACAATAATGTGAAATAATATCTTGAAAAGTGATTTTCATTAGGAAAATATACTTATAATTATTTTTTATTTTAATTATCTCATTGTATAATTTTACATTAAAATTACTATTTAATCCTATTTTCTTTATCATGGGGAGAATACATTTCCCCACTCGAGTATATACTTTTTAATATCAATTCATATTTAAAATGTTTTGAATATGTCTAATTATATATGTGTATATATAGAATTAAAATTAAAAAAATTCTTGTTTATTTTAAAAAATCATTGTTTAAAAATATTTTTTTGTGTGACAAATGTTAAAACTGAAAAAATAAATGTACAAAATTTCATATTTCATATTGATAAACATTTTTTTAAAATCTTATTATATGTGAACCCTAAAAGAGGTAGTACAAACATTAAACCATATATATATATATATATATATATATAACAAAAATAATCATAATAGTTATATATATATCATATTAAATTGACCGTCATGGAGAAAAAATAAATAGAAGTAAAGACAAAGTAAAATGTACAAAAATTGTACATATATTTATACATGAAATCGGATAATACAATTCACATATAACTTTACAACTCGCCGGAATTTAACTGAAAAGACAATGACATTTGGTGATAAGCAAAAATATATACAATTGAGTACAAATCGATCAGAATAATAAACAATTGAAAGAATAAAACAATGGTATTTTTTGTGTGAAAGACGTCTGCGTTGGTAATTTGCAGTTCTGATTCAGGACGTCCTTCCTAGCATTTTGGGTAATTGCGTGGCGGTGGAGGGAGGGTGGAGTCTGGCGTTCCCCCGTCTTCCACCTCAAAGGCCATGGCCATCCCTTTCGGCAAATGCGCATCGAGATGACAGTGCATGAACCAGACACCTGGGTTGTTGGCCACAAACCTGATTGCCGCCCATCCGCCCCGCGGCACGGCGATGGTGCTCCGAACTTGTGGGTTCACCAAATTGTAGCTCTTCACCGCCGTGGCCGCGTCGTAGTTGCCGAATCCCTGCGCCAGCACATAAAAGTTGAAGCCGTGTAGATGGATGGGATGCCCCTCGAGCCCGTTCAACGCCGTATCCTGCAGCACCATCTCTACTGTCGCATTGTACTTGAGCTTCTTCAACCTCGTCGCCTTCTCCGTAGGGAACAGCGCGAAGTTCTGAAGGTTGTCTAGGCTCGTGTAGTCGAACTCCAAGGGAGGACGGTCGGGGAAGTCGGTGGTGTACACGCCCTCGACGCCGTAGTGGTAGGCCTCGAGGAGTGACATCTTCGTGGGGTACACGAATGAAACGTTGTTCAAGCTCGCGGCGATCGCTTGGATGGGCGACGTCCGGTTGCACTGCGGCTGGTCCGGCGCGCATGGGTAGCTGCCCATTCCTACTGTGATGAACATGCGTTCGTCGACATGCTGGGGGACAGTCGGAGATCCTGTCCGGAGGAGGCCGGTGATGTTGCTGTAGAACTGGTGAGCCACCGGGGTGTCAAAATATGATGGCAGCAATGGCATGACAGGAGGCACCGACTTCGGCACTCGGCTGGTCTTGTACACAACGATGCCGGTAGTGGTGGTCTGGTCGAGAATGGACAACGAAGGGGGCAAAGGATAGTTGCTGATGTAGACGTAGGCGGCCATGTAATAGCGAGCGGGAGGCGCATTGGCCACCATGAGCGCGTCGAGGCTCTGGCCGGGGGCGAGAACCAGTATGTCACTATGGTAAGGCGTGGTGTACTCTGCGTCGACGGCTACGACGGTGAAGGTGTGGCCGGCGATTCTGAAGAACATATGACTATTCACTGCGGCATTCACCATTCGAAGCATGTACGTCTTGCCCTGCTTGACTCGCATCTTGAAGGTGTCTGCACACAATATGGTTACGGATGTATTAGAGCTTCTGTTTAATTTGTTTGTGATGCATATATGTTTATATAAAACAAAGATTAACATCTCTATACGACATATATATTGAATATATAGTTTTGGTTGAATATATAGTTTAAAAAATTGATGATACACTTACTATCTTTAGAACAAGGGACAAGGTCTCCGGGCCTCCCGTTGATGGTGTACGAGTTAGACTGACCATACAAATCTCCTTCCAAGTATGCCTTCTTCTCAAGGTCCACCACGTTGTCGTTGTACCACTCACCTGAAGGGCATTAATATGCATATATGAGTGCACTCGCAAAAAAATAAACGATAAATATCTATTTTACCTTTGTTCATAAATGCAATATTGCAAATATTTGATCAAGTAATTAAGAATATATATGTGTACTATAATACCTAACAGTATTGGGATCTCCTTGTGGGGCTTGGGAAACGGATAACCTTTGGACCCCTGCCGTGGGCGAATAACAAGAGCCCCATAGATCGTCGCACGAAGGGCCGAGGCATGGGAATGCCACCACAACGTGCCCTCTTGCCCCGTGACGTTAAACTTGTACGTGTAACTATTTCCAGGCCGTATGGGGCATTGGGTTATCAACTTATCATGTCCACGCCGTCTTGCCAATTGGTCAACCGTTGTTGCACGCCGTGCCTTCATGATGCATAAACAAGTTCAGTTTTCAGAGTGCATGTATATTTTCTTCATAATTACTAATACTATATATATAAACAGAGAAAAGATTTATTAATTAATCTTGCTCGATATATGTATATGCATGCATACCAGTGGATGGTTATGTTATAGGGCGATTGGTTGATAACATCAACGATCAAGGTATCCCCTTCGTTAACGTATATCGTCGGCCCCTGCAGTTGACCGTTGACTCCGGTGATCGTGGTGCTGTTTCACAGACGTTCCACTTGAAAGTTTCCATCCTGAGAAAGTTTCAAGCGTTAATAAAACAGGAAGCTGGAGAAGATACGTATTTGCTTTTGAGAACAAGCATGATGAGTCCATATGATAATTACATGGAAAGTATGCTTCACGACTGCAGCATATGCCCTATAATTGCATGAAGCAAACAGAGCAACCACCAGAACCATTAACCACCACCGCGTCGCCATGGCCAAGAAACTTGATTCCGATCAGATTGTGGACGAAAGAATCGATGAATCCGATCGTATCTGAAACTGGAGAAATCAAACAATTCTGGGATGCTAGACGAAGACTTCTGCGATTTGATGCACTATGCAGCCATCGCGAGGTTCTATATTTATAGCTGGTCGCGAAGCAGAACGTATCCATTTACATAGACGAGGTCGTAACTTTGCGAAGACTTTTGTTTATTTAATAGCCGCGTCGAGAAAATTTTGGAGAACTGTTCTTTACGTAGCATATCTCAGATGGTCAATTCCTCCGTCACCACGTTTCCTTTTATATATTAATGGGTCAACACTATTCCGATTTCAGAAAACGTATGCACACGGATATGAATTAAAAGGTGGTTTATGACTTTATGCATGATATACTCAGATTTGATGAAGTTGTCATGTATCTTATTACTGATAAATATTTGGTCAAGGTTCCGAAAGGTCAGCTCTAATTAATTGTTCTCCTTGGCCAATATATCGATTATATTTTTGCTTTTATTATTTTCTACGCACATTGGAGCTTTAAAGATTCAAAATGGAATAAAGGAATATAACAACAACAAAGCCTTATCCCACTAGGTGGGGTCGGCTACGTGGATCATACGACGTCATTCCGCTCATTCGTTGATCCATGTTCATGAGATTCGACAGGATTTTACGCTGACTGTCGGGGCCTAACACAACCCTCCTCCTTTATCCGGACTTCTATAAACCAAATGCATGTTAATAAATTTATAGAAATCAATTGGATATTATTCCCTAAATTACAACTCCATTCTAGTCATCTTTTTACTTTTCGAGAAAAATGAAGATAAATTACATCATTAGATAATATGAATTTTTCATTCAAATAATTTTAATGATGAACAATTCACAAACAATAATAGATATCATCAGTTATCAGATTTATAATTAAAGATTTCACAATAATGGAAGTACCTTAATTGTTCTTAAAAGAATCTTACTTAAAAAGGAGGCATACTTTCTTCGAAAGAAATAATTTGATGATATAATTGTGTGTTAGTCTTGCTTATTGTTTGTATAAACAACATACTTTGACATTCTAGCAGTTCCTCAAAAATAATTCCAGCCACATATGAATGCAGTACATATGTAACTTTTCAATGACATCATGATTCTGCAGCATGTATTATTTTCCTCCTGTTGATTTTCTTGTTATTGAACTTCCGTGCACAAGAAATTACCTTCAGTATAACAAAGACAATGAGTACTTTTCAGCTTTTGCTGAGAACAAAATAATTTATATTTTGCTAGGAACATTAGAAGGACAAAATATTATCTGAACATACCATGCAGATGAGATGCAACACTCCCATTACGAACAAGTTCACAAACCAGACATCTTTTGCTTCCTTCAGTGCATATGCCAATTAGCTTGACAAGATTGTGATGATGGAGTCGACTAAGAATTTCGATTTCTGCAATGAACTCACGTCCACCATTACGATTCCTCTTTGTCAACAACTTAACAGCAACTTCACTTCCATCTTCCAACAAACCATGATAAACACAACCAAAACCACCTTTGCCTAATATTTTCTTCGGGTTGAACTGGTCAGTAGCCTTCTCAATTTCAGACAAGGAAAAAGTTTTCACAGTAGGACAAATAGCCATTCTTAAGGTGAAGGATGCAGAATGTGAGCTTGTCATACTAAAAGACAAAATGGACCGAAAGTCTGTATCATAAAGTTCATATCACAGTTAGTTCGGCTTTACTTGATGAGAAATTGGCATATGACCTAAACCGAAAAAATTACTAAACTCTTATGTTTGCAAACTTTAAAAAGACAAAGCCAAACTGTTCGATCACATTTTCTTATAATTTCACTTTCTTGTAGGCAAGCGTTCAGAGATGAATATTATGTGAATTATTTTTCGAGGGAAGAAAGGATGATGACACTTAAGCAGCCATCCGCATATTATTAAAATCAATCTGTGAATAATATTCAAAAGATAGCTGGGGGTCTTCCCCCGATTCAGAGACATTGTGGTAGTCATTTTGGGGTTTGGCCTGTCGGAGATCTTCGTGGAGAGCATCTTTGACATCTTTTTTGACCGGCTCTTAGGCTATCTGGCTCCAGCGTAACTGAGTGATTTTTTGTGGGGAGCGATTGTCACATTGAGCGGATTGTACACCACACTGAATAAAGGAATATAAATGAGAAAAAAAATTATAATAACGAAAAAAAGGAAACTTAGGAAAAGAAATATGCAATTTATTACTAATTGTTTGATGATGGCATATTGTTAATTGCATCGAAGGTATTTTAAGATGACTAATGATATACATTTTTTTTTGCAAATTTTTAAGAGTTCAAGTAATGCACAAAAAAATGTAATTAGGTTATCATGTATTGAGCCATCAGAAGTTCATACTATTTTCTTTTACATATATTTATTGCTCAATAAGGAAAATATTTTTAAATTAATTAGTTTAGAAAGGTTTGTCAACACGCTAATTAAGTAAAATTGGCAGATGATACAATGTTTTAAAACGTTAAAACCAGAATAAATAAACAAAATATATACATATATATATCTAATCACTCAAATGTTTAAGATGGTCAAACTAGTTTTTAGTTTTGATAATATACCACTTTAAATCTATATTATTTAAATTTCTAAAAGCTGGAAGCAACGCGTGTCAATTTATTGTCTAGTTTTTCAATTCATGCTCGAGTATGAATGCTTTAAAAATTTGTTTCAATCCGCTTCATCAATTAAATGTCTTTCACGAATCGATCCATCTTACTCTACAATATTAAAATTTCATAAAAATATATAACATTAAAGTTTCATAAAAATATATAACAACTCAACTCTTCTGACTCTTTCCTCATCTCATCCGGGCTGAGAAAGTCTAAGCATTTCCTCACGGCCTGGGATAGGTAAAGCGAAATGGGGCCACCTATACTATAAACACCAAATTGACACAATAGTTGCTTCCAGCTTTTAAAAATTTAAAAATATATATATATATATATATATATATATATATATATAAATTGGTATATTATTTTCAAAACTGAAAGCTAGTTTGATCATCTTAAGTATTTGTGTGATAACACAAATAATAAGTTGTTATACTAACTATAATATTTTAAAATTATAAATTTCATGAACGCTAAAAGAAGTATAGACCTCGAAGTATTTGTAGCACTTGAAGTATTGACCTAGACGAAATTTTACTATATAATAAATCGATCGACCTATTATATAGTGTGTTGCTTAAATGTTAACCTTGACCTTTCCTCTTGGGTTCGCCTATATAGATTTATCATTTATATTCTTTTAATTAATACCTTTGACATTCACAGAATAAGCCAAATAAGTGAATAATAACACAGAGTTTCATTTAATTTTATTATTAGTTTATAGGCTCAGCGTAAAATTAAATCTTGCTGAGAAAGACTTGTCTGGATTTGTCAACGTAATATACTCTATTCACCGAAAACGAAAGAAAGAAACGTGCGGCGTAGACACGAATGCTTGCGACGCAGTGTAACATCAGTTAATTTATAGCGTCACGTGGACTTTATAACTATACGACTTTTATGTGGTGTAGTTATAGAACTCGCCCTCTCGACATGCCTTTATTTAATTGGTCAATTCCACCCCCGTTGCAATATTCTAGTAATTGTTCTAGGCGGATGCAATGTTAGAATTTTATGAATTCACATGCCCACAATAATTTTTTTTAAAAAAAAATAAACGACAATGCCGAACGAAACGCGTTATTGGATGATAATAACAAACAATAATCTATCTAATAAATTCATCAATAAAGAGTCAAAATATTAGTTTCATTTATACAGATGAAGATATAATGTCCCTGAACGGCTCTCTTCACATCTGATAGATGGATCTCATGATTTTTTATTTTTAATTGATCGACATGACATATAAGTGAAACATTAAAATAATATATTATATTACAAATCAAAGTAACACCATTATATGTTCAATACCTTAATTTAAAAAAAAATAAACAATTGGTTTTAAATTGAATTGAGCTAAAATCATCCTAGGGGGACAAAAATCATTCAAATTAACTCGTATGTCTCTCTCTGGTGAATACAGAACCGGGTTCACCTAACCCATGTTGATTAGGTAAGGTCCGATCGAGCTCGATTTGTCTAATATTGGACCCAAATTCGATCACCACTCGGGCTTTAGTCATATTGAGTTCGGTTTAAAATTTTCAATCTAATTCGATCCGACTTGATGACCCATGTTTTGATGATTCCAACCATCCAACCTAACTTTGGGTCGAGTCAAATTTGACCTTAAAAAAAAGTCAACATGACTCAATGAGATTTGATCAAACTTGGTCGATTTGATTCGATTTTATTCACGAGTCGAATACAATCCGACACACAAACACACTGATATATGATGAAGGGTAAAACTTTTATATAAATAAAAATTTTAATTTCAAATACATCATATTTCATAAATTATTATTTAAATATAAAATTTCTAATGACACATTGGACTACATCACCCCATTTTTCATTATACTACTCCATTATACCCCTCATTACCTTTTTGGCAAACAAGAGGGACAAAAGAAGAGACTGGATGATTTATAAGATAGAAAAGTAATGTTATCATAATCCGTGATTGGAGATTAAATTAGAGTGTTAATTAGATTATGATAATATTATGATTAGGGCTTCAATAAGGTTCACTCATCTTTTTATTAAAATTATATAATTTATAAATATTTTTAAATAAATATTATTGTTGTTGTGAAAAATGAAATAAACCTATACAAAGAATTCAAAATTAATATAAATGATTATTTATACTTTAAAAATTATCGACCTTTCATCCTCATCTCTCCAAGTAACTTTTCTCCATCTTTGCTACCATTTTTTATCTCATTATTATCCTTTATCATTCACATTTCCACTTATTTTTCACACTCTTTTGCTTATAATTTTTATGACCTTTCATGCTCTATTTATTTTACCCTACACATATTTTACCTTCTATTATCTTTTATCTCGTCCCTAGTTATTACTTTTCTGAAATTTTTTATTTTTATCATGTAAATTTCCTTTTTCTTTTCATTTTTGCTAAAATTATTGTTTATTTATTTTATCGTACTCACCTTTGTCATTTTCCTCTCTTTTCTCTACTGATTTTATCCTATGCACTAAAACAACATTAAATTATCTGATTTTGTACGATGTTAAAAGTTAAACTTATACTATGTTAAAAACATAAAAAAATTAAAGTAAAATATGAGGAACACTAAAAGATAATTAAATAAAAAAACATAAATTAAACATTTAAACTATAGGTTAAAAACAATATAATTAAAACTTTTAAACAATACTAAAATAAATATATGTAAATCTAAATTATGGATCTCAAATGCCTAAAAATGAAGATAATAAACCCGATTAATTATAATGCAAAGAAATATTTGAAATATGTTAAATGTTTAGAATATAAAAATCTAACCATATTAATAATTTAATATATATATAAGCATTTTATAAAAATAATAAAATTTCATATTCAACATAAATGAAAATTTTATTTATAATATTTATTATAAATATTTTTTTCTCATTAATAATTTAGATAAACTTATCACATAAATTTCAATCAAACAACATAATTCATTTAAAAATTTTCATTTACATCTGCAATCAAACTACTTAAAACTAACTATCATAAATCAAAATCATTGTGCGATTTGCAACTTTCACTTGTACATATTTAAATTCCGGTTTCTTTCTTTTATCAAACTCAATGTATATATAAATATATATAAATATATATACAATTATGCACTGATATTAAATAAAATTTAATATTATAACAATCGCCCTTTAAAGAAGCTATTGTCTATTACCGAAAAAAAAGAGAGAAGTTATTGTCATTTTGTTCAATTTCCATTGAAATCTTTTGTTACGAAAAGAGGAAAAGAGGGAGAGAGATCGCACGAACACAGAAGAACATAAAGATTTATGAGGTTCATCTTAAATCGGATTACGTCCTCGGAAAATGATGACTCTCTTTGTTATGGAATAATGATGATTAATGAGTCTCTGTTTGGACCTCTAGGGAGTTTACATAGGCACCTTCTTTTACGGATGATAAGAATTACAGATCGACTGAGACTCTGAATTAATCCACAAAATAGGTCACTTATCGTGATAAGAAAATAAATCAATTTTGAATCACATACAGAATATCCTTAAAAATTTTCGCTCAAAAGAAATTTGTTGAAACGTTTGATTACATGAGACTACAAAAAAGATTATAATTAAGTTCAAATTCAAAACATTATCGACATCTTTTATGTTTGACACGCAGAACTCAAGTTTTATTAGGTTCTCTACACTTTGTACTTTAGTTGTGACTACTTGGGTGAAGTGAAAACTAAATTAAATTACACATAGAAGTGGCTAAATGAGTGTGGTTCGGATAAAGAAACAGAAATTGGTCGTCTCTAGATTATGAGTGCAAATTTGACAATATTCAGTAGATTTATCGGAGCTCGATCCAGATTCTAACACGAGAAAATGGATGCTGCTAGAATCCCAATGCACGAACACGAAATAGAAAGAAAGAGAAAAAAGATGATGATCTATGAAACATTCATCATCATCATCATCATCATCATCATCAAGATTATCAGGATCACTTTTTGAGGTAGGATCATAAGTGGCTTCGAGGATCGATGATCGTAGGATCGAATCGATGATCGTAGGATCGAATCGAGGATCGTAAGATCATATCTCATGAATAAATTATTTTTAATATAAAATAATAAAATAGTATATTTGTTCATAAATATTATGTTTATATATAAGTTTATTAAACGTTGACCATTAATACTTTATTTATATTTTCAAGTCTAATAGATATTTTTTTATATCATCTTAAAGACAACATGATATATTCTTAAAAAATACTAATATAATAATATATAATATTTGATTTTAATGAACTATAATATTTATTAAAGTGCAATATAATTCTTAGTATATGTGCAATAATAAAAACTAATGTTGATGTAAGATAATATAGTATTAGATTCATAACATTACATTAAATTATTAGATGATATTAAAATTCATGAAAATGATATTAACATATACAATATCATAGGTTCCTTAGGATAAAAAATAATAAAAAATAATGTTGATGTAAGATAATATAACATTACCTTTATATTTACTTTTATTTTTTATTCGAATAAATAAATTTGTACCAATATCGTAGGATCGTTAGCATCATAAGATTCCACCGATCTTAAGACCCGGCTATAGATCCAGTATAGATCCTACGTTTAAGATCCTTCGAGTAGGATCAAGATTATTTTTTGTCCGAGGAATCGTAAGATCTTACTATCTAGATCGAGATATTGACAATCATCATCATCATCATCATCATCATCATCATCATCATCATCATCATCATCATCATCATCATCATCATCATCATCATCATCATCATCATCATCATCATCATCATCATCATCATCATCTATTTTTTTTCATGTCCCCGCGAATGAAGATAAATGATTGTCGCACTAACTCTCAAATCAAATTAGTTAACATTGACAAATAGAGTTTGAGTGTCAAATAAATAAATGTTAATCAATATTTATAGCTTTCCTGCGTTGATATTTTATAAGGTGAATTTTAAAAGAAACAAATTAAAAAAAATTACAAACTAGGAAGCACTATGCAGCCCCTTGAGACTAACTGCATAATCTACTCATATTTGAAACAAAAAGGTGAAATTAATGTAAGGCATAAGAGTATTGGAGGAGAAATTTGAACTACTCGAAGTTAACTTAGTTTAGTAAAAAATTTGATTTCTTTGTCAATATTTTTTATCAGCATTTAGCAATATAAGTAGAATGATTGGTCATGTTTATATTAGCGATTATGAATAAAATTTTGAGATTAACACTCTCCATACACCTAGAGTTTACAAAACAAAAACTAATCGTAATCATATCAAATTGATCGTCCATGGGCTAGCAAAATAAATAAAAGTAACACAAAGTAAAATAAGATAACTTCTAATTTTTTTTCCTTCGGTTACAAACGGACATAACTTCTACTACTTTATAATTGACCAATTGTACAATTTCCACGAATAAATGAAAACTTTACGTATACTTTTCTCAGAAGTAATAAAAATAATGAATACAAATTAAACACGCCATGTTAGAAATAGAAAAAAAACTAAAAGAATAAAAGAATGCATTTTTTGTGAAAGATATACGTGGTGATAATTTGTTCTTGTTGTTCCTAGCATTTTGGGTAGTTGTGGGGTGGCGGAGGGAGGTTCGAATCGGGCGTTCCACCGTCTTCCACCTCGAAGGCCATGGCCATCCCTTTCGGCAAATGAGCATCGAAATGACAGTGCATGAACCAGACGCCCGGGTTGTCGGCCACAAATCTGATGGCCGCCCATCCGCCGGGCGGCACGACGATGGTGCTCCGAACTTGTGGGTTCACCAAGTTGTAGCTTTTCACCGCCGTGGCCGCGTCGTAGTTGCCGAATCCTTGCGCGAGCACATAAAAGTTGAAGCCATGGAGATGGACGGGATGCCCCTCGAGCCCGGCCAACGCCGTATCCTGCAGCACCATCTCTACAGTCGTGTTGTACTTGAACTTCTTCAACCTTGTCGCCTTCTCCGTGGGGAACAACGCTAAGTTCGGAAGGTTGTCCAGGCTCGTGTAATCGAACTCCAAGGGAGGGCGGTCGGGGAAGTCAGCGGTGTACACGCCTTTGATGCCGAAATGGTGAGCCTGGAGGAGTGACATCTTCGTGGGATACACGAATGAGACGTTGTTCATGCTCGCAGCGATCGCCTGGAATGGCGACGTCTGGTTGCACTTCGTCTGGTCCGGCGCGCAAGGGTAGCTGCCCATTCCTACTGTGATGAACATGTGCTCGTCGACATGCTGGGGGACGGTCGGAGATCCTGTCCGGAGGAGGCCGGTGATGTTGCTGTAGAACTGGTGAGCCACCGGTGTGTCAAAGTATGAAGGCAGCAACGGCATGACCGGAGGCACCGACTTGGGCACTCGGCTGGTCTTGTACTCGACGATGCCGGTAGTGGTGGTCTGGTCGAGGATGGACAACGAAGTGGGTGCAGGGTAATTGCTGACGTAGACGTGGGCGGCCATGTAGTAACGAGCCGGAGGCGCGTTGGCGACCATGAGCGCGTCGAGGCTCTGTCCGGGGGCGAGAACCAGTATGTCACTATGGTAAGGCGCGGTGTACTCTGCGTCTACAGCTACGACGGTGAAGGTGTGGCCGGCGATTTTAAAGAACATATGACTATTCACTGCGGCATTCACCATTCGAAGCATGTACGTCTTGCCCTGATTGACTCGCATCTTGAAGGTGTCTGCACAATATAGACATATAGTTACAAATCTAGTAGATTCTGCTTGCATTTTGATATGTAGCTTTAAAAACAAATATTGACATCTATATGTTTTATATTTACTTAGTTATTGTGTTGAATAGTTTAAAATCTACGATGCATACTTTCTCTAGAACAAAGGAGGAGATCTCCGGGCCGCCCGTTGATCGTGTACGAGTCTGACTGACCAAAAAAGGATCCTGCCAAGTGAGCCTCCTTCTCGAGGTCAACTACGTTGTCATTGTACCACTCGCCTGCGTGCATGAAAGAACACATGAACATACGTATCAAGGAAGTATAAATAACCCATATCATATATTACTGTGAATGTTTCATGGAAGAAATCTTATATACCTAATAGAATAGGTATCTCTTTGTGGGGCTTGGGGAATGGATACCCCTTGGAGCCTTGTCGCGGCCGGATAATAAGAGCCCCGTAGACCGTGGCGCGAAGTGAAGAGGCGTGCGAATGCCACCAAAGTGTGCCCTCTTGGCCGGTGATGTTAAATTTGTATGCGAAACTTTTCCCAGGTCGTATCGGGCATTGAGTTATCATGTCGACCCCGTCTTGCCAATTGCTTAGGCGTTGTTGTACCCCGTGCCTTCACCAGAAACAAGGATCTATTAATTATAAATTGGCCTAGTTTTCATATGCATATATAAATGGTTCTACCTAATTGCATATGAAGTTTAATTTGCATCAAGGCTAAATACAAGTAGTGCGTAATGTTGAATGATATATGTACCAGTGGATGGTTATGTTGTAGGGCGACTGATTGATGACATCAACGATCAACGTATCCCCTTCGTTAACGTATATCGTCGGCCCCGGCAGTTGACCGTTGACTCCAGTGATCGTGGTGCTGTTGCACAAACGTTCCACTTGAAAGTTTCCAACCTGAGGAGGATTGAAGCGTTACTAAAACAACAGGAAACTGAAGAAGATGCAGTTCGAGGTCGATCGAAAAGCTACCGAATTTTCCAAAATCAAGAACAGGAATGAATGCATAAGATAATTACATGGAAGGTGTGCTTCACAACTGCAGCATCTGTCTTTTGATTGCATGAAGCAAATAGGACAACCACTAAAACGACAATCAACCACCACCGCCCCATGACCAAGATATCGGACTTGGAATCAATCATGTACAGAGGTACTGATCGCTCAAGAAAGAATCAATAAATTTTTATCGTTAGGTCGAGAATAAGACAACTATCTTTATGGCTTTACAGAGGAAAAATTAATAACTTGGATGCTAAAAACTGCTCTTAATGCACTATGCAGCCATGGCAGAGCTCTATTTAAAGCTGGTATCGAGGCAACGCCATGCATCCATTTCATACGTAGACGAGTTCAATACTAGGCGAATTTTTTATTTGTTTATTATATAGCCGCGTCGAGAAAATATTTGGAGAACTTCACGTACCATATTTTAGATCGAGTCATCAATTCCTCCGTAACCACGTTACTTTGTATATTTTGATGGGTCAACGTTATTCCGACGTCAAAAGTTTATTCCCGTACACACATGCACACGGATATGAGTCAAATGATAAATATGCATGATATGTTTAGATTTGATCAAGTTATGTACTACTTATGCAATTGTCAGCAATATTTTGATGAATATCTAGAGGTCAGCTCTAATCGTATGCCGTTAATTAATTTTCTCTTCAACCGGCAACTTATTTTTCGTTTTCATCATTTTCTACATTGGAGCTTTAATTATTCATAATAGAATACATAAATCTAACGAGAAAAAAAATTAAACAAAGGAACAAGTAATCACATGTGCTTTTGTTTTGTAATTTTTTAATTAAAGAGGTATCGATGATAAAGACTTTTTGGTTTTACTAATGTAGTACTCTACCAACCGAAAATGTTAGAATTTTATTAATTCAGGAACACAAACAAAACCGAAAAAAAAAGAATGCCGAACAAACGACAAACTCAGTCGTGTAATAATAACAATACCATAATACATATGTAAGAGGGTGTTTGGTTGAATATTAGTTAATTAAGAAATAACAATACCATAATAGTACTATTATTTGGTGGACTTTTTATCCATTGGAGTTATTCTTTAATGAATAACAAACACAATAAAATCATGTTTGAATGCAAAAATAAACGGAGAATACCGTGAGATTTTTTTTCAAATTACAGAGATCTTTTTACTAAAAGTTATGGATTAACAATTCATGCTTCTCAAATTCAATATCTAAACTAGGTTAGGACCTAGTAAAGGTCCATTTTTTTATATATAGACATTTTATTTAATGTCCGCGCCGAGAAAATTTTGGAGAACAGTTCTTCACGTACATATTTCAAATGGCACGTTGCATTGTATATATTAATCATTGATGGGTCAACGTGATTCCGATGTCAGAAATCTACTCCCGTGGCCGTACGTAGGCACATGCACACGGATGTGCATACAAGTTTTTATTCATGATATACTCAGATTTGATCAAGTTATCATGTATTGTATTACTGATAAATATGTAGTCAAGGTTCCGACGAAGGCCAAGATGTCAGCTCCAATTGATTGTTCTCCATGGTCATTATATCGGTTATATTTTTGCTTTTATTATTTTCTACGCACATTGGAGCTTTCAAGATTGAAGATGGAGTGAAAGAATAAAAATGAAAAAATAACTAAAATGATGAAAAAGGGAACTTAGAAAAGAAAAAAAGACAATTAATGTTATTAATTGTGTGAGGATAGCATATCATTATTTATTGCATCGCATGTGTCTTAAGATGACTAATGATAGACATCTTTTTGCAAATTTTTAAGAGAAGTCGTTGTGATTTAACATTTAAATTAGAGTTCAATTAATGCACACAAAAAATTGTAATTGTGTTATCATGTACTTTGCCATAAGAAGTTCATACTGTTTTCTTAAGACTATATTTATTGCACAATGCGAGAAAATAATTTTTAAATTAATTAGTTTGGAAAGGTTTGTCATCGCGCTAACTAAGGAAATTAAACAAAAAGATGATACAATATTTTAAAACGTCAAAATCATATTAAATAAACAAAATATAGACATATACAAGTAATAATTGACCTTGATCCAACATTATAAATTGGTATATTGATTTCAAAAAACTGAAAATTAATTTGATCTTTTTTAGGTAGCCAGTCCAAGTGTTTGAAAAATGATACCGACGGTACAATTCACGCGACATTAAAGAACGCATTGTTCAATGTCGATTCACTATTGAGTCCAATTAATCTAGTTAGGTCTCGCGCATTTGACAGTGACAGATAAGACTTCTAATAATTTTTTTTATCTTCACAAATACTCGAACTCATGGCCTCTTTCCATTTCCCTCCAAATCTTGTGTATATCGTGTTAAAAAAAGATATATGTAACTAATTTTTTATGACTTAACTAACTAACTTAATTTGTTATAAAAATAAATTAAAATTATTGACACATAGGCTATACATTCGTAAACACGCGCAATATAATACGAATCTACTATTAAATCATAATTATGTTAAGTTTACAAAATCAAGAAGAATTTTATTATATATATTACTATATAAATAATATTTTAAAAAGTTAAGGGGGCCTTCATTATATTAAGTTCACAATATTAGGGGTCTTACTATATATATTATATATATAATAGTAATACTTATTAGTAATATGTATAATATTTCAAAAAGGTAGGGTAAAACAAAAATAATAAGTTGCCATATAAATTGTAACATTTTAAAATTTTAAAATATTGATTATGAATTCAGATGCATTTATTTCTTTTTTTTATATTGACCTTCCGCTTCCGATCTGCCAATAAAAATTTGTCATCTATACTTTTTTTTAAAAAAAAATTAATACCTTAGTTTCATTTTTCTATTATTCGTTTATATCGACACTAGGCTTACCGTAATAATAAATTTCTTGTTGAGAAAGACTTGTTTGGATTTATTAACGTAATATTCTTCTCTCCGAAAACGAAGAATGAAACGTGCGGCGTAGACATAAAATACATGCGCAAGAGTGAACGGCAGTGCAACATCTTGTTCTACGTTCTACGACTATAATTCACCATGCATGCCTTTATTTTAATCTGTCAATATCATCTGCGTTGTAATGCCCCCAAAATCACACCTCTCACCACGTAGGCGGTCAGCTTGACTCCGGAAGCGCTACACTATCTACTGCTCTACTGATCTTGACCATTCAACAAAACAGCTTACGTGACACTTAATAAAATAATAATAAACATAATAGAGAATTTTAAATGCGAAAGAATAATCAAAATGCCACGATGAAGGACTTTAATGCAGAAATTCATAATGTCTCATACTATATAAAATATGCGGAAGTTCATGATGTCTGTCAATATAGAAAATGTGCGGAAGAAATGTGATGTCTCTGAACGATAAAGATAATTTAACAGATATGCAATAAGGAAGCTCGGAGCAAAAATATCAGTAATGTGCAGCGTTCTTCAAGCTCTGCGTCCTCCATCATCCCATTAGTTGGCATTCTCACCTGCAAAATCTCAATGCAGAGAAATAGAATACCCATGAGCAAAGATTGTCCAGTACCATAGCAATAGACGTGAAATAAGGATCAGTGATGATAAAAAAATCAATATGTATATATATAAGTCTCTAATCATTTCAATACTCTGTTCTCTGCTGTGGCAATACTTTATCCCTTACATTACTCTGTTTTTACTTTATAATATCTCTGCTTTACTTTACAATGCTTTATTTTATTTTACTCTGCTTTACTTTGCATTGCTTTGCTTTTCAATGCTCTGCTTTACTTTACTTTACATTATTCTGCTGTGAGTTGTACAACGTCTTTTACATTACTAAGATATCCTTAGAGTTGGTTGTCCTATGCGAGCTCGACTTTATTAGGTTGGGATGCCAAGGATGCCTTTCTGATTCACTGATGTCAGTAAGCCCGTAAACGGGAAGAAGAGGTGGGTGTTAATGCATCACCCAGTTCGGAAGGTAGGGGAAAGAATTCTTACAATCCAGAAATAGCGGTCGTTACTAGACCTGTAGGTTTACTGTCTCCTCAGCTAGCTACCTGTCCCTCTGGCATAATACTTTAATCTTTAATGGAAGAGGTGTGACCATAGCATCACCCTTCAATTCGATATATCGGTGGGAGAACACCTGAAATCACAGGAATAGTGGGCATCTAAGTTAGTAGTTTCGCTGTCCCATCAGCTAACTACCTATCCCCCCCATTGCTTTAACTCTGAACCTTGCTTTAACTTTAGAGGGGGCACATAACAATCCCACATCTTCGCCTTTACTTTAATCATCTTTAGTTACTATGAAATCTATGATTTGGGGTCCACTGGAAATCGATCTTTGTACAATAAGACTCAATCAGTGTAGGTGAACTGGTCATAGTCGTAATTAAGATTAGGAATGGATCCGTTCGGTTAAGTTTCGATCAATGGGTCTCTGTCGGACCGGTCGATCGCCTCTGATAGATCGGTCGACCGCTCACTGGTACCAGTCGATCGGTACTCTGGGCCGGTCGACCGTGTTCTTGTTTTGGGTGTCTGTGAATCGGTCGATCATCCTGGGTGTCGGTCGACCGTTCACTAGGTCATACGGATGCACACTGCGCATCAGATCGGTCGACCGTTCGCATGGGACCGGTCGACCGATCACATAATTAATTCGGTCTGTCAACATATAGACCGGTCGACCGCCATGGTGAGGTCGTCGACCGATAAGGAGGAACTTATATGAGTTATGTACGCGGTCCGGTCGACCGTTGGCAGAATTGGTCCACCGGCCCCTGCGATAAAACAGGGCCGTCGGACTTTATCTCCGATTCCGGCGATCCTCCGGCCAAAATTAGATCACGACATGAATAGGAAAAAACGTAGATAATGATCTCAGGATTGAACGAACTATTCATGAGCATCAAACGATTCCTATTTCTCCGTCTATAGGATTTAAATGCTAAGGGTACCTCATTCATCGGAAAAATGGATTCGCCGATCACTGTTCGTCGGTCGATGATCACCGGTCGTCCTTGGCCGGTGTAGGAAAGGTACGCCCGGTCGTGGCGCACATCAAGGAGGGCTGAGGTGCGTCGAACAGGGTCGGAGTGTCTGCTGTTTTGCCGGCGAAGTCGCGCTCTGTCGGCCGTTCGTGCATCGCGGTGTCGCCGGTCAAGAGGGAGAACAAGACGAGGGGAAGTGGCGGTCGGGAGTTCCAAGAGGTCGCAAGTGCAGCCCCTCCCCCCTCTTTATACGCCCCGGCCGACCCTTGGTCGGGCGGAGGCGAACGGTCGGAAGGCCAGGGGAGGCGACGCCTCCCCTGCCGACCGATCGTTTCCTATTTCTTTTTTTTTAATCCGATATGTTACATGCATTGCAATCGTTCTAGCTGCACGCAACGTTAGAATTTTTATTAACTCACATGCACACACAACGGGACTAAAACAAATAAAGAATAAACGACAATGCTGAACGAAACGCATAATTGCATAATAACAAGGATTTAATGAATATACTACCTAATTAAGTAACATGCCACTAAGTATCACTAAATCTGAAATCAATGATGAATTGAAAAAGAAATGAATCATAACTTTGAATAAGAAAGAGATCCTGAACCATTGATATTAAATCGGATGGTGATTAACATAGGTAATAGTAGGTAGCACCTACATTAATAACCTATCTATAATTATAAATTCATAAATAAAGAGTCGAAATATTAGTTTCATTTATAAAGATGAAGATATAATGTCCCTGAAACACTCCTTTCGTATCTGATCTCATGATTTAGTTTTTTTATTTTAAATGATAGTCATTACATACATATAATGTCCGGAGGAGACCAGTGATGTTGTTGTAGAATTGGTGAGCCACCGGGGTGTCAAAGTATGAAGGCAACAACGGCATGACCGGAGGCACCGACTTGGGCACTCGGCTAATCTTGTACTCGACGATGCCGGTAGTGGTGGTTTGGTTGAGGATGGACAATGAAGTGGGTGCAGGGTAGTTGCTGACGTAGACATGAGCGGCCATGTAGTAGCGAGCGGGAGGCGCGTTGGCGACCATGAGCACGTCGAGGCTCTGTCCAGGGGCGAGAACCAGTATGTCACTATGGTACGGCGTGGTGTACTCTGCGTCGACGGCTACGATGGTGAAGGTGTGGCCGACAATTCTGAAGAACATATGACTATTCACTGTGGCATTCACCATTCGAAGCATGTACGTCTTGCCCTGGTTGACTCGCATCTTGAAGGTGTCTGCACAATATAGACATATAGTTACTGTTGCAATATATGGTCGTCTGCGTCATTGATCCCCAGTTCCGACAGATGTGGCATGTTGCAGAGATGCGTCCAACCTTACCAGTGTTATATTTTTTACTATACCGGTTTATGTCTTCTTGTAACAGTTGAATATTAATATAAATAGGCCTGTTGTAATGGGTGACACTTTTTTAGTATAATATCATTTCTTCCATCATCTTTTACCTCTTGCCGCTCCACTATTTCTCCTTTTTCTTCACCTTCAGTTCCGGCGACACCAACTTCTTTGCAGGCACATCACAGGAGCTCAAATCTTGACATGGTATCAGAGCTGTTCCCGATCCAACTGAGCTCCTTCTTCTCCATTGCCGTCTGCTACCAGAAGAAACTTTGCCAACCTAAATGGCACCCGTGAGCCCAGGCAGCCCTAGGGATCATTGATCAGGTGGATCTTGTCGCTGATCTACCCGATCTGGTCACCGACGACGCCGAGATCTTCAGAGATCCTCCACATCGAAGTCCCTGCTGAGCTCTGATTCACTTTCTGCTGCGTCGGTTAAGTTTCAACTGCTGTCATTACAAGAAAATTATCATTTTTCGATGAGTAATTTCCGACGGATAAAAATCCATTGCAATTTGCGACGAAAATGTTTGTGACAAAATTTCTGACGGTCACAACCGTCGAAAATAAAAATAATAAATTATCTAATTTATTATATTATTATTTTATTTTTTGATGATTAGGAACGTCGATATTTCCGACGGATAGCCATCCATCGCAAATTCCTACGGAATTTTCGATGGTTGTAACCGTCGGAAATAAAAATAATAAATTATGTAATTTATTATATTATTAATTTATTTTTTGACAATTAGGAACGTCGATATTTCCGACGGATATCCATCCGTCGCAAATTCCAACGGAATTTCTAATGGTTATAACCGTTGAAAATGAAAATAATAAATTTATAATTTGTTATATTGTTATTTTATTTTTCGACGATTAAGAACGTAGATATTTCCGATGGTCATAATTGTCGGTAAATGTATAATAATATAATATGTGAAGTATTTTATTAATATAATTAGCGATAGTTCAAATTGTTGGTAAAATAAAAAGTAAATATTACATATAACTAAATATAGTAAATTTTAAAATAATATAATATAAGGAGTTTATTTTATTAATATAACATATTACCGACGGCTTGGATCGTCGGTAAACTAAAAAAATAAATATTATATATATGTAAGTAATATTTTATTCTTATAATTAAACACTTTCTGACGGTTACGACCATCGGTAACTTTAAAAATAATTAAATATTACATTCATATATATCTTTACTAATTTTCCGACAGTTATGACCATCGGTAATTAAAAATACTCTCTCACCGCTCCTTTTTTCGTTTTCCCGCTTCCCAACTTTCTACCTTATATATATGTATTTTTACTTTCCCACTCTCCACTCTCCACTTCTTTCCCTCTCTCCTCTCTCTCTCCATCTCCTATTTTGCCGGCCCGACCCATCGACGACCTCTCGGCCGGCGACCCTCTCCCTATCGGACGACGGCCCGCCGGCGACCTCTCTCTCTCTCTCGCTCCAGCTCGGCCAGATCTGGCCGCGGGCGAGATCTGGTCGCCAGCGGCCGAATCTGGCCGCGGGGGCCAGATCGGCCGCCAGACCGGCAGCTGGCTGCCGGATCGGCCGCCTGCGGCTGGATCTAGACGCGGGCGGCCGAACTTGCTGCCCGGATCTGGCGTGGGCGGCCGGATCGGCCGCCGGATCTGCCGTGGCTCGACCCGGCTGCCAGGCGGTCAGATTTGGCCGGCCGATAATATTTTTTATTTTTAAAAATTTTTTTGCGACGGTTGCGACCGCCGAAAGATCGACGGTTGTGACGACTGTCGAAAGTTTCGATGGTTTGTGACCGCCAAAAGTTTCGACGGTTTTGACCTCTGAAAGTTTCGACGATTGCACGATCGTCGAAAGTTTCAACAGTTACAGCCGTCAAAAACTTTCGACGGTTGCAATCGTCGGACTTTTCGGATGGTTACAACCGTCGCGCCGGACTTTTCGGATGGTTACAACCGTCGATACTTTCGACGAATTTTTTCCAACCGTCGCAAATCGATTTGCGATGACCATTTTTCCGGCGGATCGATTCCGTTAGAAAAATCGTCGAAAAGTGTATTATCGACGATTTTGGGTTGTCTGTAATCAGCGTTTTTCTTGTAGTGTGTGCTCTGCTTTGCCAGAGATCGTTTCTTCGTGAAGGTCTCGCCATAAGCTCGGGTGATGCAGATCTGGCCGATCCGAGTGTCGACGTTGCTGTAGTCGTCGACGCCCGATCTTGATGCAATCTGGGCATTGATTTCTTTACTCATGCTTTCTCTCTTCGTGTTTTCTTTCATCTCCATAGATCCTTGTTTCTTTTCTGCATGGTGTTCGATCTGATCCGTTTCATCTTGATTCAGTTCTTTGATTTCTTGTCTTGTTCGACTCATCAAAGCCAATTTAGTTTCCTATGTTCTTCATCTTATATTGCACGCCAAGTGTTTGGTTCTTGGCGTCCTCTAATTCTGTCCTCGTTGTGTTTTCTTTCGGCGTCTTTGTCTTCTTCATTTTTTTCTTCGATCGGTTCGTTCTTTTCTTGTTTCCTTCATTTTTCTCTGTTTTCTTCATTCTGGAAACTCGACCTCATCTTTGGCTTTCAATCTATCCAACGGTCTTCGACGGAAGTTCTATTTCAAAGTGATACCTCAGGTCGTCACATGATCGGCGATGGATCGCGTTCAAACGTTCCTCAGGTCGTCACATATTTGGCGATGGATCGTAAGAGTTCCTCAGGTCGCCGCAACGATGAATCACATTTCTCTTCCAACCATTGATCGCTAGGTGTTTGATCGACAATGATGAGATGCGGAGCTGCCTCGCATCTCCTTATCTTCATTTGGATTTCAGTTTGTCTTCATCAGGAGTTGTTCATCTCCAGTTCTTCAAGCGGCCACAGTGAGCATCCAGATGTCCATGTTTCCTTGCAAATGTCTGAAGGATACTGGCAAGCGATGCAGGTGTTCGACGAATGGTTCTGCTACCACAGAAGATGTCTGCATCCATGGTGTCTCTACATCCATGCCGTCTCCAAATTTGTGAGTTGTCGTGTATTACAAGTGTTCGACGGATTACTGCGGCCGATGCTGATGATAGCTTCAAATTGCCACCGTTCAATTTCTTTTCGGTGATGACTTGAGGGGGCGTGTTGCAATATATGGTCGTCCACGTCATTGATCCCCAGTTCCGACAGATGTGCATGTTGAAGAGATGCGCCCAACCTTAGCAGTGTTATATTTTTTACTATACCGGTTTATGTCTTCTTGTAACAGTTGAATATTAATATAAATAGGCCTGTTGTAATGGGTGACACTTTTTTAGTATAATATCATTTCTTCCATCGTCTTTTACCTCTTGCCGTTCCACTATTTCTCCTTTTTCTTCACCTTTAGCTCCGGCGACACCAACTTCTTTGGACTCAAAACTTGACAGTTACAAATCTATTAGCTTCTTCTTGCATTTTGATATATAGTTTTGTAAACAAAGATTAACATCTATATGTTTCATATTTACTTAGTTATTGCGTTGAATAGTGTAAAATCTACGATACATACTTCCTCTAGAACAAGGGAGGAGATCTCCGGGCCGCCCGTTGATGACTGACCATAAAAGGATCCTGCCAAGTGAGCCTCCTTCTCGAGGTCAACTACGTTGTCATTGTACCACTCGCCTGCGTGCATGAAAGAACACATGAACATACGTATCAAGGAAGTATAACTAGCCCATATCATATATTACTGTGAATGTTTCATGGAAGAAATCTTATATACCTAATAGAATGGGTATCTCTTTGTGGGGCTTGGGGAATGGATACTCCTTGGAGCCCTGTCGCGGCCGGATAATAAGAGCCCCGTAGACCGTGGCGCGAAGTGAAGAGGCATGCGAATGCCACCAAAGTGTGCCCTCTTGGCCGGTGATGTTAAATTTGTACGTGAAACTTTTCCCAGGTCGTATCGGGCATTGGGTTATCATGTCGACCCCGTATTGCCAATTGCTTAGGCGTTGTTGTACATCGTGCCTTCATCCAAAACAAGGATCCCTTAATTATAAATTGGCCTACTTTTCATATGCATATATAAATGGTTCTACCTAATTGCATATGAGGTTTAATTTGCGTCAAGGCAAAATACAAGTAGTTCGTGATCTTGATTGATATATACCAGTGGATGCGCAAATTACAAGTAGTTCGTGATCTTGATTGATATATACCAGTGGATGGTTATGTTGTAGGGCGACTGATTGATGACATCAACGATCAAAGTATCCCCTTCGTTAACGTATATCGTCGGCCCCGGCAGTTGACCATTGACTCCGGTGATCGTAGTGCTGTTGCACAAACGTTCCACTTGAAAGTTTCCAACCTCAGGAGGTTCGAAGCGTTACTAAAACAACAGGAGACTAAAGAAGATGCAGTTCGAGGTCGATCGAAAAGCTACCGAATTTTACAAAATCAACCACAAGAATGAATGCATAAGATAATTACATGGAAGGTGTGCTTCACTACTGCAGCCTCTGTCCTTTGATGGCATGAAGTAACTAGGACAACCACTAAAACGACCATCAACCACCACCGCCCCATGGCCAATATACCGGACTTGGAATCAATCAGGTACAGAGGTACTGATAGTTCAAGAAAGAATCAATAAATTTTTATCGTTAGCTCGAGAAGAAGACACATCTTTATGACTTTACAGAGGGAAAATTAGTAACTTGGATGCTAAAAACTGCTGCGATTTGATGCACTATGCAGCCATGGCAGAGCTCTATTTAAAGCTGGTATCGAGGCAACGCCATGCATCCATTTCATACGTAGACGAGTTCAATACTAGGCGAAGAGTTTTATTTATTTAATATATAGCCGCGTCGAGAAATTTTTGGAGAATTTCACGTACCATATTTTAGATCGAGTCATCAATTGCTCTGTAACCACGTTACTCTGTATATTTTGATGGGTCAACGTTATTCCGACGTCAAAAGTTTATTTCTATGCACACATGCACACGGATGAGTCAAATGATATACATATATATATATATATGCATGATATGTTAGAGATTTGATCAAGTTATTCATTATCTATACAAATTGCCAGCAAGAGTTTGACGAATATGTAGAGGTCAGCTCTAATCATATGCCGTTAATTAGTTTTCTCTTCAATCGGTCAATGTACGAATTATATTTTTGCTTTCAATGTTTTGTACATTGGATGTTGAATGATTCATAATGGAATACATGAGTATAGATGAAGAAAACTATTGAAAAAAAAAACAGGAAGAATGGGCGATATTCAGAGTTTTGTTTTTATTTATTAACATTTAAGTTAGTTATTTTAGAAAGGTTTTAATATAAATTAATTGAAAAACGAGGATGATAAATTCTTCTAAAATGTAAAAGACAAATTCTGAAGAAATTTTTTTTTTCTTTTGGGTGATAATTTTTTTTCTCATTTTGCATTTATTCTTATTTTTGTGTGATGTTGAATCTAATCATATGTGGCTAACTCCCTTTGTTTTCTAGGAATGGTTGTGACTTTGAGCTAGTTTTATGACGATGCTGGTATCTTATTTCTTATGCAATATTAGTTCTAATGATAATGCTGAGATGATGGTTAAATTTAGAGCTGCTGTTTATGGAATTGCTAGTGTTGTCTTTTTCCCTTGATGACTATAATCAAAATCAAACCTTACGATGATGTTGTCTAATAGATGAGTGATAGTACGGTGAATGTGTTACATTGTGAAACCGAGAAGTTTCTTTTATGTTGAGTTGTGATATGAGAACTAGCAAGTAGCTATTACTCTTTATATTTGTGGGTTATTAAAAGTCAAGAATGAGTATAAATGTCGAGAGTTGAAGTCTTATGAATAGTGAGTTAGAATGAATGCTGAGGAGTTATATTGTTGTTCAGGACACTAAGAGGTTGTGTCCAAAGTCTTTAACTTATTCATGTGGGAGTATGTCATTTTCGGTATTAATAGAATCCATGAATTGAATCTTTTATAGATTTTAGCAATCATCTAATACAATGACTCTAAAGAATCTTCCATTCACAGGAAACTCTTTTTCCACTACTTTGAATTTTTTTTTTACTTTCTGCATAATTCTTTTCTTGTCCTTAACCTAAAATATAAAAAATATTTGCATTCACATTTCCTGTTAGAAGCTAGACATCTTTCATATATTATGCTACAAATTCATTTTAGTCTTGTTAATACTCATCTATTTAGCATATTTCATTTTGTTGCATTTTTATTTTATATGAACTAATAACTAGTTTGTAAGGTCACATCTAGACTTTCAAATCTTTGATGACACAATACCTCGGGGCGCTCTAGGATTTGCACACTTACGAATTTGTGAAGGCCGAGAATTTTTAAAACTTGTTTGAAACCATTCCTCTCATTTCATAAGTCTTATATTTCACTTGATCCACTTACATCTTGTAGCCCTACAATCATCATGATGCCATTTCCGCTCAGACTCTTAGGGTGCTTATTCAATTGGATCGAGATCACATTTGTATGTTTGGCCTCCCTTATCCCATACCTGACTGCGTTCAATTTATAACCCATGGTTGACCTCATGACTATCTTTCCCTTTTCAAAAAACTATTTTATATCGATCTTAGTCTTGATAATAAATTTCTTGTTGAGAATGACATTTTGGTTTTATTAAAGTAGTATGAATATGATAAATTATAATGAAAAGAAATGTTGAAAATGGAAAGTGAAATCCAACTGACACTACAAGAAAAACTCCAATTTCCGACGATTCTTTTCGACAGACGTAAATTCGTCTGAAGTACCGACGGATTTTTTGGCAGATTGAAATATCCATTAAAATTATCGTTGGATAACTTTTCGATGATTTTAACAGTCTAAACTTACGACGGTTGAAAATTCGTCGAACTTTTCGTCGAAAGTTTCGATGATCGTAACCGTCAAAGATATTAAAATCGGGCGATCAGTTTCCATGCTGGTTTTTCGATGGTTCAGTCCGTCGAAAGTTTGACGGTTCACGTATCCGTCAAAACTTTCAGTGATCTTAGCCGTCGAAATATCTTAACGTTAACGAGTTATCTATATTTTCACTTTCGACAGTTTCGGCCGTCGAAAGTTGCGACGTTACACGGAACCTTCGATATTTCAATGGTCGGACCCGTCAAAATGTTAACTCATTTTAATTATAATTTAAATGTTTTCGACGGTTCTGACCGTTGAAAGGGAAGATTTATAATTTATATAAGTCTATTTCACTTGATATATAATATTATATATTTCGACAGTTAAAATCGTCGAAAGTTTCGACGGTTTGGAGAACCCTCGAATGTTTCGATGATTCATTCAGCGATTTTGACCGTCTGAATTTGAATTAATATTTTATTGTCTTTACCTACATTCCGACGGTTCCGACTATCAGAAATGGACTATATAAATATCCGACACCATTGTCACCATTTCGGTTTCCCTCCCTTCTACTCGATCGCGAGCGATCTCCGGCGGCGACCTCTGTTCGACGTCCCGGCATCCGCGCTCCGCCGCCGCCTGCGCTCACGACCCGGCCGCCGGCGCCTGTGATCTAGACCCGCCGCCGCCTACAATGCTCTCGCGACCTGCCGTCGTTTGAACGATCGAAGCCGTCGTGCGCCGCTAGCAGCTCGACCTGCCGCCTCTGCAACCTCCGTCTCTGCAACAGGTACGCTTCCCGGCCCCATCCTCCGGCCTCTCTCCTAGCCTCCGCCCTCCGTCTCCCATGGCGGCAGCTAGATCTAGCTGCGGCCAGATCTTTTCTTTTCTTTTTTTCAATTTTTGAAGTCTATAAGCAACTCATTATGTTCATCTTGATATATAGAGATCATAAGCAACAAAGTATTTAGCCAGTGATTCTTTGTCTTCTAAGTATATAATAATTTCATTATTAGCATGAATGAGAAGTGATATTTTAGTGGGGATCTTATAAGTGCAAAAGAACATGTAGATCGAGTCCAATTTGGATAATGCGTACATGCTTTCAGTTAGGATTTTAGTGCGAGAGAAATTATGTATTGAATCAAGTTGTACAAGCATAGACTTTTGGGGATCCATTTCACAATAGCAGTACTATCGACCGATAACCACAAGCTTCTTGTATGTTAATATATTTTATTTTTTCGTACAGCACTTTAATTTCTTGCTTGAGGAGCTTTGTGAGGTTTCTCCTTTCGACAACTTTGAAAGTGTAACAATGCAAAATTTGAGTGTATCATAAATTTGGTCTTTATATGTTTTGTTGTCTTATGTTTGATTTAAATGCAGGTTTTTGAAATTACTTTGTTGTCTCTGTCACTCCAAACGACGCAAGTTATTTATTTTTAAGTCATTACTATTTATATGTGTTGACAACGAAATATGAATTCTATTTATTTTAGTAGTTATTAAATACGTAATTTTTAAATTTCTTACTTTAGATTTCATTCTTTAGTTCTTATTTGTTATTTTATAGTGCAAATATGATTACTTTTACTTATATAGTGTTTATCATGTTTGTGACTAGTTCAAATTAGTATTTATTTTTAGTTCATATTAGTGTTTATGATTTTCCAGATTAGTTTTAATTACTATTTATGATGTTTCTTCGATATTTTATTTAAAGTTTAATATGTGAACCTTTGTAGTGATTGTCAAATTTTGCTTTTTTTTACACATAAATCCTTATTCTTCTGTATGCCTCTTATTATAAAATTTTGAATATTTAATTAGTATAACTTGCAATAATGCAGAAATTATCTTATACTTGAACGATCGTCGTTGGATATACAATAGAAATAATCCTGGTCGTAGAGGTTTGACACAAGAATTCATAGATGGCGTTGATTATTACACTAGTGTGATTTGTCAATCTTTGCAATTTCAAGAGGGAACAATTAGGTGTCCTTGCTTGAAATGTCTTAGCACAAAGTTACAAATGATAGAGACAATTAAGGTTCACTTATATAGAAGGGATTTCAAACCAAATTATTGGCAATGGGACGATTTAGGTGAAGGATCACCTTCAACAAGCGTACCAAATCAAGGTATCCATTTTGTCGATCCTCATGAAGGATTTACTTCACAATACGAACAACTAGTTTATGACGCAACTGCAATTGAGTATGGGAATATTAGGTTTGAGTAAGATGAAGAGACAACAAATCCAGAAGCAAAAGATTTTTTTGAGTTACTAAATGCTTCGAGCCAACCCTTATGGCCCGGGTGTGAAAGTCTTCAATGAGTACAAATCAAAGTGCGAAAAAGCGAAAGCAAATCGAGAATATGACCAGGGAGCATGCTTGCATTCGGGTGGATGTGTATCCACGAGCACGATTGCCAAGAAAATGGTAAAGTCTTTCAATATTGCGTGGACAAAATATTATATTTTATTTGACATTTTTAACTGCAGGAGAAAGAGACGGGTAGACCTCCTACTCAGGACGAAATATTTCTTCGAACTCATCAGAAGAAGGACAAAGAATGGGTTTTATCGTTTGCTCGGGAGACATATGTCAGTAAATCTACTTGCCTCTTTTTTTAAAAAAATTCAAGTAAATCTATAAGATAGCAAATTCGTCATTATAAATAATATAGTTGATTTATCCTTTTTTTTAATTTCAGGAGGGTTACAAAACAAGTGAAGTCGAGCACATTACGCAAGCCACATAGGAAGAGACAACACCGCTGACCCCAAGACAATTTTGACGGACCACGTCTGGGTTAAGAAGGGTCGCATTTACAGCCTCAGATCTTCTGTTAGTAGTGTAGATATTGAATATGGTCGTAAATCGATATTAGGTTCCTCTGGTCAAGGTATCCAATAAATGTTTGACTTGATCAGGCAAGAGATCAGGCAAGAGGTTACCCATGAAATTAGAAAGGAGTTCGAAGAACGTGAGCGTCGTTCGAAGAAAGAGATGAAAAAAATGATGCATGACATGATGCGGGGCGAATTCGACGATGAGGACGATTTAGTACTATAGATTCTTTGTGTTGTGTTGCGCTATCTCACTTCCCCTAGTTGATAAGATTCTGCAAATTTGTTCTACAAAACTCACACTCTCTCCATCCTCTTTGTGTTGTGTAGTGATGAGGTGCCTTGCGAAAAGGTGGAATTGCAGGATATCAAGTTATTGAGGTCCGACGGGGAAGGCGAGACCACATCTTCTTGTTCCCATGTGTACGGAAGCTACTCGGGCTCTGAAATCTCGAGTCCATGTCTGACATCATCGTAATTATGCTTTTGCTTACCATCTATTGACCTTATTATGGAATTGGACATTATGCGTTTGAATGTTGTTACATTTGTGTTGTGTTGGACAATTGTTATGTGTAGGATTTGTGTTATGATGTTTGGACATTTTATTTCTGTCTTTTATTTTAATGTTTCCGACGGTTAGAACTGTCGATAATCATCGATATGTATTTAATTTTTTTGATACTTATCGACGGTTCTAACCGTCCGTCCAAACATAAAGACAGTCTTAGCCGTCGATAAACATCCACGGTTATAACCGTCCAAAGTTAACGACGGTTTGAGCTGTCAAAACTCAACGATTTTATCCATGGCTCAAACCGTCGATCTAAATTTTTGACGATTTGAACCGTCGATACATATCGACGGCTTAAACCGTCTTAAATCTTCAACGGTCGACGGCCGCGCCCGCCAGCTGGACCGTCGAAGATGTCGACGGTTCAGAGATAACTGTCGCAAATCATTTGCGATGCATCATTTTCACATGGACGCTATCCATCGAAAAATCCGTAAATGTCATTTTCGACGGTTCTCGACAAATTACAAACGATTCTGACCGTCTATAATTGGCTATTTTCTTGTAGTGTTACTCGGCATACTTACACAAGTTTATTGAGACTTTTCTTTAAAATTACAAATACATCTTTTTTTTTGCTAAAAGGTATGGAATAATAATGCAGGCTTCTCATATGAATATAAACTAGGTTGGGTTAGAAATTTAGGTATTGACATTTTTTATTTATGTTAGATTTTACTCTGATCTATAAACTGATTATTCAATTATTATTCTGATATCCCTAAATTTATATAGTCAAAATATTGGCTTCACTTAAGCAAAATTAGATTTTAGTTTTTTTAATATACTACAAGAAAACTGTGCAATTTTTACGGACAATTCCGGACGGGCTAACATTCTACGACATTTCCAATGACGAGAAAAATCCTTTTGAAATGCCGACGATCATAATGCTTGTCACTCATTCCAAAGACTAACCCCATCGTTAATTATATTCATAATAACATATATTAAAATTTTAATATAATCATACAATCAATATTAAAATCTTAATCTTTCCGACGGTTCTAAATGTCCGTAATTAGAATGAGAGAAAGGGAGAGGGAGAAAGAGAGAGTGTGTGACAGAGGGAAAGAAATAGGCGAAAAAAATTTAATATTAAAGTTTTTTATGGTTCTATCTTTTGAAATTTCAAGTGTGTCAATCAATAATTTAAGTATAATAAGATATATTATAATAAACTCTCAAGTATCACCATCACTTCCGAGAGTCTCTCCCTCTCCCTTATCTCTTTCTCTCCTCCTATCTCACAGCTCCATCGACCACACCCTCTCTCCGATGAAGGCATAGGTGGCTCTTGTCACAATCCCGATTTAAACAGTAATTTAAACTAGAGTTCGCGACTAATTACGAATGATCAAACGGAATTAGGAAGATGATGCAATTTTTTTATAACATAAGAATGAAAGTATAGTACTAAATAATTTACAAACTATGTGATGATATGAGAAAACCAACTTTTTTAAGTTTTACATTTAACAAAGTCACCTTGCCTTCTTATAAGTTACAAAATAACACATATATATTATACATTACAAACTCTCTCAACATTCCAACAAAAAGGACACGAGAGTAACAACTCCCCTCATTACCTTAACATCAAAACACCTAAACCCTACTAATACTATAAGCTCCCACGATCCAAAAATCTATACTTATTTAAAAAATATTAGAAATAACATTATGATCAAAATAGCTCAATAAGTTAATAATTCATAGCCTGTGTATTATCAACTAATCAATTCGAAAAGATATAAAAACACAAGCAATAATCATAATAATAAATAAGTATTTTCATACATTTGATAATTACATATACAACATTTTAATCAAAAGCATCACTCTCAATTTGCAATCATTAGTTAGACATATTGAACATATGAATGAGAATGCAACACTCTCATATGAATGGACAGATTACCAACTGACCAGTGGTCCATAGGTGCACTATAGAGGTGACTCTTATCGTGATCAACGATGTAGCACTTAACTCCATTCTACCTATCCTTTTCGGAGAACATATCATATAACGATAGGTGGATTCTAAAGGTGACTCTCACTATGAGTTCTCACGATGTAGCACTATCTACATGACAACTTAACTCCAATCTACTCATCTCATTTTTTAGGAACACGACAATGATTAGACTTTAGAGGTGACATTGAACTCCAATCTACTCTCTTCACGATATGTAGAATTTAGCTCCAACTATTAAACATGCAAAAAAAATTATACCAAATGCATTCCAACTTTGACGTTTGTTCAGCGATACTCTTTAACTTCACTTTATAACATGAATGCGCTTTATCTTATAATTTATTTTACATAATGCCCTTCCGATCGGGCAGGCAGCTCCGACGGCTTCCCCTCCCTCTCCCTCTCTTCTTTCTCAAGTCCACCCACCCTACGGTTAGATCTGACTGCCCTAGCCCCCGGTGGCCGGATTGGCCGCCCTACGACCAGATCCGGCTACCCTTGGGGCCCTGGTGGCTGATTTGGCCCCCTGGCTGCCTACCACTTGATTGGCCCCCTGGCGACTGTTCCGTCCACCCTTGGCTCTTGGTGGCCGATCTAGGTCGCCTTCCTCTCTTGATTCTAGCTACCAACAACTCCGGTGGGCCCGCGCCTCTAACAACACCCTCTCTCTCTCTTTGTAAGATTGGCCACGGCCAAATTTTATCGTGGATCCGGTTGGAGGCGTCCGATTTTATTTTATATTTTTAAAAAGTTTTTCTGATGGGACCTGTCGGAAACTTCCAGGGGACACCTGTTGGAACGTCTGACGGCTAAGTCCCATCGAAAGTTCCGACATTATGCGCCCTTAAGAACAGAACAACCAAAGCCACTATCATTTTTTACTATTCAATGTAACATTTTTGTATGATTAATTTTTAGAAGTCTTGATTGATATATTTTACTTTTTGCGTGAAATCATATTTTATTCATAATAGAAAATATATCCATATTTATTTGTATTTGAATTCTAAAAAAAAGGAATGCACTAAAGTAGAGACAAAAGTAAAAAATCCAAAACCATTTGATGATCACATTTCATAGGGGTAAAGGTACTTCAGGTCGAGTCTAATTTCGATTCTAAAAATCATTCGTTACTTTTTAGATTATTTTTTAAAACTTTAAAAATCACCCTAAAATCATTTTAAAATAACCACCTTCTAGGGCCAATTTTTTCGGATCACTATTATAATAAAATAAATTTATTAAATATATATATTAAATTAAAATTAATATACATATATTTAATTTTATAACTGAATATAGGATGTGAGTTAAAGTGATTTGGATCGGGTCAATTTTTCGATCGAAAAAATTATCCACTATTTGTTTAGTCAAATTTCCACGTTAAAAAAATCACTCTAAACTTATTTAGAAAAATTCATCCCCTGAGGATCTATTTTCTAGGACCCCTATTCTAGTAGAATAATATTTTTAAAATATAATAATAAAAGTAATATAAATATGTTTAATTTTTATAACTATAGGATGTAGTAATAGAATTATTAAATTAGAGAATCTAATGTGATAAGAACATATTAAATTGGGTCTGGAGATGTCGTTGTTGCTCTGACTTGGATGCCGACGGTTAGATCTGGTTGCTGCAACTCGGACACAATTGAGGGTACTCAGATTTGGAACCAACTAAGAAGATAGAAAGGGAAGAAACGGGAGAGGGGAAAGGGGGAAACAAGTGGGTGTAAATAGGAAAAAAGGTTAAACCTTAATTTTGTAAATATTATAATAATAAAAATATTTAGAAATTAATGAATTATTAAACTTACCTCTTAAGACGTTACTAATCCATCTCTTTTTATGACGATTTATAAAACGTGATTAATTATCTTCATTTTAATACGTTTCTATAAATTGAGATGTTACTAATAATCTTAATTCTTGTAGTGAACTTAGTTTAGTAATAAATTTGATTTCCATATATGTTAAGTGCTCAGCACCTACATTTTATCCATATATATATATATATATATATATATCTTTTATTAATAATTTAAGAATAAAAAATATAGTTCAAATCATTAATTATAATTATATTTTTTAAGATTTTATCTACACGGTAACAAATATAATCATTTTCTATAACTTTTATAAAACCATCTTTATAATTTTACAAATTTTTGTACATTAATATTATAAATAATAATAAATATAATAATTTTCTATAACTTCTTATGCTACAAAATTACTTTTTCCTCCAAACTATTACTAAAGACACACTCATTTTTAAAGGGTAGCACCATCATAATCATCATTCGTTTCATGATGAATAGTGGACATTGACGGATATGGGTGCCAATGGGTGCACGCGTGTCATGGGGCATTTCCCGTGACATGAAGTGTGAAGTCTCGCGGCACTAGTGCCGCTCAACTTATAGCCCTCGACCGCTTAGCGCCGAAAACATGGAATACATGCAGCCGCCCCGCACTGCGTAATATTGCGGAGTACCAAGTTATCCGCCCTTATGGCATTTATCTTGTAAGGCCGTCCTTATGAATGGCCAAGTATGTGACGTTCCCGTAGGGTACGTCTTTTGCATCTTCAATATGTAACAAGACTCCTATACCTACGGTACACTGGGAGGAGTTCACTAGTGCCTTCCGAGGTCCAATTGTATGTTATGTTTTATCATATTTAATACAAGTAAGCTTTCTTTTAATTCTAGTGTCATGGCCTTGAGCGTGGGGTGTCAACCCACATCGGTGTCCCTTCGTGACGTCACGTGATCCCTTCGTCGCCCCTTCGGACTTTAAGCGCCCAAGCGCCTACATTAGTGCCGCAACGCGCTAATGCCACAGTCTCATGACGAGTAGTCCGACACTCTAGTCATGTCCGTGATTGAATGCCTATATGAACGACTCTCGGCATAGTCGTCTCGACCATAAAACTTCCGCTGCAAACTCAAAACAGGCTTGGCTAGGTGCCTATCCGCCTAGTCGCCGCACGTGATCTAGTATCCGAGAATGACCCACCCCGTGACAAGTGGTATCAGAGCAGTTCTTCCTGCTCGGATTACCCAGCGACGATGACTCGCTTGTGTCGTCGCAACGTGCCTTGGCGTAGAAAATGTGCTTCCGCTCAAATAATGCATCATGCCCAGGGGCATGACAACGAGGAATGGTCTTTGATCTTGGACGCCAACGAGGTCTTTGATCTGGTACCATGGTCTTTGATCGTGGACGCCAATGAGGAATGCATGGCAAGCCTCCTCGCCGCACGCCCAGTCGTGCCCCGCAGCATGTTCCTCATACACCCGTGTCGTGTCAAGGAACATCCGTCATGCATCATGATGACGGATTGATCGCCCCGCCTAACCGGGACGGTCATGCGTCGCTCACTCGAGCAGATCAACCACCCCAGGTATACAGTCGGGAATTCTGAAGTGTCGCGCTGCGTCAAAGAGTGGTCATATGCTCCGCATGATGGTCTTGCGCTGCTCATATCATGAGATCGCTTACACGAGCGTTGTGTAACTCGAAGGACCCGTGTCACATTCAGGGACTGTCGGTCATGCACTATCATGACGACCTGGCGCTGCTCGGTATTTCGTGACGTCGCATCGCATGCCCAGTCATGCAACGTGAAGTGCACAACCGCTTCACGGGAGAAGTTGGCTTAAAGACAAATATCAAGGTTCATGGTTCCCTTTCGGCCAAATAATATCAACCTTTCGGCCAAGGAGCATCAATCACAAGCATCTTGTCGTGTCGCAGCATTGCCTGCCACGCCACGATGACTTTCGGGAATGGAGCAAAGCGTTGATTACTTGCAAACACTCGCGGACGAGCTGTCAGCCTTGCCTGCCTCGTCAAGTGTCGCCCTGCAAGCGGCGCGATGTCATCCATCAAGGAGTGGGATGAACCTGATGCATGCCAACGCAAATCGACGCATCAACTCAACGACCAATTTGGCAAATGGTCTGAGCGTCGAGCATCGGCGAACCTTGGCATGCTGCTGTCAAGCGTTCTGCCGTCAACCGAAGGAAGGAGTGCCATTTCCTTTCGGACATCGCCTCGAGTAATCGAAACGGCCTCCAAGGATCGCAATGCGAAGGTTTTGAAGGACACATCGACGATGTCGTCCCTTCGAATGGAGATGGAGGTAATGTTGGGAGCTCATGCCACGAGTTCACCAACCGCAGTCCGCTTATCTAAGCGGAGCGTCTTCACAAGCATACGCATGGATCAGTGAAGGCCCGGAACGGCTACTCTTTCGCAAGGGTCAAGCCGCCCGGTGGACGAGTATGTCAAAGGTGTATGATCTAGGATGACAAGCACAGTGACATTACTTTGTCCAAGGTGCGAACGAACGAGCATCTAAGGTGCATCTCTTCATGAACGAGCACAATGATCTCGCCCCGTCCATACCCCAAAGGGATTGTCAAAGCTTCAAAGGAGGTCCCAGGATCGGAAGAAGGCATATCCCAAGAACCCTGCAAGATGTGGCAAACTCAGGATGGCGTTGCCATCGTGACAATATAGAATGTGGCAAACATACATCCCAGACATGGGACAGAAGAGGTGGCAGTTCATCAATTATGCAAGCCCTGACAAGTTGGGACTGGAGGTCAAAATCGCATTGTTCAGCATCGGTCAGATGGGCATGTTGAAGGAGGAAGTGAAAGGAATCACCGAGCTCCGCCTACAGTGTTCCTAGGAGGATGAAGACCTAGTGTTGGCGCTCTTCAAGTAGAGGGGTTAAGAAGCTTTGGATTAGGAAGGAGTTGGAACGACCGGATCGTCCAACCTCCGCTCACTAGTCGACGTTGCCAAAACAATCGGGACAAGTGCCATACCACCAAAGCCCTTGGGCAAGGGCAATGGTGGGGGATAGAAGCTCAAGTCGCAAGGAGGGCAGCCTAAGGTATTTAAAATCATGTAGCTGCAGATAGATCTGTAGGATATCAATGAGACGTGTCATCTGGGAGAAAAGCAGCACTCGATGACCAGCTCTCTGTAATTTCGGAAGTAAAAGATCAAGCAATTCAAACTTTCCTGACGCTCTCACAATCTCCTCCTTCTGCCACATATTGTAATCTCCAACAAAGAGATAAGGATGGTTGCAACATTTCCTTAGCTGCATTGACAGGTTCTGGAGACTTTTTTATTTCATTCCTGAATATCATAATGGCAAAAAATTTGTATTAGTTACAAACAAAATGCATGCCGAAGATAAAGATCGTCCATCGAAGCAGGAGAAGCGAGTCGAACCACAGACACATGTGGGGAGACCCTCATCGTCGCTCACTATAGCGATTGTGAGTGGACAAGGTGCGGAATGTTATACCAAAGAACCTTGCTCCACCTCAAACCGTCGAGATATATCTTGTCCACCAAGGATAAGGTGGAGCTGTTCTCAATGCTCGACGAACGAAGGACTCAACGTTGCAGCCATCTGCAACTTGGAGATAGTGAGTTGAACCAAAAGGGAACGTGGGGAGACTCTCGTCGCCCACTATGACGACTTGGATGGACAAGACATGAATTGTTAGATCAAAGAACCTTGTCCCGCCTCAAGACTGCCGAAACATCAGGTGATCACCAAGAAGGAGGTGATCCTGCGCTTTTCGTTCGGCAGAGGGATGGAAGACTCTACGTTGCAATCATCTGTAACATAGAAACGTTGAGTCAAGCCCACAAAGAGACCTGAAGCGTCCCAAAGTATCCGTGGGAAGACTCTCGTCGCTCATCATAATGAACCCAGGCACTCGAAGCAGGCAAGCTACAAGCATCGACATCGAAGAGCTTGTGCTGTTTCAAGCCGTGAAAATTCAAGAATGATCATCGAGGGTGAGATGGTCCCATACTTTGCATTCGACGGAAGGGAGACCTTATGCTGCGGCCATCCGCAATATGAAGGCAGTCATGCAGGTCGAATGACGAGACTCTTCATCGTGTTCTACACGACCCTGAGACAACTCTTCTCCGCGCTATTCCTGAAGACATACAAGAGTTGTTTCACCTCCAAAGAAGCCAAACCACACAAGTTGACACTGCGAAGTCGAAGAGAAGTGAAGCCAACAGAGACTTGATGGACGGATAGTTGCTTGATGAAGTCAGACCGCACATGGCGGACTCCACTGGCGCTGCACAAGTGATGACCCCGGATTGGACGAAGGATCAGCGAGCGAAGCAGACCTGAGGAAGGAGTCCTCAGTGAGACCCCAAGGAGCGGACATTCCTGGCGTTGCGTGATGCTGGTGAAGTTGAAGTCAAGGCAAAGAAGGCAGAATTGAATGAGACAAGCGAAGTCAATACTCAAGTCGAAGGCCCCGAGGAAGCCCGGACAGCGGCGTCGGGGGCGTCGTCAACTTTGGTGGGGGAGAATGTCACGGGGCGTTTCCCGTGACACGAAGTGTGAAGTCTCGCGACACCAGTGCCGCTCAACTTACAGCAGCGAGAGCATCATAGTTTACATGGTCGGAGCTACAGTCCCCATATCTGTCTCTACTCTTTCTGTAATTGACTCCCTCCCGAGCGAGTTTGAGAAAACGAAAAGCAGCGGCGCGTGGAGGCTTTCGAGCGCTCCTTTTCCCTTGAAAGGTCTTCCACTAGTGGCTGAGGGATATGAATCTGGATCCCGAAAAACCTTAATCCGAAGGAACAATTCACCTATAGCCCTCGGTCGCTTAGCGCCGAAAACATGGAATACATGCAGCCGCCCCGCACTGCGTAATATTACGGAGTACCAAGTTATCCACCCTTAGGGCATTTATCTTGTAAGGCCGTCCTTATGAATGGCCAAGTAGGTGACGTTCCCGTAGGGTACGTCTTTTGCATCTTCAATATGTAACAAGACTCATATACCTACGGTACACTGGGAGGAGTTCACTAGTGCCTTGCGAGGCCCAATTGTATGTTATGTTTCATCATATTTAGTACAAGTAAGCTTTCCTTTAATTCTAGTGTTATGGCCTTGAGCGTGGGGTGACAACCCACATCGGTGTCCCTTCGTGACGTCCCGTGGTCCATTCGTCGCCCCTTCGGACTTTAAGCGCCCAAGCGCCTACATTAGTGCCGCAACGCGCTAATGCCACGGTCTCGTGACGAGTAGTCCAACACTCTAGTCATGTCCGTGATTGAATGCCTATAAGAGCGACTCTCGGTATAGTCGTCTCGACTATAAAACTTCCGCTGCAAACTCAAAACAGGCTTGGCTAGGTGCCTATTCGCCTAGTCGTCGCACGTGGTCTAGTGTCCGAGAATGACCCCGTGACACGCGAACCCACTTGAGTACCAACGTAGCAGAAATTACCACTTTCTCCATGGTTTGACACATTATGCCACCCTCGAGAGTTTCACAGATCGAGCCCGTGATTGTTGGCCTTTTTTTATTGCATTTTAGCTTCCTAAGCTCTTTTATTATTTTATTTAATGTTTATATTACTTCTTTAAAATTTTATTTTCCCAATCTAATGTTAATTGGACTTGAGATCAAAATTATCAAAGGTTATTTGAATATATAATGCTTTGATTTATGTTTACAAAAATATTCAATTTTATATCATAATAATTAAATAATTTATAAGTTATATATATACATTTAATAATTATTTTATTTCATTTCCATAAATATTTTTACATAAATAAAAAATTTAATTTAATAAACAATAATGTGAAATAATATCTTGAAAAGTGATTTTCATTAGGAAAATATACTTATAATTATTTTTTATTTTAATTATCTCATTGTATAATTTTACATTAAAATTACTATTTAATCCTATTTTCTTTATCATGGGGAGAATACATTTCCCCACTCGAGTATATACTTTTTAATATCAATTCATATTTAAAATGTTTTGAATATGTCTAATTATATATGTGTATATATAGAATTAAAATTAAAAAATTCTTGTTTATTTTAAAAAATCATTGTTTAAAAATATTTTTTTGTGTGACAAATGTTAAAACTGAAAAAATAAATGTACAAAATTTCATATTTCATATTGATAAACATTTTTTTAAAATCTTATTATATGTGAACCCTAAAAGAGGTAGTACAAACATTAAACCATATATATATATATATATATATATAACAAAAATAATCATAATAGTTATATATATATCATATTAAATTGACCGTCATGGAGAAAAAATAAATAGAAGTAAAGACAAAGTAAAATGTACAAAAATTGTACATATATTTATACATGAAATCGGATAATACAATTCACATATAACTTTACAACTCGCCGGAATTTAACTGAAAAGACAATGACATTTGGTGATAAGCAAAAATATATACAATTGAGTACAAATCGATCAGAATAATAAACAATTGAAAGAATAAAACAATGGTATTTTTTGTGTGAAAGACGTCTGCGTTGGTAATTTGCAGTTCTGATTCAGGACGTCCTTCCTAGCATTTTGGGTAATTGCGTGGCGGTGGAGGGAGGGTGGAGTCTGGCGTTCCCCCGTCTTCCACCTCAAAGGCCATGGCCATCCCTTTCGGCAAATGCGCATCGAGATGACAGTGCATGAACCAGACACCTGGGTTGTTGGCCACAAACCTGATGGCCGCCCATCCGCCCCGCGGCACGGCGATGGTGCTCCGAACTTGTGGGTTCACCAAATTGTAGCTCTTCACCGCCGTGGCCGCGTCGTAGTTGCCGAATCCCTGCGCCAGCACATAAAAGTTGAAGCCGTGTAGATGGATGGGATGCCCCTCGAGCCCGTTCAACGCCGTATCCTGCAGCACCATCTCTACTGTCGCATTGTACTTGAGCTTCTTCAACCTCGTCGCCTTCTCCGTAGGGAACAGCGCGAAGTTCTGAAGGTTGTCTAGGCTCGTGTAGTCGAACTCCAAGGGAGGACGGTCGGGGAAGTCGGTGGTGTACACGCCCTCGACGCCGTAGTGGTAGGCCTCGAGGAGTGACATCTTCGTGGGGTACACGAATGAAACGTTGTTCAAGCTCGCGGCGATCGCTTGGATGGGCGACGTCCGGTTGCACTGCGGCTGGTCCGGCGCGCATGGGTAGCTGCCCATTCCTACTGTGATGAACATGCGTTCGTCGACATGCTGGGGGACAGTCGGAGATCCTGTCCGGAGGAGGCCGGTGATGTTGCTGTAGAACTGGTGAGCCACCGGGGTGTCAAAATATGATGGCAGCAATGGCATGACAGGAGGCACCGACTTCGGCACTCGGCTGGTCTTGTACACAACGATGCCGGTAGTGGTGGTCTGGTCGAGAATGGACAACGAAGGGGGCAAAGGATAGTTGCTGATGTAGACGTAGGCGGCCATGTAATAGCGAGCGGGAGGCGCATTGGCCACCATGAGCGCGTCGAGGCTCTGGCCGGGGGCGAGAACCAGTATGTCACTATGGTAAGGCGTGGTGTACTCTGCGTCGACGGCTACGACGGTGAAGGTGTGGCCGGCGATTCTGAAGAACATATGACTATTCACTGCGGCATTCACCATTCGAAGCATGTACGTCTTGCCCTGCTTGACTCGCATCTTGAAGGTGTCTGCACACAATATGGTTACGGATGTATTAGAGCTTCTGTTTAATTTGTTTGTGATGCATATATGTTTATATAAAACAAAGATTAACATCTCTATACGACATATATATTGAATATATAGTTTTGGTTGAATATATAGTTTAAAAAATTGATGATACACTTACTATCTTTAGAACAAGGGACAAGGTCTCCGGGCCTCCCGTTGATGGTGTACGAGTTAGACTGACCATACAAATCTCCTTCCAAGTATGCCTTCTTCTCAAGGTCCACCACGTTGTCGTTGTACCACTCACCTGAAGGGCATTAATATGCATATATGAGTGCACTCGCAAAAAAATAAACGATAAATATCTATTTTACCTTTGTTCATAAATGCAATATTGCAAATATTTGATCAAGTAATTAAGAATATATATGTGTACTATAATACCTAACAGTATTGGGATCTCCTTGTGGGGCTTGGGAAACGGATAACCTTTGGACCCCTGCCGTGGGCGAATAACAAGAGCCCCATAGATCGTCGCACGAAGGGCCGAGGCATGGGAATGCCACCACAACGTGCCCTCTTGCCCCGTGACGTTAAACTTGTACGTGTAACTATTTCCAGGCCGTATGGGGCATTGGGTTATCAACTTATCATGTCCACGCCGTCTTGCCAATTGGTCAACCGTTGTTGCACGCCGTGCCTTCATGATGCATAAACAAGTTCAGTTTTCAGAGTGCATGTATATTTTCTTCATAATTACTAATACTATATATATAAACAGAGAAAAGATTTATTAATTAATCTTGCTCGATATATGTATATGCATGCATACCAGTGGATGGTTATGTTATAGGGCGATTGGTTGATAACATCAACGATCAAGGTATCCCCTTCGTTAACGTATATCGTCGGCCCCTGCAGTTGACCGTTGACTCCGGTGATCGTGGTGCTGTTTCACAGACGTTCCACTTGAAAGTTTCCATCCTGAGAAAGTTTCAAGCGTTAATAAAACAGGAAGCTGGAGAAGATACGTATTTGCTTTTGAGAACAAGCATGATGAGTCCATATGATAATTACATGGAAAGTATGCTTCACGACTGCAGCATATGCCCTATAATTGCATGAAGCAAATAGAGCAACCACCAGAACCATTAACCACCACCGCGTCGCCATGGCCAAGAAACTTGATTCCGATCAGATTGTGGACGAAAGAATCGATGAATCCGATCGTATCTGAAACTGGAGAAATCAAACAATTCTGGGATGCTAGACGAAGACTTCTGCGATTTGATGCACTATGCAGCCATCGCGAGGTTCTATATTTATAGCTGGTCGCGAAGCAGAACGTATCCATTTACATAGACGAGGTCGTAACTTTGCGAAGACTTTTGTTTATTTAATAGCCGCGTCGAGAAAATTTTGGAGAACTGTTCTTTACGTAGCATATCTCAGATGGTCAATTCCTCCGTCACCACGTTTCCTTTTATATATTAATGGGTCAACACTATTCCGATTTCAGAAAACGTATGCACACGGATATGAATTAAAAGGTGGTTTATGACTTTATGCATGATATACTCAGATTTGATGAAGTTGTCATGTATCTTATTACTGATAAATATTTGGTCAAGGTTCCGAAAGGTCAGCTCTAATTAATTGTTCTCCTTGGCCAATATATCGATTATATTTTTGCTTTTATTATTTTCTACGCACATTGGAGCTTTAAAGATTCAAAATGGAATAAAGGAATATAACAACAACAACAACAAAGCCTTATCCCACTAGGTGGGGTCGGCTACATTGATCATACGACGCCATTCCGCTCATTCGTTGATCCATGTTCATGAGATTCAACAGGATTTTACGCTGACTGTCGGGACCTAACACAACCCTCCTCCTTTATCCGGACTTCTATAAACCAAATGCATGTTAATAAATTTATAGAAATCAATTGGATATTATTCCCTAAATTACAACTCCATTCTAGTCATCCTTTTACTTTTCGAGAAAAATGAAGATAAATTACATCATTAGATAATATGAATTTTTCATTCAAATAATTTTAATGATGAACAATTCACAAACAATAATAGATATCATCAGTTATCAGATTTATAATTAAAGATTTCACAATAATGGAAGTACCTTAATTGTTCTTAAAAGAATCTTACTTAAAAAGGAGGCATACTTTCTTCGAAAGAAATAATTTGATGATATAATTGTGTGTTAGTCTTGCTTATTGTTTGTATAAACAACATACTTTGACATTCTAGCAGTTCCTCAAAAATAATTCCAGCCACATATGAATGCAGTACATATGTAACTTTTCAATGACATCATGATTCTGCAGCATGTATTATTTTCCTCCTGTTGATTTTCTTGTTATTGAACTTCCATGCACAAGAAATTACCTTCAGTATAACAAAGACAATGAGTACTTTTCAGCTTTTGCTGAGAACAAAATAATTTATATTTTGCTAGGAACATTAGAAGGACAAAATATTATCTGAACATACCATGCAGATGAGATGCAACACTCCCATTACGAACAAGTTCACAAACCAGACATCTTTTGCTTCCTTCAATGCATATGCCAATTAGCTTGACAAGATTGTGATGATGGAGTCGACTAAGAATTTCGATTTCTGCAATGAACTCACGTCCACCATTACGATTCCTCTTTGTCAACAACTTAACAGCAACTTCACTTCCATCTTCCAACAAACCATGATAAACACAACCAAAACCACCTTTGCCTAATATTTTCTTCGGGTTGAACTGGTCAGTAGCCTTCTCAATTTCAGACAAGGAAAAAGTTTTCACAGTAGGACAAATAGCCATTCTTAAGGTGAAGGATGCAGAATGTGAGCTTGTCATACTAAAAGACAAAATGGACCGAAAGTCTGTATCATAAAGTTCATATCACAGTTAGTTCGGCTTTACTTGATGAGAAATTGGCATATGACCTAAACCGAAAAAATTACTAAACTCTTATGTTTGCAAACTTTAAAAAGACAAAGCCAAACTGTTCGATCACATTTTCTTATAATTTCACTTTCTTGTAGGCAAGCGTTCAGAGATGAATATTATGTGAATTGTTTTTCGAGGGAAGAAAGGATGATGACACTTAAGCAGCCATCCGCATATTATTAAAATCAATATGTGAATAATATTCAAAAGATAGCTGGGGGTCTTCCCCCGATTCAGAGACCTTGTGGTAGTCATTTTGGGGTTTGGCCTGTCGGAGATCTTCGTGGAGAGCATCTTTGACATCTTTTTTGACCGGCTCTTAGGCTATCTGGCTCCAGCGTAACTGAGTGATTTTTTGTGGGGAGCGATTGTCACATTGAGCGGATTGTACACCACACTGAATAAAGGAATATAAATGAGAAAAAAAATTATAATAACGAAAAAAAGGAAACTTAGGAAAAGAAATATGCAATTTATTACTAATTGTTTGATGATGGCATATTGTTAATTGCATCGAAGGTATTTTAAGATGACTAATGATATACATTTTTTTTTGCAAATTTTTAAGAGTTCAAGTAATGCACAAAAAATGTAATTAGGTTATCATGTATTGAGCCATCAGAAGTTCATACTATTTTCTTTTACATATATTTATTGCTCAATAAGGAAAATATTTTTAAATTAATTAGTTTAGAAAGGTTTGTCAACACGCTAATTAAGTAAAATTGGCAGATGATACAATGTTTTAAAACGTTAAAACCAGAATAAATAAACAAAATATATACATATATATATCTAATCACTCAAATGTTTAAGATGGTCAAACTAGTTTTTAGTTTTGATAATATACCACTTTAAATCTATATTATTTAAATTTCTAAAAGCTGGAAGCAACGCGTGTCAATTTATTGTCTAGTTTTTCAATTCATGCTCGAGTATGAATGCTTTAAAAATTTATTTCAATCCGCTTCATCAATTAAATGTCTTTCACGAATCGATCCATCTTACTCTACAATATTAAAATTTCATAAAAATATATAACATTAAAGTTTCATAAAAATATATAACAACTCAACTCTTCTGACTCTTTCCTCATCTCATCCGGGCTGAGAAAGTCTAAGCATTTCCTCACGGCCTGGGATAGGTAAAGCGAAATGGGGCCACCTATACTATAAACACCAAATTGACACAATAGTTGCTTCCAGCTTTTAAAAATTTAAAATATATATATATATATATATATATATATATATAATTGGTATATTATTTTCAAAACTGAAAGCTAGTTTGATCATCTTAAGTATTTGTGTGATAACACAAATAATAAGTTGTTATACTAACTATAATATTTTAAAATTATAAATTTCATGAACGCTAAAAGAAGTATAGACCTCGAAGTATTTGTAGCACTTGAAGTATTGACCTAGACGAAATTTTACTATATAATAAATCGATCGACCTATTATATAGTGTGTTGCTTAAATGTTAACCTTGACCTTTCCTCTTGGGTTCGCCTATATAGATTTATCATTTATATTCTTTTAATTAATACCTTTGACATTCACAGAATAAGCCAAATAAGTGAATAATAACACAGAGTTTCATTTAATTTTATTATTAGTTTATAGGCTCAGCGTAAAATTAAATCTTGCTGAGAAAGACTTGTCTGGATTTGTCAACGTAATATACTCTATTCACCGAAAACGAAAGAAAGAAACGTGCGGCGTAGACACGAATGCTTGCGACGCAGTGTAACATCAGTTAATTCATAGCGTCACGTGGACTTTATAACTATACGACTTTTATGTGGTGTAGTTATAGAACTCGCCCTCTCGACATGCCTTTATTTAATTGGTCAATTCCACCCCCGTTGCAATATTCTAGTAATTGTTCTAGGCGGATGCAATGTTAGAATTTTATGAATTCACATGCCCACAATAATTTTTTAAAAAAAAAATAAACGACAATGCCGAACGAAACGCGTTATTGGATGATAATAACAAACAATAATCTATCTAATAAATTCATCAATAAAGAGTCAAAATATTAGTTTCATTTATACAGATGAAGATATAATGTCCCTGAACGGCTCTCTTCACATCTGATAGATGGATCTCATGATTTTTTATTTTTAATTGATCGACATGACATATAAGTGAAACATTAAAATAATATATTATATTACAAATCAAAGTAACACCATTATATGTTCAATACCTTAATTTAAAAAAAAATAAACAATTGGTTTTAAATTGAATTGAGCTAAAATCATCCTAGGGGGACAAAAATCATTCAAATTAACTCGTATGTCTCTCTCTGGTGAATACAGAACCGGGTTCACCTAACCCATGTTGATTAGGTAAGGTCCGATCGAGCTCGATTTGTCTAATATTGGACCCAAATTCGATCACCACTCGGGCTTTAGTCATATTGAGTTCGGTTTAAAATTTTCAATCTAATTCGATCCGACTTGATGACCCATGTTTTGATGATTCCAACCATCCAACCTAACTTTGGGTCGAGTCAAATTTGACCTTAAAAAAAGTCAACATGACTCAATGAGATTTGATCAAACTTGGTCGATTTGATTCGATTTTATTCACGAGTCGAATACAATCCGACACACAAACACACTGATATATGATGAAGGGTAAAACTTTTATATAAATAAAAATTTTAATTTCAAATACATCATATTTCATAAATTATTATTTAAATATAAAATTTCTAATGACACATTGGACTACATCACCCCATTTTTCATTATACTACTCCATTATACCCCTCATTACCTTTTTGGCAAACAAGAGGGACAAAAGAAGAGACTGGATGATTTATGAGATAGAAAAGTAATGTTATCATAATCCGTAATTGGAGATTAAATTAGAGTGTTAATTAGATTATGATAATATTATGATTAGGGCTTCAATAAGGTTCACTCATCTTTTTCTTAAAATTATATAATTTATAAATATTTTTAAATAAATATTATTGTTGTTGTGAAAAATGAAATAAACCTATACAAAGAATTCAAAATTAATATAAATGATTATTTATACTTTAAAAATTATCGACCTTTCATCCTCATCTCTCCAAGTAACTTTTCTCCATCTTTGCTACCATTTTTTATCTCATTATTATCCTTTATCATTCACATTTCCACTTATTTTTCACACTCTTTTGCTTATATTTTTTATTACCTTTCATGCTCTATTTATTTTACCCTACACATATTTTACCTTCTATTATCTTTTATCTCGTCCCTAGTTATTACTTTTCTGAAATTTTTTATTTTTATCATGTAAATTTCCTTTTTCTTTTCATTTTTGCTAAAATTATTGTTTATTTATTTTATCGTACTCACCTTTGTCATTTTCCTCTCTTTTCTCTACTGATTTTATCCTATGCACTAAAACAACATTAAATTATCTGATTTTGTACGATGTTAAAAGTTAAACTTATACTATGTTAAAAACATAAAAAAATTAAAGTAAAATATGAGGAACACTAAAAGATAATTAAATAAAAAAACATAAATTAAACATTTAAACTATAGGTTAAAAACAATATAATTAAAACTTTTAAACAATACTAAAATAAATATATGTAAATCTAAATTATGGATCTCAAATGCCTAAAAATGAAGATAATAAACCCGATTAATTATAATGCAAAGAAATATTTGAAATATGTTAAATGTTTAGAATATAAAAATCTAACCATATTAATAATTTAATATATATATATAAGCATTTTATAAAAATAATAAAATTTCATATTCAACATAAATGAAAATTTTATTTATAATATTTATTATAAATATTTTTTTCTCATTAATAATTTAGATAAACTTATCACATAAATTTCAATCAAACAACATAATTCATTTAAAAATTTTCATTTACATCTGCAATCAAACTACTTAAAACTAACTATCATAAATCAAAATCATTGTGCGATTTGCAACTTTCACTTGTACATATTTAAATTCCGGTTTCTTTCTTTTATATCCAACCAAACTCAATGTATATATAAATATATATAAATATATATAAATATATATACAATTATGCACTGATATTAAATAAAATTTAATATTATAACAATCGCCCTTTAAAGAAGCTATTGTCTATTACCGAAAAAAAAGAGAGAAGTTATTGTCATTTTGTTCAATTTCCATTGAAATCTTTTGTTACGAAAAGAGGAAAAGAGGGAGAGAGATCGCACGAACACAGAAGAACATAAAGATTTATGAGGTTCATCTTAAATCGGATTACGTCCTCGGAAAATGATGACTCTCTTTGTTATGGAATAATGATGATTAATGAGTCTCTGTTTGGACCTCTAGGGAGTTTACATAGGCACCTTCTTTTACGGATGATAAGAATTACAGATCGACTGAGACTCTGAATTAATCCACAAAATAGGTCACTTATCGTGATAAGAAAATAAATCAATTCTGAATCACATACAGAATATCCTTAAAAATTTTCGCTCAAAAGAAATTTGTTGAAACGTTTGATTACATGAGACTACAAAAAAGATTATAATTAAGTTCAAATTCAAAACATTATCGACATCTTTTATGTTTGACACGCAGAACTCAAGTTTTATTAGGTTCTCTACACTTTGTACTTTAGTTGTGACTACTTGGGTGAAGTGAAAACTAAATTAAATTACACATAGAAGTGGCTAAATGAGTGTGGTTCGGATAAAGAAACAGAAATTGGTCGTCTCTAGATTATGAGTGCAAATTTGACAATATTCAGTAGATTTATCGGAGCTCGATCCAGATTCTAACACGAGAAAATGGATGCTGCTAGAATCCCAATGCACGAACACGAAATAGAAAGAAAGAGAAAAAAGATGATGATCTATGAAACATTCATCATCATCATCATCATCATCATCAAGATTATCAGGATCACTTTTTGAGGTAGGATCGTAAGAGGCTTCGAGGATCGATGATCGTAGGATCGAATCGATGATCGTAGGATCGAATCGAGGATCGTAAGATCATATCTCATGAATAAATTATTTTTAATATAAAATAATAAAATAGTATATTTGTTCATAAATATTATGTTTATATATAAGTTTATTAAACGTTGACCATTAATACTTTATTTATATTTTCAAGTCTAATAGATATTTTTTTATATCATCTTAAAGACAACATGATATATTCTTAAAAAATACTAATATAATAATATATAATATTTGATTTTAATGAACTATAATATTTATTAAAGTGCAATATAATTCTTAGTATATGTGCAATAATAAAAACTAATGTTGATGTAAGATAATATAGTATTAGATTCATAACATTACATTAAATTATTAGATGATATTAAAATTCATGAAAATGATATTAACATATACAATATCGTAGGTTCCTTAGGATAAAAAATAATAAAAAATAATGTTGATGTAAGATAATATAACATTACCTTTATATTTACTTTTATTTTTTATTCGAATAAATAAATTTGTACCAATATCGTAGGATCGTTAGCATCATAAGATTCCACCGATCTTAAGACCCGGCTATAGATCCAGTATAGATCCTACGTTTAAGATCCTTCGAGTAGGATCAAGATTATTTTTTGTCCGAGGAATCGTAAGATCTTACTATCTAGATCGAGATATTGACAATCATCATCATCATCATCATCATCATCATCATCATCATCATCATCATCATCATCATCATCATCATCATCATCATCATCATCATCATCATCATCATCATCATCATCATCATCATCATCATCATCTATTTTTTTTCATGTCCCCGCGAATGAAGATAAATGATTGTCGCACTAACTCTCAAATCAAATTAGTTAACATTGACAAATAGAGTTTGAGTGTCAAATAAATAAATGTTAATCAATATTTATAGCTTTCCTGCGTTGATATTTTATAAGGTGAATTTTAAAAGAAACAAATTAAAAAAAATTACAAACTAGGAAGCACTATGCAGCCCCTTGAGACTAACTGCATAATCTACTCATATTTGAAACAAAAAGGTGAAATTAATGTAAGGCATAAGAGTATTGGAGGAGAAATTTGAACTACTCGAAGTTAACTTAGTTTAGTAAAAAATTTGATTTCTTTGTCAATATTTTTTATCAGCATTTAGCAATATAAGTAGAATGATTGGTCATGTTTATATTAGCGATTATGAATAAAATTTTGAGATTAACACTCTCCATACACCTAGAGTTTACAAAACAAAAACTAATCGTAATCATATCAAATTGATCGTCCATGGGCTAGCAAAATAAATAAAAGTAACACAAAGTAAAATAAGATAACTTCTATTTTTTTTTCCTTCGGTTACAAACGGACATAACTTCTACTACTTTATAATTGACCAATTGTACAATTTCCACGAATAAATGAAAACTTTACGTATACTTTTCTCAGAAGTAATAAAAATAATGAATACAAATTAAACACGCCATGTTAGAAATAGAAAAAAAAAACTAAAAGAATAAAAGAATGCATTTTTTGTGAAAGATATACGTGGTGATAATTTGTTCTTGTTGTTCCTAGCATTTTGGGTAGTTGTGGGGTGGCGGAGGGAGGTTCGAATCGGGCGTTCCACCGTCTTCCACCTCGAAGGCCATGGCCATCCCTTTCGGCAAATGAGCATCGAAATGACAGTGCATGAACCAGACGCCCGGGTTGTCGGCCACAAATCTGATGGCCGCCCATCCGCCGGGCGGCACGACGATGGTGCTCCGAACTTGTGGGTTCACCAAGTTGTAGCTTTTCACCGCCGTGGCCGCGTCGTAGTTGCCGAATCCTTGCGCGAGCACATAAAAGTTGAAGCCATGGAGATGGACGGGATGCCCCTCGAGCCCGGCCAACGCCGTATCCTGCAGCACCATCTCTACAGTCGTGTTGTACTTGAGCTTCTTCAACCTTGTCGCCTTCTCCGTGGGGAACAACGCTAAGTTCGGAAGGTTGTCCAGGCTCGTGTAATCGAACTCCAAGGGAGGGCGGTCGGGGAAGTCAGCGGTGTACACGCCTTTGATGCCGAAATGGTGAGCCTGGAGGAGTGACATCTTCGTGGGATACACGAATGAGACGTTGTTCATGCTCGCAGCGATCGCCTGGAATGGCGACGTCTGGTTGCACTTCGTCTGGTCCGGCGCGCAAGGGTAGCTGCCCATTCCTACTGTGATGAACATGTGCTCGTCGACATGCTGGGGGACGGTCGGAGATCCTGTCCGGAGGAGGCCGGTGATGTTGCTGTAGAACTGGTGAGCCACCGGTGTGTCAAAGTATGAAGGCAGCAACGGCATGACCGGAGGCACCGACTTGGGCACTCGGCTGGTCTTGTACTCGACGATGCCGGTAGTGGTGGTCTGGTCGAGGATGGACAACGAAGTGGGTGCAGGGTAATTGCTGACGTAGACGTGGGCGGCCATGTAGTAACGAGCCGGAGGCGCGTTGGCGACCATGAGCGCGTCGAGGCTCTGTCCGGGGGCGAGAACCAGTATGTCACTATGGTAAGGCGCGGTGTACTCTGCGTCTACAGCTACGACGGTGAAGGTGTGGCCGGCGATTTTAAAGAACATATGACTATTCACTGCGGCATTCACCATTCGAAGCATGTACGTCTTGCCCTGGTTGACTCGCATCTTGAAGGTGTCTGCACAATATAGACATATAGTTACAAATCTAGTAGATTCTGCTTGCATTTTGATATGTAGCTTTAAAAACAAATATTGACATCTATATGTTTTATATTTACTTAGTTATTGTGTTGAATAGTTTAAAATCTACGATGCATACTTTCTCTAGAACAAAGGAGGAGATCTCCGGGCCGCCCGTTGATCGTGTACGAGTCTGACTGACCATAAAAGGATCCTGCCAAGTGAGCCTCCTTCTCGAGGTCAACTACGTTGTCATTGTACCACTCGCCTGCGTGCATGAAAGAACACATGAACATACGTATCAAGGAAGTATAAATAACCCATATCATATATTACTGTGAATGTTTCATGGAAGAAATCTTATATACCTAATAGAATAGGTATCTCTTTGTGGGGCTTGGGGAATGGATACCCCTTGGAGCCTTGTCGCGGCCGGATAATAAGAGCCCCGTAGACCGTGGCGCGAAGTGAAGAGGCGTGCGAATGCCACCAAAGTGTGCCCTCTTGGCCGGTGATGTTAAATTTGTATGTGAAACTTTTCCCAGGTCGTATCGGGCATTGAGTTATCATGTCGACCCCGTCTTGCCAATTGCTTAGGCGTTGTTGTACCCCGTGCCTTCACCCGAAACAAGGATCTATTAATTATAAATTGGCCTAGTTTTCATATGCATATATAAATGGTTCTACCTAATTGCATATGAAGTTTAATTTGCATCAAGGCTAAATACAAGTAGTGCGTAATGTTGAATGATATATGTACCAGTGGATGGTTATGTTGTAGGGCGACTGATTGATGACATCAACGATCAACGTATCCCCTTCGTTAACGTATATCGTCGGCCCCGGCAGTTGACCGTTGACTCCAGTGATCGTGGTGCTGTTGCACAAACGTTCCACTTGAAAGTTTCCAACCTGAGGAGGATTGAAGCGTTACTAAAACAACAGGAAACTGAAGAAGATGCAGTTCGAGGTCGATCGAAAAGCTACCGAATTTTCCAAAATCAAGAACAAGAATGAATGCATAAGATAATTACATGGAAGGTGTGCTTCACAACTGCAGCATCTGTCTTTTGATTGCATGAAGCAAATAGGACAACCACTAAAACGACAATCAACCACCACCGCCCCATGACCAAGATATCGGACTTGGAATCAATCATGTACAGAGGTACTGATCGCTCAAGAAAGAATCAATAAATTTTTATCGTTAGGTCGAGAATAAGACAACTATCTTTATGGCTTTACAGAGGAAAAATTAATAACTTGGATGCTAAAAACTGCTCTTAATGCACTATGCAGCCATGGCAGAGCTCTATTTAAAGCTGGTATCGAGGCAACGCCATGCATCCATTTCATACGTAGACGAGTTCAATACTAGGCGAATTTTTTATTTGTTTATTATATAGCCGCGTCGAGAAAATATTTGGAGAACTTCACGTACCATATTTTAGATCGAGTCATCAATTCCTCCGTAACCACGTTACTTTGTATATTTTGATGGGTCAACGTTATTCCGACGTCAAAAGTTTATTCCCGTACACACATGCACACGGATATGAGTCAAATGATAAATATGCATGATATGTTTAGATTTGATCAAGTTATGTACTACTTATGCAATTGTCAGCAATATTTTGATGAATATCTAGAGGTCAGCTCTAATCGTATGCCGTTAATTAATTTTCTCTTCAACCGGCAACTTATTTTTCGTTTTCATCATTTTCTACATTGGAGCTTTAATTATTCATAATAGAATACATAAATCTAACGAGAAAAAAAATTAAACAAAGGAACAAGTAAACACATGTGCTTTTGTTTTGTAATTTTTTAATTAAAGAGGTATCGATGATAAAGACTTTTTGGTTTTACTAATGTAGTACTCTACCAACCGAAAATGTTAGAATTTTATTAATTCAGGAACACAAACAAAACCGAAAAAAAAAAAAGAATGCCGAACAAACGACAAACTCAGTCGTGTAATAATAACAATACCATAATACATATGTAAGAGGGTGTTTGGTTGAATATTAGTTAATTAAGAAATAACAATACCATAATAGTACTATTATTTGGTGGACTTTTTATCCATTGGAGTTATTCTTTAATGAATAACAAACACAATAAAATCATGTTTGAATGCAAAAATAAACGGAGAATACCGTGAGATTTTTTTTCAAATTACAGAGATCTTTTTACTAAAAGTTATGGATTAACAATTCATGCTTCTCAAATTCAATATCTAAACTAGGTTAGGACCTAGTAAAGGTCCATTTTTTTATATATAGACATTTTATTTAATGTCCGCGCCGAGAAAATTTTGGAGAACAGTTCTTCACGTACATATTTCAAATGGCACGTTGCATTGTATATATTAATCATTGATGGGTCAACGTGATTCCGATGTCAGAAATCTACTCCCGTGGCCGTACGTAGGCACATGCACACGGATGTGCATACAAGTTTTTATTCATGATATACTCAGATTTGATCAAGTTATCATGTATTGTATTACTGATAAATATGTAGTCAAGGTTCCGACGAAGGCCAAGATGTCAGCTCCAATTGATTGTTCTCCATGGTCATTATATCGGTTATATTTTTGCTTTTATTATTTTCTACGCACATTGGAGCTTTCAAGATTGAAGATGGAGTGAAAGAATAAAAATGAAAAAATAACTAAAATGATGAAAAAGGAAACTTAGAAAAGAAAAAAAAGACAATTAATGTTATTAATTGTGTGAGGATAGCATATCATTATTTATTGCATCGCATGTGTCTTAAGATGACTAATGATAGACATCTTTTTGCAAAATTTTAAGAGAAGTCATTGTGATTTAACATTTAAATTAGAGTTCAATTAATGCACACAAAAAATTGTAATTGTGTTATCATGTACTTTGCCATAAGAAGTTCATACTGTTTTCTTAAGACTATATTTATTGCACAATGCGAGAAAATAATTTTTAAATTAATTAGTTTGGAAAGGTTTGTCATCGCGCTAACTAAGGAAATTAAACAAAAAGATGATACAATATTTTAAAACGTCAAAATCATATTAAATAAACAAAATATAGACATATACAAGTAATAATTGACCTTGATCCAACATTATAAATTGGTATATTGATTTCAAAAAACTGAAAATTAATTTGATCTTTTTTAGGTAGCCAGTCCAAGTGTTTGAAAAATGATACCGACGGTACAATTCACGCGACATTAAAGAACGCATTGTTCAATGTCGATTCACTATTGAGTCCAATTAATCTAGTTAGGTCTCGCGCATTTGACAGTGACAAATAAGACTTCTAACAATTTTTTTTATCTTCACAAATACTCGAACTCATGGCCTCTTTCCATTTCCCTCCAAATCTTGTGTATATCGTGTTAAAAAAAGATATATGTAACTAATTTTTTATGACTTAACTAACTAACTTAATTTGTTATAAAAATAAATTAAAATTATTGACACATATGCTATACATTCGTAAACACGCGCAATATAATACGAATCTACTATTAAATCATAATTATGTTAAGTTTACAAAATCAAGAAGAATTTTATTATATATATTACTATATAAATAATATTTTAAAAAGTTAAGGGGGCCTTCATTATATTAAGTTCACAATATTGGGGGTCTTACTATATATATTATATATATAATAGTAATACTTATTAGTAATATGTATAATATTTCAAAAAGGTAGGGTAAAACAAAAATAATAAGTTGCCATATAAATTGTAACATTTTAAAATTTTAAAATTTTAAAATATTGATTATGAATTCAGATGCATTTATTTCTTTTTTTATATTGACCTTCCGCTTCCGATCTGCCAATAAAAATTTGTCATCTATACTTTATTTTAAAAAAAAATTAATACCTTAGTTTCATTTTTCTATTATTCGTTTATATCGACACTAGGCTTACCGTAATAATAAATTTCTTGTTGAGAAAGACTTGTTTGGATTTATTAACGTAATATTCTTCTCTCCGAAAACGAAGAATGAAACGTGCGGCGTAGACATAAAATACATGCGCAAGAGTGAACGGCAGTGCAACATCTTGTTCTACGTTCTACGACTATAATTCACCATGCATGCCTTTATTTTAATCTGTCAATATCATCTGCGTTGTAATGCCCCCAAAATCACACCTCTCACCACATAGGCGGTCAGCTTGACTCCGGAAGCGCTACACTATCTACTGCTCTACTGATCTTGACCATTCAACAAAACAGCTTACGTGACACTTAATAAAATAATAATAAACATAATAGAGAATTTTAAATGCGAAAGAATAATCAAAATGCCACGATGAAGGACTTTAATGCAGAAATTCATAATATCTCATACTATATAAAATATGCGGAAGTTCATGATGTCTGTCAATATAGAAAATGTGCGGAAGAAATGTGATGTCTCTGAACGATAAAGATAATTTAACAGATATGCAATAAGGAAGCTCGTAGCAAAAATATCAGTAATGTGCAGCGTTCTTCAAGCTCTGCGTCCTCCATCATCCCATTAGTTGGCATTCTCACCTGCAAAATCTCAATGCAGGGAAATAGAATACCCATGAGCAAAGATTGTCCAGTACCATAGCAATAGACGTGAAATAAGGATCAGTGATGATAAGAAAATCAATATGTATATATATAAGTCTCTAATCATTTCAATACTCTGTTCTCTGCTGTGGCAATACTTTATCCCTTACATTACTCTGTTTTTACTTTATAATATCTCTGCTTTACTTTACAATGCTTTATTTTATTTTACTCTGCTTTACTTTGCATTGCTTTGCTTTTCAATGCTCTGCTTTACTTTACTTTACATTATTCTGCTGTGAGTTGTACAACGTCTTTTACATTACTAAGATATCCTTAGAGTTGGTTGTCCTATGCGAGCTCGACTTTATTAGGTTGGGATGCCAAGGATGCCTTTCTGATTCACTGATGTCAGTAAGCCCGTAAACGGGAAGAAGAGGTGGGTGTTAATGCATCACCCAGTTCGGAAGGTAGGGGAAAGAATTCTTACAATCCAGAAATAGCGGTCGTTACTAGACCTGTAGGTTTACTGTCTCCTCAGCTAGCTACCTGTCCCTCTGGCATAATACTTTAATCTTTAATGGAAGAGGTGTGACCATAGCATCACCCTTCAATTCGATATATCGGTGGGAGAACACCTGAAATCTCAGGAATAGTGGGCATCTAAGTCAGTAGTTTCACTGTCCCATCAGCTAACTACCTATCCCCCCATTGCTTTAACTCTGAACCTTGCTTTAACTTTAGAGGGGGCACATAACAATCCCACATCTTCGCCTTTACTTTAATAATCTTTAGTTACTATGAAATCTATGATTTGGGGTCCACTGGAAATCGATCTTTGTACAATAAGACTCAATCAGTGTAGGTGAACTGGTCAGAGTCGTAATTAAGATTAGGAATGGATCCGTTCGGTTAAGTTTCGATCAATGGGTCTCTGTCGGACCGGTCGATCGCCTCTGATAGATCGGTCGACCGCTCACTGGTACCAGTCGATCGGTACTCTGGGCCGGTCGACCGTGTTCTTGTTTTGGGTGTCTGTGAATCGGTCGATCATCCTGGGTGTCGGTCGACCGTTCACTAGGTCATACGGATGCACACTGCGCATCAGATCGGTCGACCGTTCGCATGGGACCGGTCGACCGATCACATAATTAATTCGGTCTGTCAACATATAGACCGGTCGACCGCCATGGTGAGGTCGTCGACCGGTAAGGAGGAACTTATATGAGTTATGTACGCGGTCCGGTCGACCGTTGACAGAATTGGTCCACCGGTCCCTGCGATAAAACAGGGCCGTCGGACTTTATCTCCGATTCCGGCGATCCTCCGGCCAAAATTAGATCACGACATGAATAGGAAAAAACGTAGATAATGATCTCAGGATTGAACGAACTATTCATGAGCATCAAACGATTCCTATTTCTCCGTCTATAAGATTTAAATGCTAAGGGTACCTCATTCATCGGAAAAATGGATTCGCCGATCACTGTTCGTCGGTCGATGATCACCGGTCGTCCTTGGCCGGTGTAGGAAAGGTACGCCCGGTCGTGGCGCACATCAAGGAGGGCTGAGGTGCGTCGAACAGGGTCGGAGTGTCTGCTGTTTTGCCGGCGAAGTCGCGCTCTGTCGGCCGTTCGTGCATCGCGGTGTCGCCGGTCAAGAGGGAGAACAAGACGAGGGGAAGTGGCGGTCGGGAGTTCCAAGAGGTCGCAAGTGCGGCCCCTCCCCCCTCTTTATACGCCCCGGCCGACCCTTGGTCGGGCGGAGGCGAACGGTCGGAAGGCCAGGGGAGGCGACGCCTCCCCTGCCGACCGATCGTTTCCTATTTCCTTTTTTTTTAATCCGATATGTTACATGCATTGCAATCGTTCTAGCTGCACGCAACGTTAGAATTTTTATTAACTCACATGCACACACAACGGGACTAAAACAAATAAAGAATAAACGACAATGCTGAACGAAACGCATAATTGCATAATAACAAGGATTTAATGAATATACTACCTAATTAAGTAACATGCCACTAAGTATCACTAAATCTAAAATCAATGATGAATTGAAAAAGAAATGAATCATAACTTTGAATAAGAAAGAGATCCTGAACCATTGATATTAAATCGGATGGTGATTAACATAGGTAATAGTAGGTAGCACCTACATTAATAACCTATCTATAATTATAAATTCATAAATAAAGAGTCGAAATATTAGTTTCATTTATAAAGATGAAGATATAATGTCCCTGAAACACTCCTTTCGTATCTGATCTCATGATTTAGTTTTTTTATTTTAAATGATAGTCATTACATACATATAATGTCCGGAGGAGACCAGTGATGTTGCTGTAGAATTGGTGAGCCACCGGGGTGTCAAAGTATGAAGGCAACAACGGCATGACCGGAGGCACCGACTTGGGCACTCGGCTAATCTTGTACTCGACGATGCCGGTAGTGGTGGTTTGGTTGAGGATGGACAATGAAGTGGGTGCAGGGTAGTTGCTGACGTAGACATGAGCGGCCATGTAGTAGCGAGCGGGAGGCGCGTTGGCGACCATGAGCGCGTCGAGGCTCTGTCCAGGGGCGAGAACCAGTATGTCACTATGGTACGGCGTGGTGTACTCTGCGTCGACGGCTACGATGGTGAAGGTGTGGCCGACAATTCTGAAGAACATATGACTATTCACTGTGGCATTCACCATTCGAAGCATGTACGTCTTGCCCTGGTTGACTCGCATCTTGAAGGTGTCTGCACAATATAGACATATAGTTACTGTTGCAATATATGGTCGTCTGCGTCATTGATCCCCAGTTCCGACAGATGTGGCATGTTGCAGAGATGCGCCCAACCTTACCAGTGTTATATTTTTTACTATACCGGTTTATGTCTTCTTGTAACAGTTGAATATTAATATAAATAGGCCTGTTGTAATGGGTGACACTTTTTTAGTATAATATCATTTCTTCCATCGTCTTTTACCTCTTGCCGCTCCACTATTTCTCCTTTTTCTTCACCTTCAGTTCCGGCGACACCAACTTCTTTGCAGGCACATCACAGGAGCTCAAATCTTGACATGGTATCAGAGCTGTTCCCGATCCAACTGAGCTCCTTCTTCTCCATTGCCGTCTGCTACCAGAAGAAACTTTGCCAACCTAAATGGCACCCGTGAGCCCAGGCAGCCCTAGGGATCATTGATCAGGTGGATCTTGTCGCTGATCTACCCGATCTGGTCACCGACGACGCCGAGATCTTCAGAGATCCTCCGCATCGAAGTCCCTGCTGAGCTCTGATTCACTTTCTGTTGCGTCGGTTAAGTTTCAGCTGCTGTCATTACAAGAAAATTGTCATTTTTCGATGAGTAATTTCCGACGGATAAAAATCCATTGCAATTTGCGACGAAAATATTTGTGACAAAATTTCTGACGGTCACAACCGTCGAAAATAAAAATAATAAATTATCTAATTTATTATATTATTATTTTATTTTTTGATGATTAGGAACGTCGATATTTCCGACGGATAGCCATCCATCGCAAATTCCTACGGAATTTCCGACGATTGTAACCGTCGGAAATAAAAATAATAAATTATGTAATTTATTATATTATTAATTTATATTTTGACAATTAGGAACGTCGATATTTCCGACGTATATCCATCCGTCGCAAATTCCAACGGAATTTCTAATGGTTATAACCGTTGAAAATGAAAATAATAAATTTATAATTTGTTATATTATTATTTTATTTTTCGACGATTAAGAACGTAGATATTTCCGATGGTCATAATTGTCGGTAAATGTATAATAATATAATATGTGAAGTATTTTATTAATATAATTAGCGATAGTTCAAATTGTTGGTAAAATAAAAAGTAAATATTACATATAACTAAATATAGTAAATTTTAAAATAATATAATATAAGGAGTTTATTTTATTAATATAACATATTACCGACGGCTTGGATCATCGGTAAACTAAAAAAATAAATATTATATATATGTAAGTAATATTTTATTCTTATAATTAAACACTTTCTGACGGTTACGACCATCGGTAACTGATGCATGCAAAATACAACATATTTTAGTTAATTATTTTAATTAAATTTTCTATAATTTGATCATGGCATGCATCATTTTTAGTCACTTTTAATCATAATTCCGGATTTATCAATTTTAATTATTTAAAATCGCTGAATATTTTAATTGTGGATGGATTAACTATATTTTGATAATTATTTGCAGGAAAATTCGAATCTCGGCCGAAATTCAAAGAAATTATTTCTTACGGCCGAGATTTGGCTTTACACCCAACTTGTTACGGCCGAGATTCAAAAGGAGTAACAAGATTTAATTCTTTGTTACGGCTAACATTTGAAGGCGTAAAGATAAATGTTTTTATCTTTTGGGCGTAACAGGAGAAGTCTTTCCTTACGGCCGAAATTTGGAGGGCGTAATGGCATGAAGATGAAGGGTGTAACAATCAATCGAGTTTATCTAAGGGAGTAAAGATAAAAAGGGTTTATCTTTGGGCGTAACAAGATATATGAAGGCGTAAGATAAAAGGATTTTTATCCTTTGGGAGTAATGGAAAGGAGTAAAGATGAAATATTTTCCTTACGGCCGAGACTCTTTGGGCGTAAAAAAGATAAGAAAGATTTATCTTTGGGCGTAATGATAAAATGATTTATCTTTGGCCGAGTTTATCTTATAAATTTAAAGTTAACCGTACGATGTTACGGCCGAGATCAAATTGAAGTCCGTCCGCACCCTATAAATACGTGAAGAATCCATCGTTTCAAGGTGTGCTTTGAAGTTCAGGTTTCTTCCACGGCGAGTCGTGAGCTCTGCAGACTACGACCAAGAGGAGAGAGGTGCGACGGCTGGAAGTTGATCGCGACCCTGATCAAGTCCGAGAGGCTGCCCGACTGTCTGCCCAATTCAAGAGCTCTACTTCTATTTTGGGTGTAATTCTTTCGATTATTATTGTTATTTTGTTATTATCTCTCCAGAATTTCTAGGATGAACTCCATGTTTTTAAGATTATTATTTTAGGAGATTATTAATCGAAGGAAAATGTTTGGATCCTACTTTATTTGTTTTAATCTTTTCTGATCAATTATTAATTGTGTTTAATGCTTTTATATTAGTTAATTAAATTTCTGAATTAGGCTATACCAGTTTGTGGAGTGTTTAATTTCAGAATTTATTATACTAATTATAATTGATTTTATTTGGAATTAATAATTGACATAAATTTGATAACTAGTGTGTGGAGAATCAAGTTTGTGTGGTCTATTAATCTATACCAGTTTGTGGAGTGATTAATAGTCTAGAGAATCCAATTTAATGCATCTTAATTTTAATATGATTTTGGGGGTACTAGTCGTGGAGACTTCAATTCTTATTAAATTAAGATAGTTCTATATGATTAAATTGAGGGATGCCAGTCGTGGAGACCACAAGTTAATCATGTTAGATTACTTTAGGGAGAATCTAATCCATCTTTAAAGATTAAATTTATCTTTTATGGTTCAAATATTTATCTTGATCTATTTTCATCCTAAGGCCTAACTTCAACACCACTATCTTATCTTTATCTTATTTTCTTTATTTTATTTCATAAAACCTCTTTCCAAAAATCCATGTTTTTCCTCTCTTATTAATTTATAAATCCAGATATTGAATTAATAATATTCCTCGTGGGTTCGACACTCTTACTCTTTTTACTATATTACTTGAGCGACTAGTGCACTTGCTAGCAAATTTTATTGTTACAAATACAACGCATCAGTAACTTTAAAAATAATTAAATATTACATTCATATATATCTTTACTAATTTTCCGACAGTTATGACCATCGGTAATTAAAAATACTCTCTCACCGCTCCTTTTTTCGTTTTCCCGCTTCCCAACTTTCTACCTTATATATATGTATTTTTACTTTCCCACTCTCCACTCTCCACTTCTTTCCCTCTCTCCTCTCTCTCTCCATCTCCTATTTTGCCGGCCCGACCCATCGACGACCTCTCGGCCGGCGACCCTCTCCCTATCGGACGACGGCCCGCCGGCGACCTCTCTCTCTCTCTCGCTCCAGCTCGGCCAGATTTGGCCGCGGGCGAGATCTGATCGCCAGCGGCCGAATCTGGCCGCGGGGGCCAGATCGGCCGCCAGACCGGCAGCTGGCTGCCGGATCGGCCGCCTGCGGCTGGATCTAGACGCGGGCGGCCGAACTTGCTGCCCGGATCTGGCGTGGGCGGCCGGATCGGCCGCCGGATCTGCCGTGGCTCGACCCGGCTGCCAGGCGGTCAGATTTGGTCGGCCGATAATATTTTTTATTTTTAAAAATTTTTTTGCGACGGTTGCGACCGCCGAAAGATCGACGGTTGTGACGACTGTCGAAAGTTTCGATGGTTTGTGACCGCCAAAAGTTTCGACGGTTTTGACCTCTGAAAGTTTCGACGATTGCACGATCGTCGAAAGTTTCAACAGTTACAGCCGTCAAAAACTTTCGACGGTTGCAATCGTCGTACTTTTCGGATGGTTACAACCGTCGCGCCGGACTTTTCGGATGGTTACAACCGTCGATACTTTCGACGAATTTTTTCCAACTGTCGCAAATCGATTTGCGATGACCATTTTTCCGGCGGATCGATTCCACTAGAAAAATCGTCGAAAAGTGTATTATCGACGATTTTGGGCTGTCTGTAATCAGCGTTTTTCTTGTAGTGTGTGCTCTGCTTTGCCAGAGATCGTTTCTTCGTGAAGGTCTCGCCATAAGCTCGGGTGATGCAGATCTGGCCGATCCGAGTGTCGACGTTGCTGTAGTCGTCGACGCCCGATCTTGATGCAATCTGGGCATTGATTTCTTTACTCATGCTTTCTCTCTTCGTGTTTTCTTTCATCTCCATAGATCCTTGTTTCTTTTCTGCATGGTGTTCGATCTGATCCGTTTCATCTTGATTCAGTTCTTTGATTTCTTGTCTTGTTCGACTCATCAAAGCCAATTTAGTTTCCTATGTTCTTCATCTTATATTGCACGCCAAGTGTTTGGTTCTTGGCGTCCTCTAATTCTGTCCTCGTTGTGTTTTCTTTCGGCGTCTTTGTCTTCTTCATTTTTTTCTTCGATCGATTCGTTCTTTTCTTGTTTCCTTCATTTTTCTCTGTTTTCTTCATTCTGGAAACTCGACCTCATCTTTGGCTTTCAATCTATCCAACGGTCTTCGACGGAAGTTCTATTTCAAAGTGATTCCTCAGGTCGTCACATGATCGGCGATGGATCGCGTTCAAACGTTCCTCAGGTCGTCACATATTTGGCGATGGATCGTAAGAGTTCCTCAGGTCGCCGCAGCGATGAATCACATTTCTCTTCCAACCATTGATCGCTAGGTGTTTGATCGACAATGATGAGATGCGGAGCTGCCTCGCATCTCCTTATCTTCATTTGGATTTCAGTTTGTCTTCATCAGGAGTTGTTCATCTCCAGTTCTTCAAGCGGCCACAGTGAGCATCCAGATGTCCATGTTTCCTTGCAAATGTCTGAAGGATACTGGCAAGCGATGCAGGTGTTCGACGAATGGTTCTGCTACCACAGAAGATGTCTGCATCCATGGTGTCTCTACATCCATGCCGTCTCCAAATTTGTGAGTTGTCGTGTATTACAAGTGTTCGACGGATTACTGCGGCCGATGCTGATGATAGCTTCAAATTGCCACCGTTCAATTTCTTTTCGGTGATGACTTGAGGGGGCGTGTTGCAATATATGGTCGTCCACGTCATTGATCCCCAGTTCCGACAGATGTGCATGTTGAAGAGATGCGCCCAACCTTAGCAGTGTTATATTTTTTACTATACCGGTTTATGTCTTCTTGTAACAGTTGAATATTAATATAAATAGGCCTGTTGTAATGGGTGACACTTTTTTAGTATAATATCATTTCTTCCATCGTCTTTTACCTCTTGCCGTTCCACTATTTCTCCTTTTTCTTCACCTTTAGCTCCGGCGACACCAACTTCTTTGGACTCAAAACTTGACAGTTACAAATCTATTAGCTTCTTCTTGCATTTTGATATATAGTTTTGTAAACAAAGATTAACATTTATATGTTTCATATTTACTTAGTTATTGCGTTGAATAGTGTAAAATCTACGATACATACTTCCTCTAGAACAAGGGAGGAGATCTCCGGGCCGCCCGTTGATGACTGACCATAAAAGGATCCTGCCAAGTGAGCCTCCTTCTCGAGGTCAACTACGTTGTCATTGTACCACTCGCCTGCGTGCATGAAAGAACACATGAACATACGTATCAAGGAAGTATAACTAGCCCATATCATATATTACTGTGAATGTTTCATGGAAGAAATCTTATATACCTAATAGAATGGGTATCTCTTTGTGGGGCTTGGGGAATGGATACTCCTTGGAGCCCTATCGCGGCCGGATAATAAGAGCCCCGTAGACCGTGGCGCGAAGTGAAGAGGCATGCGAATGCCACCAAAGTGTGCCCTCTTGGCCGGTGATGTTAAATTTGTACGTGAAACTTTTCCCAGGTCGTATCGGGCATTGGGTTATCATGTCGACCCCGTATTGCCAATTGCTTAGGCGTTGTTGTACATCGTGCCTTCATCCAAAACAAGGATCCCTTAATTATAAATTGGCCTACTTTTCATATGCATATATAAATGGTTCTACCTAATTGCATATGAGGTTTAATTTGCGTCAAGGCAAAATACAAGTAGTTCGTGATCTTGATTGATATATACCAGTGGATGCGCAAATTACAAGTAGTTCGTGATCTTGATTGATATATACCAGTGGATGGTTATGTTGTAGGGCGACTGATTGATGACATCAACGATCAAAGTATCCCCTTCGTTAACGTATATCGTCGGCCCCGGCAGTTGACCATTGACTCCGGTGATAGTAGTGCTGTTGCACAAACGTTCCACTTGAAAGTTTCCAACCTCAGGAGGTTCGAAGCGTTACTAAAACAACAGGAGACTAAAGAAGATGCAGTTCGAGGTCGATCGAAAAGCTACCGAATTTTACAAAATCAACCACAAGAATGAATGCATAAGATAATTACATGGAAGGTGTGCTTCACTACTGCAGCCTCTGTCCTTTGATGGCATGAAGTAACTAGGACAACCACTAAAACGACCATCAACCACCACCGCCCCATGGCCAATATACCGGACTTGGAATCAATCAGGTACAGAGGTACTGATAGTTCAAGAAAGAATCAATAAATTTTTATCGTTAGCTCGAGAAGAAGACACATCTTTATGACTTTACAGAGGGAAAATTAGTAACTTGGATGCTAAAAACTGCTGCGATTTGATGCACTATGCAGCCATGGCAGAGCTCTATTTAAAGCTGGTATCGAGGCAACGCCATGCATCCATTTCATACGTAGACGAGTTCAATACTAGGCGAAGAGTTTTATTTATTTAATATATAGCCGCGTCGAGAAATTTTTGGAGAATTTCACGTACCATATTTTAGATCGAGTCATCAATTGCTCTGTAACCACGTTACTCTGTATATTTTGATGGGTCAACGTTATTCCGACGTCAAAAGTTTATTTCTATGCACACATGCACACGGATGAGTCAAATGATATACATACATACATATATATATATATATATATATATATATATATATATATATATGCAAGATATGTTAGAGATTTGATCAAGTTATTCATTATCTATACAAATTGCCAGCAAGAGTTTGACGAATATGTAGAGGTCAGCTCTAATCATATGCCGTTAATTAGTTTTCTCTTCAATCGGTCAATGTACGAATTATATTTTTGCTTTCAATGTTTTGTACATTGGATGTTGAATGATTCATAATGGAATACATGAGTATAGATGAAGAAAACTATTGAAAAAAAAAACAGGAAGAATGGGCGATATTCAGAGTTTTGTTTTTATTTATTAACATTTAAGTTAGTTATTTTAGAAAGGTTTTAATATAAATTAATTGAAAAACGAGGATGATAAATTCTTCTAAAATGTAAAAGACAAATTCTGAAGAATTTTTTTTTTCTTTTGGGTGATACTTTTTTTTCTCATTTTGCATTTATTCTTATTTTTGTGTGATGTTGAATCTAATCATATGTGGCTAACTCCCTTTGTTTTCTAGGAATGGTTGTGACTTTGAGCTAGTTTTATGACGATGCTGGTATCTTATTTCTTATGCAATATTAGTTCTAATGATAATGCTGAGATGATGGTTAAATTTAGAGCTGCTGTTTACGGAATTGCTAGTGTTGTCTTTTTCCCTTGATGACTATAATCAAAATCAAACATTACGATGATGTTGTCTAATAGATGAGTGATAGTATGGTGAATGTGTTATATTGTGAAACCGAGAAGTTTCTTTTATGTTGAGTTGTGATATGAGAACTAGCAAGTAGCTATTACTCTTTATATTTGTGGGTTATTAAAAGTTCAAAAATGAGTATAAATGTCGAGAGTTGAAGTCTTATGAATAGTGAGTTAGAATGAATGCTGAGGAGTTATATTGTTGTTCAGGACACTAAGAGGTTGTGTCCAAAGTCTTTAACTTATTCATGTGGGAGTATGTCATTTTCGGTATTAATAGAACCCATGAATTGAATCTTTTATAGATTTTAGCAATCATCTAATACAATGACTCTAAAGAATCTTCCATTCACAGGAAACTCTTTTTCCACTACTTTGAATTTTTTTTACTTTCTGCATAATTCTTTTCTTGTCCTTAAACTAAAATATAAAAAATATTTGCATTCACATTTCCTGTTAGAAGCTAGACATCTTTCATATATTATGCTACAAATTCATTTTAGTCTTGTTAATACTCATCTATTTAGCATATTTCATTTTGTTGCATTTTTATTTTATATGAACTAATAACTAGTTTGTAAGGTCAGTTCTAGACTTTCAAATCTTTGATGACACAATACCTCGGGGCGCTCTAGGATTTGCACACTTACGAATTTGTGAAGGCCGAGAATTTTTAAAACTTGTTTGAAACCATTCCTCTCATTTCATAAGTCTTATATTTCACTTGATCCACTTACATCTTGTAGCCCTACACTCATCATGATGCCATTTCCGCTCAGACTCTTAGGGTGCTTATTCAATTGGATCGAGATCACATTTGTATGTTTGGCCTCCCTTATCCCATACCTGACTGCGTTCAATTTATAACCCATGGTTGACCTCATGACTATCTTTCCCTTTTCAAAAAACTATTTTATATCGATCTTAGTCTTGATAATAAATTTCTTGTTGAGAATGACATTTTGGTTTTATTAACGTAGTATGAATATGATAAATTATAATGAAAAGAAATGTTGAAAATGGAAAGTGAAACCCAACTGACACTACAAGAAAAACTCCAATTTTCGACGATTCTTTTCGACAGACGTAAATTCGTCTGAAGTACCGATGGATTTTTTGGCGGATTGAAATATCCATTGAAATTATCGTTGGATAACTTTTCGACGATTTTAACAGTCTAAACTTACGACGGTTGAAAATTCGTCGAACTTTCCGTCGAAAGTTTCGATGATCGTAACTGTCAAAGATATTAAAATCGGGCGATCAGTTTCCATGCTAGTTTTTCGATGGTTCAGTCCGTCGAAAGTTTGACGATTCACGTATCCGATAAAACTTTCAGTGATCTTAGCCGTCGAAATATCTTAACGTTAACGAGTTATCTATATTTTCACTTTCGACAGTTCTGGTCGTCGAAAGTTACGACGTTACACGGAACCTTCGATATTTCGGCGGTCGGACCCGTCAGAATGTTAACTCATTTTAATTATAATTTAAATGTTTTCGACGATTCTGACCGTTGAAAGGGAAGATTTATAATTTATATAAGTCTATTTCACTTGATATATAATATTATATATTTCGACAGTTAAAATCGTCGAAAGTTTCGACGGTTTGGAAAACCGTCGAATGTTTCGATGATTCATTCAGCGGTTTTGACCGTCTGAATTTGAATTAATATTTTATTGTCTTTACCTACATTCCGACGGTTCCGACTATCAGAAATGGACTATATAAATATCCGACACCATTGTCATCATTTCGGTTTCCCTCCCTTCTACTCGATCGCGAGCGATCTCCGGCGGCGACCTCTGTTCGACGTCCCGGCATCCGCGCTCCGCCGGCGCCTGTGCTCACGACCCGGCCGCCGGCGCCTGTGATCTAGACCCGTCGCCGCCTACAATGCTCTCGCGACCCGCCGCCGTTTGAACGATCGAAGCCGCCGTGCGCCGCTAGCAGCTCGACCTGCCGCCTCTGCAACCTCTGTCTCTGCAACAGGTACGCTTCCCGGCCCCATCCTCCGGCCTCTCTCCTAGCCTCCGCCCTCCGTCTCCCATGGCGGCGGCCAGATCTAGCCGCGGCCAGATCTTTTTTTTTCTTTTTTTCAATTTTTGAAGTCTATAAGAAACTCATTATGTTCATCTTGATATATAGAGATCATAAGCAACAAAGTATTTAGCCAGTGATTCTTTGTCTTCTAAGTATATAATAATTTCATTATTAGCATGAATGAGAAGTGATATTTTAGTGGGGATCTTATAAGTGCAAAAGAACATGTAGATCGAGTCCAATTTGGATAATGCGTACATGCTTTCAGTTAGGATTTTAGTGCGAGAGAAATTATGTATTGAATCAAGTTGTACAAGCATAGAATTTTGGGGATCCATTTCACAATAGCAGTACTATCGACCGATAACCACAAGCTTCTTGTATGTTAATATATTTTATTTTTTTCGTACAGCACTTTAATTTCTTGCTCGAGGAGCTTTGTGAGGTTTCTCCTTTCGACAACTTTGAAAGTGTAACAATGCAAAATTTGAATGTATCATAAATTTGGTCTTTATATGTTTTGTTGTCTTATGTTTGATTTAAATGCAGGTTTTTGAAATTACTTTGTTGTCTCTGTCACTCCAAACGACGTAAGTTATTTATTTTTAAGTCATTACTATTTATATGTGTTGACAACGAAATATGAATTCTATTTATTTTAGTAGTTATTAAATACGTAATTTTTAAATTTCTTACTTTAGATTTCATTCATTAGTTCTTATTTGTTATTTTATAGTGCAAATATGATTACTTTTACTTATATAGTGTTTATCATGTTTGTGATTAGTTCAAATTAGTATTTATTTTTAGTTCATATTAGTGTTTATGATTTTCTTGATTAGTTTTAATTACTATTTATGATGTTTCTTCGATATTTTATTTAAAGTTTAATATGTGAACCTTTGTAGTGATTGTCAAATTTTGCTTTTTTTTTACACATAAATCCTTATTCTTCTATATGCCTCTTATTATAAAATTTTGAATATTTAATTAGTATAACTTGCAATAATGCAGAAATTATCTTATACTTGAACGATCGTCGTTGGATATATAATAGAAATAATCCTGGTCGTAGAGGTTTGACACAAGAATTCATAGATGGCGTTGATTATTACACTAGTGTGACTTGTCAATCTTTGCAATTTCAAGAGGGAACAATTAGGTGTTCTTGCTTGAAATGTCTTAGCACAAAGTTACAAATGATAGAGACAATTAAGGTTCACTTATATAGAAGGGGTTTCAAACCAAATTATTGGCAATGAGACGATTTAGGTGAAGGAGCACCTTCAACAAGCGTACCAAATCAAGGTATCCATTTTGTCGATCCTCATGAAGGATTTACTTCACAATACGAACAACTAGTTTATAACGCAACTGCAATTGAGTATGGGAATATTAGGTTTGAGCAAGATGAAGAGACACCAAATCCAGAAGCAAAAGATTTTTTTGAGTTACTAAATGCTTCGAGCCAACCCTTATGGCCCGGGTGTGAAAGTCTTCAATGAGTACAAATCAAAGTGCGAAAAAGCGAAAGCAAATCGAGAATCTGACCAGGGAGCATGCTTGCATTCGGGTGGATGTGTATCCACGAGCATGATTGCCAAGAAAATGGTAAAGTCTTTCAATATTGCGTGGACAAAATATTATATTTTATTTGACATTTTTAACTGCAGGAGAAAGAGACGGGTAGACCTCCTACTCAGGACGAAATATTTCTTCGAACTCATCAGAAGAAGGACAAAGAATGGGTTTTATCGTTTGCTCGGGAGACATATGTCAGTAAATCTACTTGCCTCTTTTTTTAAAAAAATTTCAAGTAAATCTATAAGATAGCAAATTCATCATTATAAATAATATAGTTGATTTATCCTTTTTTTTAATTTCAGGAGGGTTACAAAACAAGTGAAGTCGAGCACATTACGCAAGCAACATAGGAAGAGACAACACCGCTGACCCCAAGACAACTTTGACGGACCACGTCTGGTTAAGAAGGGTCGCATTTACAGCCTCAGATCTTCTGTTAGTAGTGTAGATATTGAATATGGTCGTAAATCGATATCAGGTTCCTCTGGTCAAGGTATCCAATAAATGTTTGACTTGATCAGGCAAGAGATCAGGCAAGATGTTACCTAGGAAATTAGAAAGGAGTTCGAAGAACGTGAGCGTCGTTCGAAGAAAGAGATGAAAAAAATGATGCGTGACATGATGCGTGACGAATTCGACGACAAGGACGATTTAGTACTATAGATTCTTTGTGTTGTGTTGCGCTATCTCACTTCCCCTAGTTGATAAGATTCTGCAAATTTGTTCTACAAAACTCACTCTCTCTCCCTCCTCTTTGTGTTGTGTAGTGATGAGGTGCCTTGCGAAAAGGTGGAATTGCAGGATATCAAGTTGTTGAGGTCCGACGGGGAAGGCGAGATCACATCTTCTTGTTCCCATGTGTACGGAAGCTACTCGGGCTCTGAAATCTCGAGTCCATGTCTGACATCGTCGTAATTATGCTTTTGCTTACCATCTATTGACCTTATTATGGAATTGTATGTGTTTGAATGTTGTTGCGTTTGTGTTGTGTTGGACAATTGTTATGTGTAGGATTTGTGTTATGATGTTTGGACATTTTATTTCTGTCTTTTATTTTAATGTTTCCGACGGTTAGAACTGTCGATAATCATCGATATGTATTTAATTTTTTCGATACTTATCGACGATTCTAACCGTCCGTCCAAACATAAAGACAGTCTTAGCCGTCGATAAACATCCACGGTTATAACCGTCCAAAGTTAACGACGGTTTGAGCTGTCAAAACTCAACGGTTTTATCCATGGCTCAAACCGTCGATCTAAATTTTCGACGATTTGAACCGTCGATACATATCGACGGCTTAAACCATCTTAAATCTTCAACGATCGACGGCCGCGTCCGCCAGCTGGACCGTCGAAGATGTCGATGGTTCAGAGATAACTGTCGCAAATAATTTGTGATGCATCATTTTCACATGGACGCTATCCATCGAAAAATTCGTAAATGTCATTTCCGACGGTTCTCGACAAATTACAAACGGTTCTGACCGTCTATAATTGGCTATTTTCTTGTAGTGTTACTCGGCATACTTACACAAGTTTATTGAGACTTTTCTTTAAAATTACAAATACATCTTTTTTTTTGCTAAAAGGTATGGAATAATAATGCAGGCTTCTCATATGAATATAAACTAGGTTAGGTTAGAAATTTAGGTATTGACATTTTTATTTATGTTAGATTTTACTCTGATCTATAAACTGATTATTCAATTATTATTCTGATATCCCTAAATTTATATAGTCAAAATATTGGCTTCACTTAAGCAAAATTAGATTTTAGTTTTTTTAATATACTACAAGAAAACTGTGCAATTTTTACGGACAATTCCCGACGGGCTAACATTCTACGACATTTCCAATGACGAGAAAAATCCTTTTGAAATGCCGACGATCATAATGCTTGTCACTCATTCCAAAGACTAACCCCATCGTTAATTATATTCATAACAACATATATTAAAATTTTAATATAATCATACAATCAATATTATAATCTTAATCTTTCCGACGGTTCTAAATGTCCGTAATTAGAATGAGAGAAAGGGGGAGGGAGAAAGAGAGAGTGTGTGACAGAGGGAAAGAAATAGGCGAAAAAAATTTAATATTAAAGTTTTTTATGGTTCTATCTTTTGAAATTTCAAGTGTGTCAATCAATAATTTAAATATAATAAGATATATTATAATAAACTCTCAAGTATCACCATCACTTCCGAGAGTCTCTCCCTCTCCCTTATCTCTTTCTCTCCTCCTATCTCACAGCTCCATCGACCACACCCTCTCTCCGATGAAGGCATAGGTGGCTCTTGTCACGATCCCAATTTAAACAGTAATTTAAACTAGAGTTCGCGACTAATTACGAATGATCAAACGGAATTAGGAAGATGATGCAATTTTTTTATAACATAAGAATGAAAGTATAGTACTAAATAATTTACAAACTATGTGATGATATGAGAAAACCAACTTTTTTAAGTTTTACATTTAACAAAGTGACCTTGCCTTCTTACAAGTTACAAAATAACGCATATATATTATACATTACAAACTCTCTCAACATTCCAACAAAAAGGACACGAGAGTAACAACTCCCCTCATTACATTAACATCAAAACACCTAAACCCTACTAATACTATAAGCTCCCATGATCCAAAAATCTATACTTATTTAAAAAATATTAGAAATAACATTATGATCAAAATAGCTCAATAAGTTAATAACTCATAGCCTATGTATTATCAACTAATCAATTCGAAAAGATATAAAAACACAAGCAATAATCATAATAATAAATAAGTATTTTCATACATTTGATAATTACATATACAACATTCTAATCAAAAGCATCACTCTCAATTTGCAATCATTAGTTAAACATATTGAACATATGAATGAGAATGCAACACTCTCATATGAATGGACAGATCACCAACTGACCAGTGGTCCATAGGTGCACTATAGAGGTGGCTCTTATCGTGATCAACGATGTAGCACTTAACTCCATTCTACCTATCCTTTTCGGAGAACATATCATATAACGATAGGTGAATTCTAAAGGTGACTCTCACTATGAGTTCTCACGATGTAGCACTATCTACATGACAACTTAACTCCAATCTACTCATCTCATTTTTTAGGAACACGACAATGGATTAGACTTTAGAGGTGACATTGAACTCCAATCTACTCTCTTCATGATATGTAGAATTTAGCTCCAACTATTAAACATGCAAAAAAATTATACCAAATGCATTCCAACTTTGACGTTTGCTCAGCGATACTCTTTAACTTCACTTTATAACATGAATGCGCTTTATCTTATAATTTATTTTACATAATGCCCTTCCGATCGGGCAGGCAGCTCCGACGGCTTCCCCTCCGTCTCCCTCTCTTCTTTCTCAAGTCCACCCACCCTACGGTTAGATCTGACTGCCCTAGCCCCCGGTGGCCGGATTGGCCGCCCTACGACCAGATCCGGCTACCCTTGGGGCCCTGGTGGCTGATTTGGCCCCCTGGCTGCCTACCACTTGATTGGCCCCCTGGCTGCCTACCACTTGATTGGCCCCCTGGCGACTGTTCCGTCCACCCTTGGCTCTTGGTGGCCGATCTAGGTCGCCTTCCTCTCTTGATTCTAGCTACCAACAACTCCGGTGGGCCCGCGCCTCTGACAACACCCTCTCTCTCTCTCTTTGTATGATTGGCCACGACCAAATTTGATCCTGGATCCGGTTGGAGGCGTCCGATTTTATTTTATATTTTTAAAAAGTTTTTCTGATGGGACTTGTCGGAAACTTCCAGGGGACACCTGTTGGAACGTCTGACGGCTAAGTCCCATCGAAAGTTCCGACATTATGCGCCCTTAAGAACAGAACAACCAAAGCCACTATCATTTTTTTACTATTCAATGTAACATTTTTGTATGATTAATTTTTAGAAGTCTTGATTGATATATTTTACTTTTTGTGTGAAATCATATTTTATTCATAATAGAAAATATATCCATATTTATTTGTATTTGAATTCTAAAAAAAGGAATGCACTAAAGTAGAGACAAAAGTAAAAAATCCAAAACCATTTGATGATCACATTTCATAGGGGTAAAGGTACTTCAGGTCGAGTCTAATTTCGATTCTAAAAATCATTCATTACTTTTTAGATTATTTTTTAAAACTTTAAAAATCACCCTAAAATCATTTTAAAATAACCACCTTCTAGGGCCAATTTTTTCGGATCACTATTATAATAAAATAAATTTATTAAATATATATATTAAAATTAAAATTAATATACATATATTTAATTTTATAACTGAATATAGGATGTGAGTTAAAGTGATTTGGATCGGGTCAATTTTTCGATCGAAAAAATTATCCACTATTTGTTTAGTCAAATTTCAACGTTAAAAAAATCACTCTAAACTTATTTAGAAAAATTCATCCCCTGAGGATCTATTTTCTAGGACCCCTATTCTAGTAGAATAATATTTTTAAAATATAATAATAAAAGTAATATAAATATATTTAATTTTTATAACTATAGGATGTAGTAATAGAATTATTAAATTAGAGAATCTAATGTGATAAGAACATATTAATTGGGTCTGGAGATGTCGTTGTTGCTCTGACTTGGATGCCGACGGTTAGATCTGGTTGCTGCAACTCGGACACAATTGAGGGTACTCAGATTTGGAACCAACTAAGAAGAGAGAAAGAGAAGAAACGGGAGAGGGGAAAGGGGGAAACAAGTGGGTGTAAATAGGAAAAAAGGTTAAACCTTAATTTTGTAAATATTATAATAATAAAAATATTTAGAAATTAATGAATTATTAAACTTAGCTCTTAAGACGTTACTAATCCATCTCTTTTTATGACGATTTATAAAACGTGATTAATTATCTTCATTTTAATACGTTTCTATAAATTGAGATGTTACTAATAATCTTAATTCTTGTAGTGAACTTAGTTTAGTAATAAATTTGATTTCCTTTTCAATAATTCTTATTAACAATTAGCAATATAAGTCGAATAATTGGCCAAGATTATGTTAACAATTATGAATAAAATTTTGAGATTAACAATCCCTCATGCACTCGAGTTTACAAAACTAAGAATTTTCATTGGGTCATATCAATTTGATGAACAGATTTAGTTCTGGTCGATTCGAGTCGAGTCATCATGTGAGACCCGATCCAACCCCAACTCGTAGGGATTTCGAGTCAATTATGGTTTGAAAATTTTTAATTTGAGTCGACTCGATCCGATTTGATGACATAATTTTTATTATTATTTTAATTATTTTTACTTTTCATTTAATTTCAGTCTTATATTTGATTTAAAATTAAAAAATATCAAATAAAACATCTTAATTATGGAAATAATATTCAAATATTTAGAAAAATATTATATATTTTATGATAAATAATAAATATTCTTTATATTAAAATAATGTAGAAAGTAAGAAAAAAATTAAAATAAAAGAAAAAATCATTGGGCCATCCGACCCGAGTCGAGCGAATCCGATCTGAATCGAATCAAGTTGGTCAAAGTTTTGGCCCATAAGGACTTTGATTCGTCCCAATGAAGTTTGACAGCGTCCACCCTTATACAAAACAAAAAATAATCATAATAATATTAAATTGACCGTCCATGGAGCGAGAAAAATAAATAAGATAAACCCAAAGTAAAATAACATAACTTGGATAAGTTTGCAATTGACCAATTGTACAACTTGCAGGAATAAAATGAAAATTTACATACGTATACTTTTCTCCAGAGTAATGAGAATAGTCAATACATATTAAACATGGCTTGTTATAAACTCAAAATAATAAAAGAACAAAAGAATGCATTTTTTTGTGGGAGTGATAATTTGTAGTTGATATTCCTAGCATTTTGGGTAATTGTCCGGCGGTGGAGGGAGGGTGGAATCTGGCGTTCCGCCGTCTTCCACCTCAAAGGCCATGGCCATCCCTTTCGGCAAATGAGCATCGAGATGGCAGTGCATGAACCAGACACCCGGGTTGTTGGCCACAAACCTGATGGCCGCCCATCCGCCCCGCGGCACGGCGATGGTGCTCCGAACTTGTGGGTTCACCAAGTTGTAGCTCTTCACCGCCGTGGCCGCGTCGTAGTTTCCGAATCCCTGCGCCATCACGTAAAAGTTGAAGCCATGGAGATGAATGGGGTGCCCCTCAAGCCCGTTCAACGCCGTATCCTGCAACACCATCTCTACCGTCGCATTGTACTTGAGCTTCTTCAACCTCGTCGCCTTCTCCGTGGGGAACAACGCGTAGTTCTGAATGTTGTCCAGGCTTGTGTAGTCGAACTGCAACGGAGGACGGTCGGGGAAGTCGGTGGTGTACACGCCCTTGACGCCATAGTGGTAGGCCTCGAGGAGTGACATCGTTGTGGGGTACACGAATGAGACGTTGTTCAAGCTCGCGGCGATCGCCTGGATGGGCGACGTCCGATTGCACTTCGGCTGATCCAGCATGCATGGGTAGCTGCCCATTCCTACTGTGATGAACATGTGCTCGTCAACATGCTGGGGAACGGTTGGAGATCCTGTCCGGAGAAGGCCGGTGATGTTGCTGTAGAATTGGTGAGCCGCCATGGTGTCAAAGTATGATGGCAACAACGGCATGATCGGAGGCACCGACTTCGGCACTCGGCTGGTCTTGTACTCAACGATGCCAGTGGTGGTGGTCTGGTCGAGGATGGACAACGAAGTTGGTTCAGGATAGTTGCTGATGTAGACGTGGGCGGCCATGTAGTAGCGAGCGGGAGGCGCGTTGGCGACCATGAGCGCGTCGAGGCTCTGTCCAGGGGCGAGAACCAGTATGTCACTATGGTACGGCGTGGTGTACTCTGCGTCGACGGCTACGACGGTGAAGGTGTGGCCGGCAATTCTGAAGAACATATGACTATTCACTGCCGCATTCACCATTCGAAGCATGTACGTCTTGCCGTGCTTGACTCGCATCTTGAAGGTGTCTGCACAATATGGTCATATACGGATCTATGAGCTCCTGTTTTGATTGTGATATTTGTAGGTTTGCAACAAAGTTTGACATCTCTATACGACATATTTAAGATTTGTACGCCGAATATATGGTTTAAAATTGATGATACACTTACTATCTCTAGAACAGGGGACAAGGTCTCCGGGCCTCCCATTGATCGTGTATGAGTTAGACTGCCCATACAAGGCTCCTGCCAAGTACGCGTCATTCTCCAGGTCCACCACGTTGTCGTTGTACCACTCACCTGAAGGCATCAATATGCATATATGAGTGCACTTTTCTCAAAGAACAGTAAATATCTATTGTAGCTTCGTTCATAAATGCAAGTACTCGATCAAGTAATTAGAAATAAATACGTGTATTATTATACCTAACAGTATTGGAATCTCCTTGTGGGGCTTGGGAAACGGATAACCTTTGGACCCCTGTCGTGGGCGAATAACAAGAGCCCCGTAGATCGTTGCGCGAAGGGCAGAGGCATGGGAATGCCACCACAACGTGCCCTCTTGTCCTGTGACGTTGAATTTGTACGTGTAACTATTTCCGGGCAGTATGGGACACTGAGTTATCATGTCCACGCCGTCTTGCCAATTGGTCAGTCGCTGTTGAACGCCGTGCCTTCATGATTCATAGAACAAGTTTAGTGTTCGCTTGCAACACATATATTTCTTAATTACCAGTACTAAATCTCGTATGATGTATACCAGTGGATGGTTATGTTGTATGGCGATTCGTTGATGACATCAACGATCAGGGTATCTCCTTCGTTGACGTATATCGTCGGTCCTGGAAGTTGACGGTTGACTCCGGTGATCGTGGTGCTGTTGCACAGACGTTGCACTTGAAAGTTTCCAACCTGAGGAAGATTGAGGAAGTCTTAAGCCACACTAAAACCGGAACTAAGATGCAGTTTGAGATAGATAGAAAAGCTGTTTTTTTTTTTTTTTTGCGAAGAACCAGAGGTGGGCGGATAAGATAATTACATGGAAGGTATGCTTCACGACTGCTGCTTCCGCCCTGTGATCGCATGACGCAAGAAGAGCAACCAGCACTAGAACCATCAGCCACGACCGCGCCATGGCCAAGCAACTTGGAATAAAAGAACTGATGGTGCAACAAGTTAGAACCAACAAATTTGTATAAAAGCTGGAGAAGATGCTTTTTTCGCTGCTGTTGGAGATGACTATGCTTTGTGTGGATAGCTGTGAATTCGATGGACCATACGCTGCCATAGCAGGGCTCTATATATAGCAACCTTTTGGCGATGCAATGTCTGTGCCTTTCATGCATGCTTCGTAGCCAATACGTGTAACGCCGTTTCGGCGTGGACTTTGTTTTTTCCTCTCTTTTTTGTTATACGTAGCCGCGTCGAGCCATTTGAGGACCTGTTCCTTCATTTGCGGCCTTGTGTGAATGTATGATTTTTTGGACGGTGTCAACTTCCGTCTTGTTTTAATTGGTCAACCGTATGTCCGTATTGTTAGTGTATATTCAAATACAACTATTTTTCTCAATATCGTTCTAATAGTCGATCAGATTATTAATCATCCAATTTTTTTTACTTATATAAATACTCATGAGAAACTTTGTGCCTGCCTTTCCAAAATCTGAAATCATCCATTGCAATTTGACTGAGTGATCGTGTTATCAAGCTACGAGACCAAAGGAAACAAAGTCAGCTCCTTGTGATTTATATATGTTGTCAAAGTGGGATCGGCAAAATCTATCTTAAAAGTTTAATAACGTGAGTTATATATTGATATAACTAATTAAGATATAGGAAATAAATTCTTAACGTAACCAAACTGACACGGCATGAATAGTTAATGACCTAAATTTTTAATACGACTTGATCGAAGTTTTAAATTTGATCAGATTCTCAAAAACTTAATTATCGATAAAAGATTCATTTTTATATTTTACATTCTTAATAAAAATTTCTTTTAAATTTATTGTCTTAAATCCATCCTTGGTCTTTTTAGTATTTTTCTAAACAACTGAGTAGCTACAAGGATAATTATAAATAAACCTAATGGATTGATAGTGCTGAATGTTCTCTGGGATGACCAATAAGAAAGTTCTTTCCAGTGAGAAAGGTATGCATTCCTTTTTTGCATTTTTTCATATAAATCTAGTGAAAAGGTAGCCATTATTTCTAGAAAAAAGTTACTGTAGATTAATGTTTTGTTTTACATATTTAATTGATTCATTTAGAAATATTAAGTCAAACGTATTAATTACTTTTTTACATATAATCGGTGTGAAAGGAAGATGGTAGACAAAATATCCTTTCCATATACATGTGAATATATATATATACATATATATATATATATATATATATATATATATATATATATATATACTTAGATGCATACAGGTGCAAACACTTCATCTGAGGCATTAGATTAAAACTATTTTAATTATAATGCTTGAGATCATCATCTGTTCAACACAAACTATGTCGTCGATCGTAGTCAACAGTCGCCGTCTCTTCTTTCCCTTTGACCGTCGACCACCGTCGACGTCTCCTCTTTCCCCTTCAACCGCCAACCACCGACACGTCTCCTCTTTCCTCTTCTCTCCTCTCTCTTTCCTCTAGTCGGAGTCTCCCTCTTTCCCCTTCGACGTCGGGTTCCCTAGGCTACGCGGCGAGGGCGCGACGTCGATTGCCAACCTCAGCGTCAGACAATTGCTTCTCGTCGCTCACAAGGAGAATCGCTCGATCATGATAATCTCGAACCGAACCGCTCGATCATCCTCTACCGGCTGAAACGCACGAATCCCAGCCGTCGAAGCAAAATGAGAGACATCCAAGGGCTGTGAGTAGATGATGACACCTGTATGCTCCTATGGTGTTGAATTTTGACAATTTGCGATCACCTTTTCTTGCTGCCATGGGATCAGTGTGGTGAATTCCACACTGACGTGTAACATGACGCACCTGCAAAGACAATTTGAAATATTATACTAGTTCTGAGCTCACAACATCCACGCAAAATTTAATGGAGCAGACTTTGGAGCTTTCAGCTTTGGAATCGATTAACATATATATATATATATATATATATATATATATATATTGAACGTTGAAAGTTTTCAAGACAAAAGGTATTAATCATATGATAAACTATTGAGGACGATAAAACGACTGACTTGATTTCGTTGTGTAAACCTTTACGTCTCCCTAAAAGGTGGTGTGGATTCTGTGGAATTCACAATGATATGCTCTATCCCAAGGAACTTTATAATTTTCACCTGCGACGAAGGGGGTGTGACTGTGGACTTCACAAAACATATGATATGTCCCCAAGGAATTGTATAATTACCTGGAAAACACATTTGGAAAAGCAGTAAGCGTTCTGTCGTTCCATGATTATTTTACTCTATCCAAAAAATTTATCATCTGTGTTTATTTTCCATTCATGATGGAAACAATCTGGGATTGCTTTACATGTTTGGCTTCTTCGTTCTTATCATCCACCGTCAACCATGCAACTAATGCACTAGCTCAACCTTTACACGGTAATGGATATGTGAAGCAAACTTTGCTACCAATATAAAGCTAATGCACATAATTTTTTGGTTGGACTCTGATATTTATTTATTTATTTATTTATTTAACAATATACGCTAGAGAATATGTGGCATCCATGTACGTATATATATGGAGAACATTTTTTACTTTCTTCGTAACAGTAAACCCATTAATGATTACGTGAATTTAAGGTGTATGCCTTTCTTTTTCATGTGGCGTTGAACAGTAGACCGATTTTTTTTCAAATAGTAGAATATTTTTTTTATTCAATCATCTCTTCATGACGTCTTCTCCAAGAATTCAGTAAAACCCACCTCTTTTCTTCAAGTTCAAGTGCTCGATCATATATATAGCGACCGTGAAAAAAAATCAAAATCGAGTGATCATATATAAATATTGTATTTGATGCATAGACGCATTTATGTAGATATCATGTCAAAAATTTTTAAAGATCCAAGAGTTAATTTACTTAAACGTTAAATTTTTGTTGGATATTTGAATTTGAATGAATGATTTTATGACCCCTTGTGGCGCAGGAGTTGAGTACATGTTAAATAAAGAAAACGTATCATTCCATAGTGGCTTGAAACATGTGTTTGACATAAAATATATGCCATTTTACACAAGTTGAGGTGTCTTAGTTGATATACATAAATTAAGATGCAAATTTTAAAAATATTGACATTTATTATTCCTTAAATATTCAACTTCGAGATCACATGTATGTGCATCATTTGACAGCAAAGGGGCGATGGGGCAAATTGGTGTTAAAAACTTAGAGAAAATTTTTCGAATTAATCACAAATGCTAATATCGATTTCCAACGTCTCAAATTTGAAAACTCTCAATTAATGCAAGATGCAATAATAATGTAATGAATGCTACAACTTCTACAGCATGAAAATAGAGAAGAGTGAGATTTAGAATCATCCTTTGCAGTTGAAAAAACTACTATGGGTCTTTGTCATAGAGAAGAGAAGAATAAAAAAAGATAAGAAATTTCTTCTTGAAGAGTATATAATTAAGAACAAAGATAGATTGGGAAGGTCTCTAAAAATTATATTGATACTAGAATCACAAAAAATGTAATAATAAAATGATATTATTTCTACTAATTAGGAAGGTCTCTAAAAATTATATTGATACTACAATCACAAAAAATGTAATAATAAAATGATATTATTTATACTAATTGTTTTAGTACTTTTTAGAAAGAATTATCTATGTTATATAATTGTTATTTGGATTCGGACAAAATTTGAAAGTCATATACTTTATTCTTAGATTATAATTAGTGATATTTTTCTATGATATCTTGTGATTTTTTCTTCTTGTTTAAGGGTTTTCTATATAAATTTGATGTGTCTTTTTTCCTATTATTATGTTTTTGCATCACACTTGTCTTGTATTATTCAATTCACATATAACTAGAGAGTTTAAATTCTCAACAACTCCAATTAATATTTAAAAGGAACTTAAAACATATGAAGATGCTGACATAAACATGATAAAAGATTTGGAGAAAGAGATCCAAGCATTGAAATTGAGTCATACTTGGAAGTTCTCCAAGTTGAATGATATAAATTTGGTCTCATATGAGATGTCATTAGAGGAGATTAATTGTTACGATGGTTCAAATGCAAGGCATGCAAATCAAGTGGCTACTTGAGATTTCTCCTATCAAGATAAAATCAACTATGATGAAATATTCAATCTGTTACTTGAATATGAAGGAGCTAAGTTGGTACAGAGGAAGAACGTAAAAGTTATAGTACTAACTATTGGACTTTTTTGAAGCGGTAAAAGAAAACCAACAACACTAGTCAAGACAAGGAACCAATTTGTGATTTATCTTTTAAACATGGCCTACATCAAAATAGAAGAAGCCATCAACATCCATAAGATGGGGAGCGAAGCATTAGTAGCATATCTCACTACAAGAAAATTATCATTTTTCGATGGACAATTTCCGACGGATAGAAATCTGTCGCAATTTGCGACGAATTTTGCGACGAAAATGTTTCCGACGAAATTTTCGACGGTTACAACCATCGGAAATAAAAATAATAAATTATGTAATTTATTATATTATTATTTTATTTTTTGACGATTAGGGACTTCGATATTTCCGATGGATATCCATCCGTCATAATTTTCGACGGAATTTTTGACGGTTACAACAGTCGAAAATAAAAATAATAAATTATATAATTTGTTATACTATTATTTTATTTTTCGACGATTAGGGACGTAAATATTTTCAACGAATATCCATCCGTCGCAATTTTCGACGAAATTTCTGACAGTTACAATCATCGAAAATGAAAATAATAAATTATGTAATTTGTTATATTATTATTTTATTTTTTATAATTAGGAACGTCGATATTTTCGACGGTCATAACCGTCGATAAATGTATAATAATATAATATGAGGAGTATTTTATTAATATAATTAGCGACAGTCCAATCCATCACAATTTCTGACGGTTCCGGTCATCGATAATAATTAGCGTCAGTTCAAATCGTTGGTAAAATAAAAAATAAATATTATATATAACTAAATATAGTATTTTATTTTTATAATTAAATAATTTTCGATGATCACAACCGTCAGTAATTTAAAATAATTAATATTTGCTTTCCGACGGTCAGAGCCGTCGGTAATTAAAATTTTATTATTCCGCTTTTTTTTTGCGTTTTCCCACTTTCTCATCTTTCCACCTATATCTATATATAATATATAGGTCTATATATACTCAATCCCTTTATTTCTTCCCCCCATCTCTCTCTTCCTGCCGGCGAGCCTTTCGACTGAACGTCAAGCGTCGACCGCCAGCGACCCTCTCCCGCCGGCGTCTCTCTCTCTCTCCCCCTCTCTCTCTTTCTCTTCGGTCCAGACCGCAATTCTGCGGTTGGTGGCCGGATCCAATTGCTGACGGCCAGATCCGACCTCGGCCGGCTAGCGGCCGAATCTGGTCGTCGGTCGCTAATGGCCGGCTAACTTTTTTTATATTATAAAAATTCTTTGCGACGGTTGCGACAGTCGTCGCGACCGTCAAAGTTTCGACGGTTTGGTCAACCGCTGCAAATATCGGCGATCACGGCTGCCGAAGTTTCGACGGTTTCATCGCGGTCGTGACCGCCGGACGTTGAAATTTTCGGCATTTTTCCAATCGTCGGAAATTGATTTGCGATTATCATTTTTCGGACGAATCGATTCCGTCAAAAAAACCATCGGAAATGACGTTTCCAACAGTTTTCGAGGAAATTACAGACGGTGATGGTTTCGACCATCTGTAATTCACATATTTCTTGTAGTGAACTCACGTGACATTAAAGAGCGCATTGTTCGAGGTTCACCCAACATTGAGTCTAACTAATCTAATTAGATCGTTCTACATCGCGTACCTGACAACAAATGAAACTCCAAATAATTTTTTTATATTCATAAATATTTGAACTCTTGACAGCTTATCATTCCACCTCAAATCTTGTTGGTATGTTCTTAGAAGATAACTTACAATTATAAATCTTATTTTACTTTAGTTAAAATATTTTTTTTGTTATTCAACATATATATATATTTTTGTGTTTATCATGTTAAAAAATATATATGTAACTAATTTTCTATGTCTTAACTAAATAACTAACTTAATTTGTTATAGAAAGAAATTGAAATTATTGACACATATGTTATGCATTCATAAACACGCACAATACAATATGAATATTCTATTAATATACGCATAATATATCATAATTATGTTAAGTTTACAAAATCATAATAAAGAAGAATCTTATTAGTTAATAAAAATTCTAACATTGCGTGCAGCTAGAACAATTGCAGCACAGATGGAATTGACCGATTAAAATAAAGGCATGCATGGTGAATTATAGTCGTAGAACGTGGAACAAGATGTTGCACTGCCGTTCACTCTTGCGCATGTATTTTATGTCTACGCACGTTTCGTTTTTCGTTTTCGGAGAGAAGAATATTACTTTAATAAATCCAAGCAAGTTTTCTCAACAAGAAATTTATTATTACGGTAAGCCTAGTGTGGATATAAACGAATAATAGAAAAATGAAACTAAGGTATTAGTTTTTTAAAAAATATTATAGACAACATTTTTTTATTGGCAGATCCGAAGCGTTATATATAAAGATGAAGATATAATGTCCCTGAAACACTCCTTTCGTATCTGATCTAATGATTTAGTTTTTTTTATTTTAAATGATAGTCATTACATACATATGAATGAAAGATTAAAAAAAGCTTTATAGCATTAAAAATCAAAATAGCATCATTTTTTTTGTGTTCACAACTTTAATAAATAAATAATAGACTATATGGTTGCGTGGTCACTCAAATTTTGACAATATAAGTGAAGTGGATCTAAGGTTAACTCACAATTTTGGTAGCTTATTGAATTTTGAGACTACAAATCTACAATATATCAGAGTTTATAAAGCCAAGAATAGTCATAATAGTGTAATATATACGTATATCATATTAAATTGATCAAGTATATTGGAACAGAAATAATTAAAAGTAAAGCCAAAGTAAAATGTACATAAATATATAAGATAACACTACTAGTACTTGGAAAAGTATTATCATATGTGTTGAGAATATTTATAATCGTGTCTGTTAAAATAAAATGAAGTAGAAAATGACATTAATCTACTCCACAGAAAATACGTCACACTTGGTTAAAACAATTATGAACCAGACGCCTGGGTTGTCGGTCACAAATCTGATGGCCGCCCATCCGCCGGTGTTCGCAGATATAATGTCGACCGTTATATTGCTGTCCGGATATCAGTCGTTGAATCTTAGTAGCAGTAGTTAAACACTGTAGCGTTTTATGCCTTGTTTATATCAATTTTACTTCTTTGTATAAAAGATGCAGAAGAGTGAAGTTGTAGCGGATTCGAGAGACATTTTTTAATTGAATTCAGCTTCTCTTCCAAAACTTTCTTCTCCTTCTTCTTCCTCTGTGTGTTCTTCATATTGGACTGGCGACTTCTCGACGATTGATGTGATTTTCAACATGATATTAGAGCAACCTCAAGACGATCAGATCTGATTTCCTCTTTCTGCTTTGCAATCGAGATAAGTTGTTTCTCACACTTCAGAATCTCTGAATTCTGTGTTTTTTGATATGTCGATTGCAGTTATCATTGGGTTGTTCAGATTTGAATATTGAGTCTACTTACTCACATCTGAGATTGACTGTTCTATGTCCATAGTGTCTGGATCAGATTCTTCTGGTTCCAGCAATTTTGCTCCTAGTTCAATGGTTCTTGATGTTATGAATCTCTTGTTTCTGAGTGCTTCTGATATGCCAAGCCTTCTGCTAGTTCCAGATCTTTTAATAGGCATAGAAAATTATGCCGATTAGAGTGACGCCATGTTAAATGCCTTGTTAGCTAAGAATAAATATGGATTTGTAGATGCTTCCTTTACAATTGATAAAGTTCCTCCATAATTGCATTTTAATTGGAAAAGGTGCAATGTCTTGGTGATTTCCTGGATTGTGGTTTCCTACAAGAAAGGTTTGATTAATATAATTTCATATTCACAACCTGCACATATTGTTTGGTCGAAGTTAAAAGAGAGATTTCAGATACTGAATGCTATGCAAGTTTATTCAGTTGAAAATGAACTATATAGTTTTCGACAAGGAAATCCGTATGTTTCAAAATATTTTTCAAAATTGAAAAATCTATGGGAAGAGTTGAATCTCATATCTCCTATAATGCCAAATACTGATAATATGAAAGAATATAAAGAATTCTTGGAGCAAATGAAGCTGTACAGATTTCTCATGGGCGTAAATGATTCTTTAAACCATGTTAGAACACAGATTTTAATCATGGTACCTCTACCCTCTATAAGTCGGGCTCACTCTCTTTTAGTGGAAGAGGAGCAGAGACAAAAGAAAGTAATACATTTTGATTCAGATCAAATGACAATGGCAGGTGCCAGACCTCCATCTGGTAATCAAAAACAAAAGAGTGATCCTTCTTTTATTTGTGAATATTGTCACAACCTGGGCACAAAAGGAGTCAGTGTTATAAGTTAGTAGGATTTCCTGCTAATTATAAGTTCAAGCCTAGAATTCAGAATCAGAATTTTGCAAACTCAGTTGTGCCACAACTTACTGAAATTGAATCAGCAAAAAGCTAAGAGATTTCAGATAATAAAGTTAATCCTCTTTCTTCTAAAGAGCAAAAAAAATATACTTCAGTTGATACATGGCAATCAGGAAGAACATCATACTGCAAGCATGGCAGGTATTTGTTCAAAGTCCTCTATTACATATTGGATTATTGATACTGGTGTCTCTAGTAACATGACTTCTAATAAAGATTGGTTCACTAATGTTGTTTCTCTGTAAGTAAAGAATATAGTTTCTTTACCTAATGGATCAGTTTCTATGACAACTCATTCTGGATCTGTATATCTGAACTCTCACATTCATTTGCATAATGTTTTACTAGTTCCAGATTTCAAGTTCAATATGATATCTGTCTCACAACTAGCAAAGGATTTGAATTCTCCAATCTTTTTTACATCCAAATATGTTTTTATTCAGGACCTTCTGAGTGGAAAGGGGAACTTGATTGGTGAAGTTAAAGGTGGACTATACTTCTTGTTGAATGAAGTTCATAAGGTTGTAGTTGCAGAGAGGATTTCCCAGTCGAGCAAGGATTTGGACATCTGGCACTAGAGACTTGGACATTTGCCCTTTGATAGAATGTTACTGATTCCAAATTTGAAGTCCCGTAATAATCATCATACTCTTTCACATTGTTCAGTGTGTCCTTTGGCTAAACAAACTCAGTTATCTTTTACATCCAGTGGAAACAGATCTATTGCAATGTTACATTTGATTCATGTGGATACTTGGGGACCATTTATGTCCTCCACACATAATGGCCAAAATACTTTGTTACCATAGTTGATGATTTTACTCGACTAACTTGGGTGTATCTTATTCAGAACAAATCTGATTGTTTTGCTATACTAAAGAATTTTTTGACTTTTGTGGAAAATTAGTGTTCCGCAAGAGTCAAAATTTTAAGAACTAATAATGGCTCAGAATATCATAATCAAAGGTGTACTAAATTCTTTCAAAATAGAGGGATTATTCATCAATCCAACTGTGTCTATACCCTCCAACAAAATGGAGTTGTGGAAAGAAAAGATAGACATATCCTTGAAGTGGCTAGAGCTTTGTTATTTCAATCTCATTTGCCTATTATTTTCTGAGGAGATTTAATACAAGCTGCTGTACATATTAACAGCAGATTGCCATTAAGAGTTTTGAACAATATTTCCCCTTATGAGAAGTTCTTTCAGAAACCTCCTAAGCTTGATCATTTGAAGATTATTGGTTGTCTCTGTTATACTTCCAACAAGCTAGTTTCAAACAAGTTTGACTATAGAGCAAAAGGTTGTGTCTTCTTGAGATATTCTTGGACTCGAAAGGGTTATAAAATTTTTTATATTCAGTCAGGAAAAATTTCTATTTCTAGAGATGTCAGATTTGAGAAACATATTTTTCCTTTCAAAGCTCCAGAATTGTTGTAGTAGTTTACATTCTCCACTTCTTCAATTTTACCTAGCCAGCCAATTGTCTATGACATTTTTTATTTCCTTTCCTCTCCTCCAACATTTGCTTCTTCTTCATTGGTTCCTGATAACCTTCCTGTTACTTCAGTTCCTGTTTCCTTGGATCACAATTCTTCTTCATATCTCCTTGAATCTTCATCTGAAATTCTTGTTCCTGATCAGATTGATTTATCTCTCACTCCTTCCTCTTCTATTCCTCCTCCTATCAGACCTAAGCGACAGGTAAAATAGCCTGGTTGGCTTAAAGATTTTATTGTGTCCTCAGCCCAGTTTTCTTCTGTTGCACACCCTTTACATAAAGTGGTTTCTTACACCACTTGCACACCTTCTTATCAAGCTTTTCTCTGTGCTCTCTCTGCATTTGAAGAACCTGTTTCTTATAAACATGCCATTCAAGATGAAAGGTGGATTGCTGCTATGCAGGATGAATTGACTACCTTGCAGCATAACAACACTTGGACCTTGGTTGATCTTCCTCCAGGAAAAAACTTGTTGGTTGTAAATGGGTTTATAAAGTTAAGCTTACTTCTTCTAGAGAAATTGAGAGGTTCAAAGCTAGGCTTGTTTCCAAGGGATATAACCAAAAGGAAGGGGTGGACTTTAAGGAGGCTTTTTCTCCTGCTGCTAAGTCTGTTACTATTAAAGCAGTCCTTACTGCTGCTGCCCAACATAATTGGCACCTGTTTCATTGGGATGTTAACAATGCATTTCTGAATGGAGATCTCTTTGAGGAGGTCTATATGTCCTTGCCTGAAGGTCTTTAGCTTAGGGGGAGTTCCATGGGAAAGTATGCAAGCTGAACAGGTCCTTATATGGACTCAAACAGGCTTCTAGACAGTGGAATATAAAACTTACTGAAATATTACTTGATGCAAGTTTTATACAAAGCCAAAATGATTATACTTTGTTTACGCAATCTAGAAACGATGAGTTCATTGTTCTCCTAGTGTATGTTGATGACATACTTGTTGCAGGAAATAGTTTGGATCTAATTGAATTTACTAAACAAGTTTTACAGTCTCATATCAAAATGAAAGACTTGGGAGAACTGAAATTTTTCTTGAACATGGAGATCATAAGATCCACAGCAGGGATTCTCATGAATCAGAGGAAGTATACAATTAATCTACTATCTGATGTTGGTCTTACAGCTACCAAACCCGTGTTTCCCCCTATGGAACAAAATCTCAAACTCACTTCAATTGAGTATGATTCTATAGTTGGTGTCAATTCACAAGACAAGCCAATGGATTCTCCTACAACTTTTCAGCAGTTAGTTGGAAGACTCATATACTTGGTACATACTGGACCTAATATTGCCTTTGTTGTAAAACATTTGAGCCAATTTATGCATGCCCCAAAGGATTCACATTATCAAGCTGCTTTACGAATTATAAAATACTTGAAATCTTCTCCAAGTCGTGGACTCTTGTTTCCTGCAAAGAAGAACACTACTTTAACAGCCTATAATGATGCGGATTGGGGCTCTTGTATTTTGACTCGAAAATCTGTTTCAGCTTATTGCATCAAAGTTGGAAATTCCTTAGCATTTTGGAAATAAAAAAATAGTCAATTGAGAATCAGAGTATAGAAGTTTGGCTCTTACAATTTTGAATTGGTATGGCTCGATGTTCAAGGAAATTAGACTTCCATTGCAGACTCCTTTCACACTCTTCACAGATAGTCAAGCTGCCATTCAAATGGTAGAGAATCTAGTCTTCCATGAGCGAACCAAACACATCGAAGTGGATTGCCATTTTGTGCGAGATAAGAAACTTCACAGATAGTCAAGTTGCCATTCAAATGGTAGAGAATCCAGTCTTCCATGAGCAAACCAAACACATCGAAGTGGATTGCCATTTTGTGCGAGATAAGAAACTGAAAGCTCTGATTCGTTTGCAACACATTTCAACAAAAGAACAGTTAGCAGATCTCCTAACCAAAGCATTAAGTCATCATCAGCACGAACATTTGCTAGGCAACTTGGGTTTGTTTGATTTGTTCAAATCCCAACTTGAGGGGGAGTGTTCGCAGATATAATGTCGACAGTTATATTGCTGTCCGGATATCGGTTGTTGAATCTTAATAACGGTAGTTAAACACCGTAGCGTTTTATGCGTTGTTTATATCATTTTTACTTCTTTGTATTAAAGGTGCGGAAGAGTGAAGTTGTAGAGGGTTCGAGAGACATTTTTGAATTGAATTCAGCTTCCCTCCCAAAACTTTCTTCTCCTTCTTCTTCCTCTGTGTGTTCTTCATATTGGACTGGCGACTTCTCGGCGATTGATGTGATTTTCAACAGCCGGGCAGCACGATGATGGTGCTCCGAACTTGTGGGTTCACCAAGTTGTAGCTCTTAACCGCGTTGGCCGCCTCGTGGTTGTCGAATCCCTGCGCCAGCACATAAAAGTTGAACCCATGGAGATGGACGGGATGCCCCTCGAGCCCGGCCAACGCCGTATCCTGCAGCACCATCTCTACTGTCGCATTGTGCTTGAGTTTCTTCAACCTCGTCGCCTTCTCCGTGGGGAACAACGCTAAGTTCTGAAGGTTGTCCAGGCTCGTGTAATCGAACTCCAAGGGAGGACGGTCGGGGAAGTCAGTGGTGTACACGCCCTTGACGCCGAAATGATGAGCCTGGAGGAGTGACATCTTCGTGGGGTACATGAATGAGACGTTGTTTATGCTTCCAGCGATCGCTTGGATTGGCGACGTCTGGTTGCACAGACGTCTGGTTGCACAGACGTCTGGTTGCGTTGACTCCGGTGATCGTAGTGCTGTTGCACAGACGTTCCACTTGAAAGTTTCCAACCTGAGGAGGTTTGAAGCTTTAGTAAAACAACATCTTTATAAAGAAGATGCAGTTCGAGGTCGAACGAAACTCTACCGAATTTTCCAAAACCAGGAACAATAATGAATGCATAAGATAATTACGTGGAAGGTATGCTTCACTACTGCAGCATCTGTCCTTTGATCGCATGAAGCAACTAGGACAACCACTAAAACGACCATCAACCACCACCGCGCCATAGGCATGATATCGGACTTGGAATCAAACAGGTACAGAGGTATTGATCGTTCAAGAAAGAATCAATAATTTTTTTTTTGGAAACTCGAGAAGAAGACTACTATCTTTATGGCTTTACAGAGGGAAGAGAAATAACTTGGATGTTAAAAACTGCTTTGATTTGATGCATTATGCAGCCACGGCAGAGCTCTATTTAAAGCTGGTATCATGGCAACGCCATGCATCTCGTAGACGAGTTCAATACAAGGCGAAGAATTTTATTTATTTAATATATAGCCGCGTCGAGAAATTTTTGGAGAACTTCACGTACCATATTTTAGATCGTGTCACCAATTCCTCTGTAATCACGTTATTGTCTATATTTTGATGAGTCAACGTTATTCCGACGTCAAAAGTTTATTTCAATGCACACAGATGATTCAAATTATATATATATATATATATATATGCATGATATGTTGAGATTTGATTAAGTTTTTCATTATCTATACAAATTGCCAGCAAGAGTTTTACGAATATGTAGAGGTCAGCTCTAATCATATGCGTTAATTAATTTTCTCTTCAATCGGTCAATGTACGAATTATATTTTTGCTTTCAGTGTTTTGTACATTGGATGTTGAATGACTCATAATGGAATTCACGAGCATAGATGAAGAAAACTATTGAAAAAAAACAGTAAGAATAGACGATATTCAGTGTTCTATTTTTATTTATTAACATTTAATTTGGTTATTTTAGAAAGGTTTTAATATAAATTAATTGAAAAAAGAGGATGATAAATGCTTCTAAAATGTAAAAGACAAATCTGAAGAAAAAAATATTTCTTTTGGGTGATAATTTAAATGGTTATAGAAAACCTTTGTTTATATTTTGTGTGATGTTGAATCTAATTATGTGTGGATAATTCCCTTTGTTTTCTAGGAATGGTTGTGATTTAGAGCTAGTTTTGAGATGATGTTGGTATCTTATTTCTTATGCAATATTAGTTCTCTTCGTTAAGCTTTTGATCTGATTCTATGATAAACTTTGAATGATAATCTTGAGATGATGGTTGAATTTAGGGTTGCTTTTTACGGAATTGCTAGTGTGTTTTGTCTTCTTCCCGTGATGACTATAATCTGAGAAGAGGTGGTCTCTTCTCATTTCTATGATTACAGAATCAAAATCAGACTTCATGATGATGTTATCCAATAGATGAGTGTAGTATAGTGAATGTGTTATATTGTGAAACCGAAATGTTTCTTTATGTTGAGTTGTGATATGAGAAATAGTAACTAGCTATTACTCTTTATATTTGTGGGTTATTAAAAGTTCAAGAACGAGTATAAATGTCGAGAGTTGAAGTCTTATCACTACAAGAAAATACATCATTAGAGAAGGGAAATCTGGTCGTTAATATTTAAATTCCGGTCAATATTGGTCATTAGCGATCAGCATTTTCCATCGTCACCCGTCGTTATAGATGCCGCCGTTAAAAATCAATAACGATGACTTAAAGATGTCGGCCATTAAAAGTCATCAACGACCATAAATAATCCGTTCATTAAAACTATATAAGGACCATTTAGTTGGTCATTGAATACATTAACGACTAGAAATATCTTTGTCGTTGATAATCATCAATGGGTAGTAATCCCGTCGTTAAAAGTCACCAACGACCATAAATAATCCGGTCACTAAAACTATATAAGGACTATTTAGTTGGTCGTCGAATATATTAATGACTAGAAATATCTTTGTCGTTGAGAATTTTCAACCATTAGTAATCCCGTCGTTATTGGTAATCAACGACTCGAAATGATCCGATCATTAAAACCAATGTTGTCACGATCAGACCGAACCGATCGGTTCGACCAGACCGGACTAGTCGGTTCGACCGATCGGACCATCAACTGGCCACTAAAACGGTCTTGAATCACCCCTAAAACCAGAGTGAAGATTTTACCATTTTGAACCATTTCAAACCGGTCAAGAACCAGACATAATTGGCCAAAACCGGATAGAGCCGACCAAAATCGATCTGAGTGAACCGATTAAGTTAAAAATTTTATTTTAAATCAAAATTTGTGTTGGCCGATTGCCTACTTCCGAGGCCCATTTTATAGAGGATGTGTTGCTTTCACTTTTTTAGTGTTTTCAATGTGGGACTATTCACTTGTACATATGTTTATTTTGTTCTACTTATTTAATAACTAAATTTTGTCTTTATTTTTTATATTACAGTGTAACTTTCTATTGTAATTTTTTTAATAATTCATTTTTTTATTTATTTAATTTATGATTGTTAAACTATTTTATATACATTTTTTTATTTTTTCCCTTATTTATGGAATTTAAATTTATAAAATACTAATAATTTGTGTTTTTATGTTCAAATTTTATAAAAATAATTGGGAGAAATTCTATTAGATTTTGTAACGATTTTTTTTCTTTCTATTGGATTTTATCACATGTAATTAAGTTAACTAAATGCATAAACTAATTTATGTTTTAAAATTGATTTTGCCTGAGAAATTACTGGAGGGAAATTGTTTAGTTCCCGCCAAATAAAATATTAATTGCATGTCTACTTGATCTTAATTTATAAATAATTAATGATGATAAAATTTAATGGTCATTAATAATCACTTTTAACGATCGAATTTTACTTTTTTGAGATGAGCATTTTTCTCTTTCGCTAATAATGTGTTTAATAATGTCCATATTTTTTTCTTGCCACTATTGACTATTTTTAATGATCATTTTTTTGTCTCGACATTAATAGTTGGTCGTTAAAGATCCATTTTCTTGTAGTGTATGAACAATGAATTAGAATGAATGCTGAGGAGTTATATTGTTGTTCAAGACACTAACTAAGAGGTTGTGTCCAAAGTTTTTAACTTATTCATGTGGGAGTATATCATTTTTTATATTAATAGAACCCAAGAGTTGAATCATTTATAGATTTTAGCAATCATGGACTCTAAAGAATCTTCCATTCCCTGGAAACTCTTTTTCCACAACTTTGAATGTTTTTACTTTTTGCATAATTCTTTTGCTGTCCTTAAACTAAAATATAAAAAATATTTGCATTTAGAAGCTAGACATCTTTCATATATTATGCTACCAATTCATTTTAGTCTTGTTAATACTCATCTATCTAGTTAAATCAGATTTCATTTTTGCTGCATTTTTATTTTATATGAATAAATAGCTAGTTTTTAAGGTCGGTTATAGACTTTCAAATCTTTGATGATACGATACCTCATGTTGCTACATGATTTGCGCACTTACGAATTTGTGAAGGCCGAGGATATTTAAAACTTGTTTGAGACCATTCCTCTCATTTCATAAGTCTTATATTTTACTTGATCCACTTACATTCTGTATCCCTGCACTCATCATGATGCCATTTCCACTCAGACTCTTTGGGTGCTTATTCAATTTGATCAAGATCATATTTTTATGTTTGGTCTCTCTTGTCCTAGACTTGCATTCAATTTATCACCTATGGTTGACCTCATGACTATCTTTCCCTTTTCAAAAAACTATTTTATATCGATCTTAGTCTTGATAATAAATTTCTTGTTGAGAATGACATTTTGGTTTTATTAACGTAGCATGAATATGATAAATTATAATAAAAAGAAATGTTGAAAATGGAAAGTGAAACCCAACTTACTCGGCATACTTACACAGGTTTATTGAGACTTTTCTTTAAAATTACAAATACATCTTTTTTGTGCTAAAAAGTTATGGAATAATAATGCAAGCTTCTCATATGAATATAAACTAGGTTAGGTTAGAAATTTAGGTATTGACATCTTTATTTATGTTAGATTTTACTCTGATCTATAAACTATTATTCAATTGTTACCCTGGTATGCCTAAATTTATATAGTCAAAATATTGTCTTCACTTAAGCAAAAATAGATTTTAGTTTTTCTAATATATCAATATTAGTGTTTACTACAAGAAAACTATGCATTTTTACGGACAATTCCCGACGGGCTAACATTCTACGACATTTCCAATGGTGAGAAAAATCCTTTCGAAATGTCGACGATCATAATGCTCGTCGCTAGTGATAATTGTGTAGTTATTTAATTATTTTAATATAATTATCGTCAAAATTGATGTGTTTTATATTATTTCATATTTAATCATCAAAGATTTTGGAATCTACATTATTATTTGATTTGTTTCAGGAACTGTGAACATCTGGCAAAAGTTTGGCAAAAACACGTTTATAGAGACTCAATACGGACAGTCAGTATTAAAGTCTTCCAGCTAGTATTAAAGTCCTTCAAGTCATATTGAGCTCGCAGTGAAAAATACGAGCTGACCTTATTATTGTCACTTTGCTCGTATTAAAGCATGTCAGGTCATATTGATTGTGTACCAAAAAAATACGGACAAGCCGTATTTAAGCCACTTTGCTCGTATTAAATTCCTTCAGACCATATCGCACTCCAGAATCAATACGGCTTGATCCAACTGACCGTAATGCCTCATCTTATGCCGTATTGGATCTATTTTAGTCGTATTGGACTAATATTTTGGGTATTTGTAACCCTAATTTGAGGGGACTATAAAAGAAATTTTTGGAGATGAAAATAGAGGTCTAGACAATGTTTTTTAAAAAATCAAGATGGCCGGAACAAACGCTTATTTTCCTCTGCATTTTTGTACCTTTCTTAGACTTAATCTCATTCTCTTTTCATGAAATCTTACATTTTCGATGATGATTTTTTTTATGCTTGGCTAAACTTCTTTTTCTCGAGTTCGATAAAACCTAGGGTTGATTTTTAGGGAGGATTTTTATTTGATATGATGTGTTCTTTGTCTTTCATGTGCTTGATGAAATGCTTATATTAGATTGACCACCTAATTAATTGACTTAAGATCTTCTTGATTACGAAAGTATTTCATCAAGATTAGTTTAAATGGACATGAAATGTATTGTTTCTTAGAAATAAAGATAATCGTTTCACTTATGAATCTTGGTTTATAATGTAATAAAATAATTTAAATGACCACGAAAGTAGGTATTTATTATTTTAATTAGAATTGTGTTTGCTTGAAAAGGAGATGTATGACTTTTGAAGATTGAGTAGACCTCTAATGATTTTATTATCTCTAAATTCTTTATGATCAATATCCTAGGTGGATTCAAAACCCTGTAACTTTTATTCTCATAATCAATTCTCGTTATTTCTCGTAATCGATTCTCGTTCTTTCTCGTCATTTTCTGCACTCATTTCGACACTTCACTTTTATTTAGTTTTTATTATTATTTCACATCTTTTTGACCGTTTAGATATCATTTAGAATCATATAATTCTAATACTTGAACTTTTCCCTATGGGACGATATTTTATATACTACGACATTGACTCTGCATACTTGCGGGAAATTTGTCAGCTAGTATCGACGACAAACTCCATCGGTGATTTATCAACGACGGTCACCTTCAAAATTACCACTGGAAAGAAAATTTGTCGATAATTCCTAAGACAAGAATTGTCAATAATTATATTTATAATAATATATATTATAATATAAGAGTATGATTAATATTTTAATCTTAATATTTTTTAAGAATAGATCTCATGTTAATTATTTTTATAATATATATGTATATATAGTACAATACAAGTACACGAGTAATATTTTAATATTAATATTTCTGACAAGTCTAACCTTTGGAATTGGCGATGAATAGAGATCCACCGGTAATTCGAAAGTCTATATTCGTTGGTAATTATTTATCTAATAATATATATAATATAAGCATACCACTAATATTTTAATATTAATATTTTTGACGAATCTAGCCTTCAGAACTGTTGGTGGATAGATAGTTGTCACTAATTCCAAAGACTAACCCTGTTGTTAATTATATTAATAATATAATATATTAAAACTTTAATATAAGCATACAATCAATATTAAAATCTTAAGCTTTCCGACGGTTCTAAATGTTCGTAATTAGAATGAGAGAGAGGGAGCGGGAGAAAGAGAGAGTGTGTGAGAGAGGGAAAGAAATAGGAGAAAAAGTTTAATATTAAAGTTTTCGATGGTTCTATCTTTTGAAATTTCAAGTGTGACCATCAGTAATTTAAATATAATAAGATATACTATAATAAACTCAGTATCACCGTAACTCCCGAGAGTCTCTCCCTCTCCCTCATCTCTTTCTCTCCTTCTCTCTCTCGGCTCCGACCATCCTCTCTCTGACGAAGGTATAGGGGCCTCTTGTCACGATCCCGATTTAAACTAGAGTTCACAACTCATTACGAATGATCAAATAGAATTAGGAAGGATGATGTAATTTTTTATAACATAAGAATAAAAATATAGCACTAAATAATTTACACACTATGTGATGATATGAGCAAACCAATTTTTTTTAAGTTTTATATTTAACAAAGTGATTTTGTTTTCTT